>JAWLSL010000030.1:0-543967 GCA_033980235.1 Diadema setosum
GTTTAAACAACGATCAAAAAGCTAGTATTGAAGAGTTTCCCCTCAACTCTTGGCTTAAGTGAGGAGGAAGTCATGGAAGAAAAAGAAAAAAAGAGAGAGAAATATTGTGCCGTAAGCAACTGCATTTATGTGTCTGAAGGATCATTTTTCAAGGAAGCATTTGCATAAGAGTGTGTGTGTGTGTGTGTGTGTGCGCGTGTGTGCGTGAGTGTGTGTGTGTTTGTAAGTGTGTCTTGAGTTATGAGATGGGGATAGGGGCAGGGGATTCCCGGTTTGTGCTGAATCCTAGCACTTTGACACATACATAGGACTTCCTCCATTTGCAACAATTCATTGTAGGTGGAGCAGGAAAAATCAACTAGACTCGGAATTTGTCAAGACTGACAAATTAGGTGATCCGATCTGTTCGTAAATCAACGATTTGAGTCTCCTGATCCCAATAGGCATGACCATACCGGTTTCATCTGTGTTTAGTGGACATTGGCCGTGTGATGTTTGGATTCTCATTTAGAAAAGGGAGTCAGACCTGCCATCTATGGTACACAATTCCGTATACACTAACGAAGATACAGAATGAAGTATATTTGACCTTTGACCCACAGACAAGATGGCATCTGAGCAAAAAGTGGTTATTTTGTGAAATGATCCTTGTTACATGGTCTTTACGTGTGCAAAATATGGGAAAGATAGGACATGTATTCACCAAGATACAGGATGATACATTTATGACCTTTGACCCTAATTTACATTCCCAAGATGACGTCTGATCAAGTAGTTGTAATTGTATGAAATAATGTACGTGACATGAACTAAACATGTGCAAAATATGGGGGTGATAAGGCCTGTTTTTCTTGAGTTATTGTAAAGAAAGTTGCAGAAAGAAAGAAATATCTCAATACATCGAAGATCAGCTTTAATTTCAACCAAGTTTTTGGACGTGATCCCGACATCGTATGAAAAGTAAAGAACACATTTTCGATAGCCCAAAGTCTCAGCTACAACATATTAAAATCTGGGAGAAATTCACCAAAGCATAAGTGAGCTAGTGCTCGATAAAGACAATCATGTCAATTTTCACATCTACAAAAATTCCCTCCCATAGAGATAACACGTCATAACGAAGATAAAGAAAGAAGTACATATGACCTTTGACCCCACTTTGCACAGCCAAGATGGCATCTGAGCAAAAAGTGGTTATTTTGTGAAATGATCCTTGTAACATGGTCGTTACGTGTGCAAAATATGAAAAAGATTGGACATGTATTCACCAAGATACAAGATGATACATTTATGACCTTTGACCCTAATTTACATACCCAAGATGACGTCTGATCAAGTAGTTGTTATTTTATGAAATAATGTACGTGACATGAACTAAACATGTGCAAAATATTGGGCTGATAGAGCTTGTTTTTCTTGAGTTATTGTAAAGAAAGTTGCAAAAAGAAAGGAATATCTCAATACATCGAAGATAAGCTTTAATTTCAACCAAGTTTTTGGACATGATCCCGACACCGTATGAAAAAAACAAAGGGCACATTACCGATAGCGCAAAGTCTCAGCTACAACATATCAAAATCTGGGAGAAATTCACCGAAGCATAAGTGAGCTAGTGCTCGAAGAAGACAGTCATGTCAATTTTCATTTCCAGAAAAACTGCACTCCCATAGAGATAACACGTAAACTGGTCAAATTTGACAAGATTACTTTCAATCCATTTTTACGAGGTGAAACCGTCATCCAATCAAAATGATGTTATTATATGTATGAAAGAGTATTTAATAAGCTACAACATACTGAAATCTGGCTGAAAATTGGCAAAGGATAAGTGAGATACGCTCGAGTAGACTTGAAATTTGATGACGTCATTTTGAAAATTTACTCTTTTTACTTTATTTAGAAATTTGATATCTTTTAATCATTTTTCCAGTATTGCCAACCCATGAAATGACATGTACAACTCATCAGCTTTCAGAATATGTCAAGAAAATGGGGGGTCACCGTCCATCCTGACGAGTAAAATCGGATTCAAAATTGGCGGTTTTTTGGCATAGTTGCACTGTATATCGCCATTGACGCGCGCGCGGAATTTCAACTTTGACGGGCCCGTATGACGTCATATTGAGTCGAATTGACTTGAAACTTGGTAGAAATATTCCTTGACATTTCAGGCATCCGATAAGTGTGAAAAAACCGGAAATTTCTATTGCATATGAGCTGTGTGTGCGTATATATGCGCGCGCGTACGCGTCCGTCCGATTTTTTCAATTTTTCAAAAAATGCTCCAAATGATCTGAAACGTGTGCAAAAAAAATTTGAGCTCGATTTGAGGATACAAATTTTTCAACGCGCGCGTACGCGCACGTTTTGAGAGAAAATATGAATTTTGAGAATATGAGTAGAATACTCATAACTTGAAATATATGTGACGTAAATTTCATTTAAAAATTCCATTCCATTAATGAGTTATGATTGAGAATGTGTTTTCATATAATGACGTCATAGTGACGTCACGGTCGACTGATCACTTTGATTTTAGTTCGATTGCCGTCTTTGGGAGACGATACACATATGGTATAAGTTTGAAATTGATAGGAAGAGGACTTTCTGAGCTAATCGATGCACAACTTTTGGGGAGAAATAAGAAGAAAAAGAAGAAGAACGAGAGATTGTAATTTGTCATCACTGACAAATTAAGGTGATCCGATTTTTTTTTAAAATCAATGATTCGAGTCCTGATCGCAATAGGCATGACCATACAAGTTTCATCTGTGTTTAGAGACATTGGCCGTGTGATGTTTGGATTCTCATTTAGAAAAGGGAGTCATGTCTGCCATCTTTGGCACCAAATTCTGTATACACTCAATAACAAAGATACAGCAACGAATACATATGACCTTTGACCCACCTTTACACTTCCAAGATGGCATCTGAGGAAAAAGTGGTTATTTTGTGAAACGATTTTTGCGACATCGTCTTTACGTGTGCAAAATATGGGAAAGCTAGGACCTGTATTCACCAAGGTACAGGATGAAACATTTATGACCTTTGACCCTAATTTACATACCCAAGATAAAGTCCGATCAAGTAGTTGTTAGCTTATGAAATAATGTACGTAACATGAACTAAACATGTGCAAAATATGGGGGTGATAGGGGCTGTTTTTCTTGAGTTATTGCAAAGAAAGTTGCAAAAAGAAAGATATATGAAAATACATCGAATCTAAGCTTTAAATTTAGCCAAGTTTTTTGACGTGATATTGACGACGTATGAAAAAACGAAGAGGGCACATAAACGATAGCCTAAAGTCTTAGCTACAACATATTAAGATCTGGGAGAAATTCATCGAAGGGTAAATGAGCTAGTGCTCGATAAAGACAATCATGTCAATTTTCACATTTAAAAAAAATCCCTCCCATAGAAATAACACGTCATACCGAAGATACAGAAGGAAGTACATATGACTTTTGACCCCAATTTGCACAGACAAGATGGCATCTGAGCAAAAAGTCGTTATTTTGTGAAATGATCCTTGCAACATGGTCTTTGCGTGTGCAGAACATGGGAAAGATAGGACATGTATTCACAAAGATACAGGATGAAACATTTATGACCTTTGACCTTAATTTACATACCTAAGATGGTGTCCGATGAAGTAGTTGTTATTTTATGAAAAAATGTACGTGACATGAACTAAACATGTGAAAAATATGGGGGTGATAGGGTTTTTTTTCTTGAGTTATTGCAAAGAAAGTTGCAGAAAGAAAGAAATATCTCAATACATGGAAGATAAGCTTTAATTTCAACCAAGTTTTTTAACATGATCCCGACATCGTATGAAAAAGAAAGGGCACATTAGCGATAGCGCAAAGTCTTAGCTACAACATATTAAAATCTGGGAGAAATCCACCGAAGGGTAAGTGAGCTAGTGCTCGATAAAGAGAATCATGTCAATTCTCACATTAAAAAGAAATCCCTCCCATAGAGATAACACGTCATAACAAAAATACAGAAAGAAGTACATATGACCTTTGACCCAAATTTGCACAGACAAGATGGCATCTGAGCTAAAAGTAGTTATTTTGTGAAATGATCCTTGTAACATGGTTTTTGTGTGTGCAAAATATGGGAAAGATAGGACATATATTCACCAAGATAGAGGATGAAACGTTTATGACCTTTGACCCTAATTTACATACCGAAGATGGTGTCCGATCAAGTAGTTTTTATGTTATGAAACAATGTACGTGACATGAACTAAACATGTGCAAAATATGGAAGTGATAGAGGCTGTTTTTCTTGAGTTATTGCAAAGAAAGTTGCAGAAAGAAAGAAATATGTCAATACATCGAAGATAAGTCTGAATTTCAACCAAAATTTTTGACGTGATACCGACATCGTATGAAAAAACGAAGGGCACACTTACGGTAGCGTAAAGTCTCAGCTACAACATATTAAAATCTGGGAGAAATTCATTAAAGGGTAAATGAGCTAGTGCTCAAGAAAGATAGTCATGTCAATTTTCATTTCCAGAAAAACTGCACTCCCATAGAGATAACACGTAAACTGGTCAAATTTGACAATATTACTTTCAATCCATTTTTACGAGGTGATACCGTCATCCAATCAAAATTTTGCTATTACATGTTTGAAAGAACATTAAATGAGCTACAACATACTGAAATCTGGTCGAACATCAAAAAAGGATTAGTAAGATACGCTCGAATGAACTTGAAATTTGATGACGTCATATTGAAAATTTACCTTTTTTTACTTTATTAAGAAATTTGATATCTTTTAGTCATTTTGCCAGCATTGCCAACCCATGACATGACATGTACAACTTATCAGCTTTCAAAATATGTAAAGAAAATGGGGGGTCACCGTCCATCCTGACGAGTAAAATCGGATTTAAAATTGGCGGTTTTTTGGCATAGTTGCACTGTATATCGCCATTGACGCGCGCGCGGAATTTCAACTTTGACGGGCCCGTACGACGTCATATTGAGTCGGATTGACTTGAAACCTGGTAGAAATATTCCTTGACATTTCAGACATCCGATCCGTGTGAAAAAACGGGAAATTTCTATTGCATATGAGCTGTGCGTGCATATATGCGCGCGCGCGTACGCGTTCGTCGATTTTTTTTGAAATACTTTAAATGACCTGAAACGTGTGCAAAACAATTTTGAGCTTGATTAGAGCATGTTAAAATTTCAACGCGCGCGTACGCGCTCGTTTACTATGAACGTGATTACATCTAATGAAATTTATCAATAGAACTTGACTTGAAGTATATGATATGTAAATTTCATCGAGAAATTCCATTCCATTAATGAGATATGAATGTAAACGTGATTTCAGATAATGACGTCATAATGACGTCACAGTTGACTGATCACAGTGATGCACTAGATCTGTCGTCCTTATGACATGATACATACATGGTATAAGTTTGAATGTGATAGGCGAAGGACTTTTTGAGTTAACCTCTGCACAACATTTGAGGAGATATAAAGAAAGAATCAGTACAGATACATAAGGTGATCCGAGAGGATACTCGGATCACCTAACTAGACTTGGAATTTGTCAAGACTGACAAATTAGGTGATCCGATTTTTTTTTAATCAATGATTCGAGTCCTGATCGCAATAGGCATGCCCATATAGGTTTCATCTGTGTTTAGAGACATTTGACGTGTGATATTTGGATTCTCATTTAGAAAAGAGAGTCAGGTCTGCTATCTTTGTTACCAAATTCGGTATACACTATAACGAAGATACAGAATGAAGTATAATTGACCATTGACCCAACTTTGCACAGCCAAGATGGCATCTGAGCAAAAAGTGGTTATTTTGTGAAATGATTCTTGTAACATGGCCTTTGCGTGTGCAAAATATGGGAAAGATAGGACATGTATTCACCAAGATACAGGTTAAAACATTTTTGACCTTTGACCCTAATTTACATACCCAAGATGGTGTCTGATCAAGTAGCTGTTATTTTATGAAATAATGTACGTGACATAAACTAAACATGTGCAAAATATGGGGATCATAGGGGCTGTTTTTCTTGAGTTATTGCAAAGAAATTTGCAGAGAGAAAGAAATATCTCAATACATCGAAGATAAGGTTGATGTCAACCAAGTTTTTTGACGTGATCTCGGCGTCGTATGAAAAAATGGAGAATCACTGATGATAGCCAAAGTCTCAGCTACAACATATTAAAATCTGGGAGAAATTTACAGAAGAGTAAGTGAGGTAGTGCTCGATAAAGACCGTCATGTCAATTTTCATTTCCAGAAAAATTCCCTCCCATAGAGATAACACGTAAACTGGTTAAATTTGACAAGGTTACATTATATCCATTTTCACGTGGTGAAGACATCATCCGATTAAAACTTTGATTAACAAAACTTAAAGAGTATTACATTGGCTACAACATACTAAAATCTGGAAGAAATTCACCGAAGGGTAATTGAGCTAGTCGTCGATAAAGACAATCATGTCAATTTTCACATCTAGAAAAATTCCCTCCCATAGAGATAACACGTCATAATGAAGATAAAGAAAGAAGTACATATGACCTTTGACCCTACTTTGCACAGACAAGATGGCGTCTGAGCAAAAAGTGGTTATTTTGTGAAATGATTCTTGTAACATGGTCTTTACGTATGCAAAATATGGGAAAGATAAGACATGTATTCACCAAGATACAGGATGAAACATTTTTGACCTTTGACCCTAATTTACATACCCAAAAAGGTGCCCAATCAAGTAGTTGTTATTTTATGAAATAATGTACGTGACATAAACTAAACATGTGCAAAATATTGGGCTGATAGAGCTTGTTTTTCTTGAGTTATTGCAAAGAAAGTTGCAGAAAGAAAGGAATATGAAAATACATGGAAGATAAGCTTTAATTTCAACCAAGTTTTTGGGCATGATGCCGACTCCGTATGAAAAAACGTAGGGCACAATCACGATAGCCCAAAGTCTCAGCTACAACATACTAAAATCTGGGAGAAATTCACCGAAGCATAAGTGAGCTAGTGCTCGATAAAGATAGTCATGTCAGTTTTCATTTCCAGAAAAACTGCACTCCCATAGAGATAACACGTAAACTGGTCAAATTTGACAAGCTTTCATTGAATCCATTTTTACGAGGTGATGCCGTCATCCAATCAAATTGTTGTTATTATATATATATCTGAAAGACCATTTAATAAGCTACAACATATTGAAATTTGGACGAAAATCAACTAAAGAATAAGTGAGATATGCTTGAATGATCTTGAAATTTGATGACGTCATTTTGAAAATTTACTCTTTTTATTTTATTAAGAAATTTGTTATCTTTTAATTATTTTTTTAGTATCGCCAACACATGAAATGATATGTACAACTCATCAGCTTTCAAAATATGTAAAGAAAATGGGGGGTCACCGTCCATCCTGACGAGTAAAATCGGATTTAAAATTGGCGGTTTTTTGTCATAGTTGCACTGTATATCTCCATTGACGCGCGCGCGGAATTTCAACGTTGACGGGCCCGTATGATGTCATATTGTGTCGGATTAACTTGAAACTTGGTAGAAGTATTCCGTGACATTTTAGACATCCGATCATAGTGAGAAAACGGGAAATTTCTTTTGCATATGAGCTGTGCGTGCGTATATGAGCGCGCGCGTACGCGTCTGTCCGATTTTTTCAATTTTTCAAAAAATGTTCCAAATGGTCTGAAACGTGTGCAAAAAAATTTTGAGCTCGATTGGAGCATACAAATATTTCAACGCGCGCGTACGCGCACGTTTTAAGATTATAGATGAAATTTGAAAACATGAGTAGAATTACCTTAACTTGAACTATTTCTGACGTAAATTTCATTGAAAAATTCCATTCCATTAATGAGATATGAATGAGAATGTGTTTTCATATAATGACGTCATAGTGACGTCACCGTCGACTGATTACTATGATTTTATAAAATTTGTCGTCTTTGGGTCATGATACATATATGATATAATTTTGAAATTGATAGGAAGAGTACTTTCTGAGCTAATCGATACACAACTTTTGAGGAGAAAGATCTTTTTTTGTGACAACGGGAAGTTTAACACTAGAGATTGTAATTTGTCATCACTGACAAATTAAGGTGATCCGATTTCTTTTTTAATCAATGATTCGAGTCCTGATAGTGCAAAGTCTCAGCTACAACATACTAAAATCTGAGAGAAATTCACCGAAGCATAAGTAAGATAGTGCTCGATAAAGAGAGTCATGTCAATTTTCACATCTAAAAAATTCCCTCCCATAGAGATAACACGTCATAGCGAAAATAGAAAAAGAAGTACATATGACCTTTGACCCCACTTTGCACAGACAAGATGGCATCTGAGCAAAAAATGGTTATTTTATGAAATGATCCCTGTAACATGGTCTTTACGTGTGCAAAATATGGGAAAGATAGGACATGTATTCACCAAGATACAGGATGAAACATCTATGACCTTTGACCCTAATTTACATACCCAAGATGGCGTCTGATCAAGTCGTTATTTTATGAAATTATGTTCGTGACATGAAATATACATGTGCAAAATATGGTGGTGATAGGGTATGTTTTTCTTGAGTTATTGCACATAACGTTGCAAAAAGAAAGAAATATTTCAATACATCGAAGATAAACTTTAATTTCAAGTAAGTTTTTTGACGTGATCCCGACATCTTATGAAAAAACGAAGGGCACACTTACGATAGCCCAAAGTCTCAGCTACAACATATTAAAATCTGGGAAAAATTCATTGAAGCATAAGTGAGCTAGTGCTCGAAAAAGATAGTCATATCAATTTTCACTTCCAGAAAAACTGCTCTCCCATAGAGATAACACGTAAACTGGTCAAATTTTACAAGGATACTTTCAATCCATTTTTACGAGGTGATGACGTCATCCAGTCAAAACTTTGTAATAATAAATATGAAAAAATATTAAATAAGCTACAACATACTGAAAGTTAGGTGAAAATCGGCAAAGGATGAGTGAGATACGCTCGAGTGAACTTGAATTTTGATGACGTCATTTTGAACATTTACTTTTTTTTACTTTTTTAAGAAATTTAATATCTTTTAATCATTTTTTCAGTATCGCCAACCCATGAAATGATATGTACAACTCATCAGCTTTCAAAATATGTAAAGAAAATGGGGGGTCACCGTCCATCCTGACGAGTAAAATCGGATTTAAATTTGGCGGTTTTTTGGCATTGTTGCACTGTATATCGCCATTGACGCGCGCGCGGAATTTCAACTTTGACGGTCCCGTATGACGTCATATTGAGTTGGATTGACTTGAAACTTGGTAGAAACATTCCTTGACATTTCAGACATCCGATACGTGTAAAAAAACGGGAAATTTCTATTGCATATGAGCTGTGCGTGCGTATATGCGCGCGCGCGTACGCGTCCGTCGATTTTTTCTGAAATACTCCAAATGACCTGAAACGTGTGCAAAACAATTTTGAGCTCAATTGGAGCATGATAAGATTTCAACGCGCGCGTACGCGCTCGTTTACTATGAACGTGACTAAATTTTATGAAATATATCAATAGACCTTGACTTGAACTATATGATAAATTAATTTCATTCAAAAATTCCGTTCCATTAATGAGATATTGATGTAAACGTGATTTCACATAATGACGTCATAATGACGTCACGGTTAACTGATCACATTGATACACTAGATCTGTCGTCCTTAGGACGTGATACATATATGGTATAAGTTTGAAAGTGATAGGTTGGGGACTTTTTGAGTTAACCTCTGCACAAGATTTGAGGAGAAAGAAATAAAGAAGAAGAAGAAGAAAGAATCCGTACAGATACAATAGGTGATCCGAGAGGATACTCGGATCACCTAACTAGAGATTGTAATTTGTCATCACTGACAAATTAAGGTGATCCGATTTTTTTTTTATCATGGATTCGAGTCCTGATCGAAATAGGCATGACCATGCAGGTTTCATCTGTGTTCAGAGACATTGGCCGTGTGATGTTTGGATTCTCATTTAGAAAAGGGAGTCATATCTGCCATCTTTGCTACCAAGTCTGTATACACTATAATGAAAATACAGCAACAAGTACATATGACCTTTGACCCACATTTACACTCCCAAGATGGCATCTGAGGAAAAAGTGATTATTTTGTGAAATAATTCTTGTGACATCGTCTATACGTGTGCAAAATATGGGAAAGACAGGACATGTATTCACGAAGATACAGGATGAAACATTTATGACCTTTGACCCTAATTTACATACCCAAGATTGTGTCTGATCAAGTAGTTGTTATTTTATGAAATAATGTACTTGACACGAACTAAACATGTGCAAAATATGGGGTTGATAGCCACTGCTGTTGTTGATCTATTGCACAGAAAGTAGACTTAAGAAAGAAAAAATAAAGAAAAAATGAAGTTATTTTATAGAAATTTTAAGAAGCATAAAAAAATCAGAAAAAGATAAAGTAAGGAAGGGAGGATAAGACTAACTAAAGAAAAAGAAGAAAAAAGTGTTTAAAAAAAAAGTGAAAAAAATATTGGCAGGGGTGAGGCTCGAACCGGGGACCTTAGGATTACGAGTCGGGTGCGCTATGCACTGACCTATTTCATCCTCCATAGGCCCTGTGTATTAAGCAAAATGACGCTGCATCGAAGCCAAGCGCAAATTTTAGCCAAGTTTTTCGACGTGATACCGACGTCGTATGAAAAAATGAAGGGCACACTTACGATAGCCCAAAGTCTTAGCTACAACATACTAAAATTTGGGAGAAATTCACCGAAGCATAAGTGAGCTAGTGCTCGATAAAGATAGTCATGTCAATTTTCATTTCCAGAAAAACTGCACTCCCATAGACATAACACGTAAACTGGTCAAATTTGACAAGATTACTTTCAATCCATTTTCACGAGGTGATGCCGTCATCCAATCAAAATGTTGTTATTATATTAATGAAAGACCATTTAATAAGCTACTACATACTGAAATCTGATTGAAAATTGGCGAAGGATTAGTGAGATACGTTCGAGTGAACTTGAAATTTGATGACGTCATTTTGAAAATTTACTTTTTTTACTTTATTAAGAAATTTGATATCTTTTAATCATTTTGCCAGCATCGCCAACCCATAAAATGACATGTACAACTCATCAGCTTTCAAAATATGTAAAGAAAATGGGGGGTCATCGTCCATCCTGACGAGTAAAATCGGATTTAAAATTGGCGGTTTTTTGGCATAGTTGCACTGTATATCGCCATTGACGCGCGCGCGGAATTTCAACTTTGACGGGCCCGTATGACGTCATATTGAATCGGATTGACTTGAAACTTGGCAGAAATATTCCTTGACATTTCAGGCATCCGATAAGTGTGAAAAAACGGGAAATTTCTATGACATATGAGCTGTGCGTGCGCATATGCGCGCGCGCGTACGCGTCCGTCCAATTTTTTCAATTTTTCAAAAAATGCTTTAAATGGTCTGAAACGTGCGCAAAAAAATTTTGAGCTCGATTGGAGTATGCAAATATTTCAACGCGCGCGTACGCGCACGTTTTTAGAGAAAATATGAATTTTGAGAATATGAGTAGAATGCGCATAACTTGAAATATATGTGACGCAAATTTGATTGAAAAATTCCATTCCATTAATTAGATATGATTGAGAATGTGTTTTCATATAATGACGTCATAGTGACATCACGGTCGACTGATCACAATGATACATTAGATTTGTTGTCTTTAGGACATGATGCATACATGATATAATTTTGAAATTGATAGGCAGAGTGCTTTCTGAACTAACCTCTGCACAACTTTTGGGGAGAAATAAAGAAATAAACTAGAGATTGTAATTTGTCATCACTGACAAATTAAGGTGATCCGATTTTTTTTTTAATCAATTATTCGAGTCCCGATCGCAATAGGCATGACCATACAAGTTTCATCTGTGTTTAGAGACATTGGCCGTGTTATGTTTGCATTCTCATTTAGCAAAGGGAGTCATATCTGCCATGTTTGGTACCAAATTCTGTATACACTATAACGAAGAAACAGCAACAAGTAAATATGACCTTTGACCCACCTTTGCACTCCCAAGATTGCATCTGATGAAATAGTGGTTATTTTGTGAAATGATTCTCACGACATCGTCAATTAATACGTGTGAAAAATATGGGAAAGATAGGACAGGCATCCACAAAGATACAAGATGAAACATAGATGACCTTTGACCCTAATTTACATACCCAAGATGTTGTCCGATCAAGTAGTTGTTTTTTTATGAAATAATGTACGTGACATGAACTAAACATGTGCAAAATATGGGGGTGATAGGGCGTATTTTTCTTGAGTTATTGCAAAGAAAGTTGCAGAAAAAAAAAGAAAGATCTCAATACATAGAAGATAAGCTTTAATTTCAACCAAGTTTTTTTTTTATCGTGATCCCGACATCGTATGAAAAAACGAAGGGCAATTTAACGATAGCGCAAAGTCTAAGCTACAACATATTAAAATCTGGGAGAGATTCACAAAAGGGTAAGTGAGCTAGTGCTCGATAAAGACAATCATGTCAATTTTCACATTAAAGAAATTCCCTCCCATAGAGATAACACGTCATAACGAAGGTACAAAAAGAAGTACATATGACCTTTGACCTCAATTTGCACAGACAAGATGGCATCTGAGTAAAAAGTAGTTATTTTGTGAAATGATCCTTGTAACATGGTCTTTGCATGTGCAAAATATGGGAAAGATAGGACATGTATTCATTAAGATACAGGATGAAACACTTATGACTTTTGACCCTAATTTACATACCCAAGATGGTGTCCGATCAAGTAGTTGTTATTTTATGAAATAATTTACGTGACATAAACTAAACATGTGCAAAATATGGAAGTGATAGAGGCCGTTTTTCTTGAGTTATTGCAAAGACAGTTGCTGAAAGAAAGAAATATCTCAATACATCGAAGATAAGCCTGAATTTCAACCAAAATATTTGACGTGATCCCGACATCGTATGAAAAAACGAAGGGCACACTTACGGTAGTGTAAAGTCTCAGCTACAACATATTAAAATCTGGGAGAAATTTACCGAAGGGTAAGTGAGTTAGTGCTCGATAAAGATAGTCATGTCAATTTTCATTTCCAGAAAAACTGCACTCCCATAGAGATAACACGTAAACTGGTCAAATTTGACAAGATTACTTTCAATCCATTTTTACGAGGTGATACCGTTATCCAATCAAAATATTGTTATTTTATGTTTGAAAGAATGTTAAATAAGCTACAACATATTGAAATCTGGATGAAAATTGACAAAGGACTAGTGGGATACGCTTGAATGAACTTGAAATTTGATGACGTCATTATGAAAATTTACTTTTTTTACTTTATTAAGAAATGTGATATCTTTTAATCATTTTGTCAGCATTGCCACCCCATGAAATGACATGTACAACTCCTCAGCTTTCAAAATATGCAAAGAAAATAGGGGGTCACCGTCCATCCTGACGAGTAAAATCGGATTTAAAATTGGTAGTTTTTTGGCATAGTTGCACTGTATATCGCCATTGACGCGCGCGCGGAATTTCAACTTTGACGGGCCCGTATGACGTCATATTGAGTTGGATTGACTTGAAACTTGGTAGAAATATTCCTTGACATTTTAGACATCCGATCAAAGTGAAAAAACTGGAAATTTCAATTGCATATGAGCTGTGCGTGCGTATATGCGCGCGCGCGTACGCGTCCGTCCGATTTTTTCAATTTTTCAAAAAATGCTCCAAATGGTCTGAAACGTGTGCAAAAAATTTTTGAGCTCGATTTGAGCATACAAATATTTCAACGCGCGCGTACGCGCACGTTTTAAGAGAAAATATGAATTTTGAAAACATTAGTGGAATGCGCATAACTTGAAATATATGTGACGTAAATTTCATTGAAAAATTCTATTCCATTAATGAGATATGATTGAGAATGTGTTTTCATATAATGACGTCATAGTGACGTCACGGTCGACTGATCACAATGATACATTAGATTTGTCGTCTTTGGGACATGATGCATACATGGTATAATTTTGAAATTGATAGGCAGCGGACTTTCTGAGCTAACCTCTGCACAACTTTTGCGGAGAAATAAAGAAATAAAGAAGAAAGAATCAGTACAGATACAGAAGGTGATCCGAGAGGATACTCGGATCACCTAACTAGAACCGGAATTTGTCAACACTGACAAATTAGGTGATCCGATCTCTTCGAAAATCAATGATTTGAGTCCTGATCCAAATATTCACTAGACTCGGAATTTGTCAACACTGACAAATTAGGTGATCCGATCTCTTTGAAAATCAATGATTTGAGTCCTGATCCAAATATTCGTGACCATACAGGTTTCATCTGTGTTGACGGGACATTGGCCGTGTGATGTTTGGATTCTCATTTAGAAAAGGGAGTGAGACCTGCCATCTTTGGTACCGAATTCCGTATACACTAACGGAAATACAGAATGAAGTATATTTGACCTTTGACCTCACTTTGCACACCCAAGATGGCGTCTAAGCAAAAAGTGATTATTTTATGAAATGATTCTTGTAACATGGTCTTTGCGTGTGCAAAATATGGGAAAGATAGGACATGTATTCACCAAGATACAGGATGAAACATTTATGACCTTTGACCCTAATTTACATACCCAAGATTGTGTCTGATCAAGTAGTTGTTATTTTATGAAATAATGTACGTGACATGTACTAAACATGTGCAAAATATGGGACTGATAGCCATTGTTGTTGTTCATCTATTGCACAGAAAGTAGTAGAAAGAAAGAAAAATACAGAAAAAATTATGTTATTTTATAGAAATTTGAAGGAGAAGCATAAAAAAATCAGAAAAAGATAAAGTAAGGAAAGGGAGATTAAGATTAACTAAAGAAAAAGAAGAAAAAAAGTGTTTAAAAAAATAAAAAAAAAATATTGGCAGGGGTGAGCCTCGAACCAGGGACCTTAGGGTTACGAGTCGGATGCGCTACGCAATGACCTATTTCATTCTCCATAGGCCCTGTGTATTAAGCAAAATGACGCTGCATCGAAGCCTCGTGCCATTTTCAACCAAGTTTTTTGACGTGATGCCGACGTCGTATGAAAAAATGGAGGGCACACTTACGATAGCCCAAAGTCTCAGCTACAACATACTAAAATCTGGGAGAAATTCACCGAAGCATAAGTGAGCTACTGCTCGAAAAAGAGAGTCATGTCAATTTTCACTGCCAGAAAAAACTGATCTCCCATAGAGATAACACGTAAACTGGTCAAATTTGACAATATTACTTTCAATCCATTTTTACGAGATGATGCCGCCATCCAATCAAAATGTTGTTATTATATTAATGAAAGATCATTTAATAAGCTACAACATACTGAAATCTGGGTGTAAATTGGCAAAGGATAAGTGAGATACGCTCGAGTAAACTTGAAATTTGATGACGTCATTTTGAAAATTTACTTTTTTTACTTTATTAAGAAATTTGATATCTTTTAATCATTTTGCCAGCATCGCCAACCCATGAAATAACATGTCCAACTCATCAGCTTTCAGAATATGTACAGAAAATGGGGGGTTACCGTCCATCCTGACGAGTAAAATCGGATTTAAAATTGGCGTTTTTTTGGCATCGTTGCACTGTATATCGCCATTGACGCGCGCGCGGAATTTCAACTTTGACGGACCCGTATGACGTCATATTGAGTTGGATTGACTTGAAACTTGGTAGAAATATTCCTTGACATTTTAGGCATCCGATAAGTGTAAAAAAACGGGAAATTTCCATTCCATATGAGCTGTGTGGGCGAATATGTGCGTGCGCGTACGCGTCCGTCCAATTTTTTCAATTTTTCAAAAAATGCTCCAAATGGTCTGAAACGTGTGCAAAAAAAATTTGAGCTCGATTTGAGCATACAAATATTTAAACGCGCGCGTACGCGCACGTTTTAAATGAAAATATGAATTTTGAGAATATGAGTAAAATGCACATAACTTGAAATGTATTTGACGTAAATTTCATTGAAGAATTCTATTCCATTAACGAGATATGATTGAAAATGTGTTTTCATATAATGACGTCATAGTGACGTCACGGTCGACTGATCACTATGATTTTACTTGATCTGTCGTCTTTGGGACATCATACATATATGGTATAAGTTTGACATTGAAAGGTAATGCACTTTCTGAGCTAACCGCTGCACAAATTTTGCCCAGAAATAAAGAAGAATAAAAAAAATATGAAGAACAAAGAATCAGTACAGATACAGAAGGTGATCCGAGAGGATACTCGGATCACCTAATAACCATACAGGTTTCATCTGTGTTGACGGGACATTGGCCGTGTGATGTTTGAATTCTCATTTAGAAAAGGGAGTGAGACCTGCCATCTTTGGTACCGAATTCCGTATACACTAACGGAAATACAGAATGAAGTATATTTGACCTTTGACCTCACTTTGCACACCCAAGATGGCGTGTAAGCAAAAAGTGATTATTTTATGAAATGATTCTTGTAACATTGTCTTTGCGTGTGCAAAATATGGGAAAGATAGGACATGTATTCACCAAGATACAGGATGAAACATTTATGACCTTTGACCCTAATTTACATACCCAAGATGGTGTCCGATCAAGTAGCTGTTATTTTATGAAATAATGTACGTGACATGTACTAAACATGTGGAAAATATGGGATTGATAGCCATTGTTGTTGTTCATCTATTGCACAGAAAGTAGTAGAAAGAAAGAAAAATAAAGAAAAAATTATGTTATTTTATAGAAATTTGAAGGAGAAGCATAAAAAAATCAGAAAAAGATAAAGTAAGGAAAGGGAGATTAAGATTAACTAAAGAAAAAGAAGAAAAAAGTGTTTAAAAAAATTTAAAAAAAATATTGGCAGGAGTGAGCCTCGAACCAGGGACCTTAGGATTACGAGTCGGATGCGCTACGCAATGACCTATTTCATTCTCCATAGGCCCTGTGTATTAAGCAAAATGACGCTGCATCGAAGCCTCGTGCCATTTTCAACCAAGTTTTTCGACGTGATGCCGACAACGTATGAAAAAATGGAGGGCACAGCTACGATAGCCCAAAGTCTCAGCTACAACATACTAATATCTGGGAGAAATTCACCGAAGCATAAGTGAGCTAGTGCTCGAAAAAGAGAGTCATGTCAATTTTCAATGCCAGAAAAACTGCTCTCCCATAGAGATAACACGTAAACTGGTCAAATTTGACAATATTATATTCAAACCATTTTTACGAGGTGATGCCGTCCTCCAATCAAAATGTTGTTATTACATTAATGAAAGATCATTTAATAAGCTACAACATACTGAAATTTGGGTGTAAATTTGCAAAGGATAAGTGAGATACGCTCGAGTGAACTTGAAATTTGATGACGTCATTTTGAAAATTTACTTTTTTTACTTTATTAAGAAATTTGATATCTTTTAATCATTTTGCCAGCATCGCCAACCCATGAAATAACATATCCAACTCATCAGCTTTCAGAATATGTAAAGAAAATGGGGGGTCACCGTCCATCCTGACGAGTAAAATCGGATTTAAAATTGGCGGTTTTTTGGCATCGTTGCACTGTATATCGCCATTGACGCGCGCGCGGAATTTCAACTTTGACGGGCCCGTATGACGTCATATTGAGTTGGATTGACTTGAAACTTGGTAGAAATATTCCTTGACATTTCAGGCATCCGATAAATGTAAAAAAACGGGAAATTTCTATTGCATATGAGCTGTGTGTGCGAATATGTGCGCACGCGTACGCGTCCGTCCAATTTTTTCAATTTTTCAAAAAATGCTCCAAATGGTCTGAAACGTGTGCAAAAAAAAATTGAGCTCGATTTGAGCATACAAATATTTCAACGCGCGCGTACGCGCACGTTTTAAGAGAAAATATAAATTTTGAGAACATGAGTAGAATGCGCATAACTTGAATTATATGTGACGTAAGTTTCATTGCAAAATTCCATTCCATTTTTGAGATATGATTGAGAATGTGTTCTCATATAATGACGTCATAGTGACGTCACGGTCGACTGATCACTTTGATTTTAGTTCGATTGCCGTTTTTGGGAGACGATACATATGTGGTATAAGTTTGAAATCGATAGGAAGAGGACTTTCTGAGCTAATCGATGCACAACTTTTGGGGAGAAATAACAAAGAATCAGTACAGATACAGAAGGTGATCCGAAGGATACTCGGATCACCTAACTAGAGATTGTAATTTGTCATCACTGACAAATTAAGGTGATCCGATTTTTTTTTATCAATGTTTCGAGTCCTGATCGCAATAGGCATGACCATACAAGTTTCATCTGTGTTTAGAGACATTGGCCGTGTGATGTTTGCATTCTCATTTAGCAAAGGGAGTCGTATCTGCCATCATTGGTACCAAATTCTGTATACACTGAATAACGAAGATACAGCAATGAATACATAGGACTTTGACCCACCTTTACACTCCCAAGATGGCATCTGAGGAAAAAGTGGTTATTTTGTGAAATGATTCTTGCGACATCGTCTATATACGTGTGCAAAATATGGCAAAGATAGGACAGGTATTCACCAAGATACAAAATGCAACATTTATGACCTTTGACCCTTATTTACATACCCAAGATATTGTCCAATCAAGTAATTGTTATTTCATGAAATAATGTACGTGACATGAACTAAACATGTGCAAAATATGGGGGTGATAGGGCGTGTTTTTCTTGAGTTATTACAAAGAAAGTTGCAGAAAGAAAGAACTATCTAAATACATCGAAGATAAGATTTATTTTTTATCAAGATTTTTAATGTGATTCTGACATCGTATGAATAAACGAAGGGCATATAACGATAGTGCAAAATCTCAGTTACAACATATTAAAATCTGGGAGAAATTCACCGAAGGGTAAGTGAGCTAGTGCTCGATAAAGACGATCATGTCAATTTTCACATAAAAAAAAAATTCCGTCCCATAGAGATAACACGTCATAACGAAGATACAGAAAGAAGTACATATGACATTTGACCCCAATTTGCACAGACAAGATGGCATCTGAGCAAAAAGTGGTTATTTTGTGATATGATCCTTGTAACATCGTTTTTATGTGTGCAAAATATGGGAAAGATAGGACATATATTCACCAAGATACAGGATGAAACATGTATGACCTTTGACCCTAATTTACATACCCAAGATGGTGTCTGATCAGGTAGTTGTTATTTCATGAAATAATGTACGTGACATGAACTAAACATGTGCAAAATATGGGATCAATAGCCAATGTTGTTGTTCATCTATCGCACAGAAAGAAGTAGAAAGAAAGAAAAAGAAAGAAAAAAATATGTTATTTTATAGAAATTTGAAGGAGAAGCATAAATAAATCAGAAAAAGATAAAGTTATGAAGGGAGGTTAAGACTAACTAAAGAAAAAGAAGAAAAAAGTGTTTAAAAAAATTATAAAAAAAATATTGGCAGGGGTGAGGCTCGAACCAGGGACCTTAGGATTACGAGTCGGATGCGCTATGCAATGACCTATTTCATGCTCCATAGGCCCTGTGTATTAAGCAAAATGACGCTGCATCGAAGTCACGTGCCATTTTTCAACCAAGTTTATCGACGTGATGCCGACATCGTATGAAAAAATGGAGGGCACACTTACGATAGCCCAAAGTCTCAGCTACAACATACTAAAATCTGGGAGAAATTCACCGAAGCATAAGTGAGCTAGTGCTCGAAAAAGAGAGTCATGTCAATTTTCACTGCCAGAAAAACTGCTCTCCCATAGAGATAACACGTAAACTGGTCAAATTTGACAATATTACATTCAATCCATTTTTACGAGGTGATGCCGTCCTCTAATCAAAATGTTGTAATTATATTAATGAAAGATCATTTAATAAGCTACAACATACTGAAATTTGGGTGTAAATTGTCAAAGCATAAGTGAGATACGCTCGAGTGAACTTGAAATTTGATGACGTCATTTTGAAAATTTACTTTTTTTACTTTATTAAGAAATTTGATATCTTTTAATCATTTTGCCAGCATCGCCAACCCATGAAATGACATGTACAACTCATCAGCTTTCAGAATATGTGAAGAAAGTGGGAGGTTACCGTCCATCCTGACGAGTAAAATCGAATTTAAAATTGGCGTTTTTTTGGCATCGTTGCACTGTATATCGCCATTGACGCGCGCGCGGAATTTCAACTTTGACGGGCCCGTATGACATCATATTGAGTCGGATTGACTTGAAACTTGGTAGAAATATTCCTTGACACTTTAGGCATCCGATGAATGTAAAAAAACGGGAAATTTCCATTGCAAATGAGCTGTGTGTGCGAATATGTGCGCGCGCGTACGCGTCCGTCCAATTTTTTCAATTTTTCAAAAAATGCTCCAAATGCTCTAAAACGTGTGCAAAAAAAATTTGAGCTCGATTTGAGCATACAAATATTTCAACGCGCGCGTACGCGCACGTTTGAAGAGAAAATATGAATTTTGATAATATGAGTAAAATGCGCATAACTTGAAATGTATGTGACGTAAATTTCATTGCAAAATTCTATTCTATTAATGAGATATGAATGAAAATGTGTTTTCATATAATGACGTCATAGTGACGTCACGGTCGACTGATCACTATGATTTTACTTGATCTGCCGTCTTTGGGACATGATACATATATGGTATAAGTTTGACATTGAAAGGCAATGCACTTTCTGAGCTAACCGCTGCACAAATTTTGGTTAGAAATAAAGAAGAATAAAAAGAAGAACTAGAGATTGTAATTTGTCATCACTGACAAATTAAGGTGATCCGATTTTTTTTTAATCAATGATTCGAGTCCTGATCGCAGTAGGCATGACCATACAAGTTTCATCTGTGTTTAGAGACATTGGCCGTGTGAGGTTTGCATTCTCATTTAGCAAAGGGAGTCATATCTGCCATGTTAGGTACCAAATTCTGTATACACTATAAGGAAGACACAGCAACAAGCACATATGACCTTTGACCCACCTTTGCACTCCCAAGATTGCATCTGATGAAATAGTGGTTATTTTGTGAAATGATTCTCGCGATATCGTCTGTACGTGTGAAAAATATGGGAAAGATAGGACAGGTATTCACCAAGATACAAGATGAAACATTTATGACCTTTGACCCTAATTTACATACCCAAGATGTTGTCCGATCTAGTAGTTGTTATTTTATGAAATAATGTACGTGACATGAACTAAACATGTGCAAAATATGGGGGTGATAGGGCGTGTTTTTCTTGAGTTATTGCAAAGAAAGTTGCAGAAAGAAGAAATATATCAATACATAGAAGATAAGCTTTAATTTCAAGCAAGTTTTTTATCGTAATCTCGACATCGTATGAAGAAACGAAGGTCAACTGAACGATAGCGCAAAGTCTCAGCTACCACATATTAAAATCTGGGAGAAATTCACCGAAGGGTAAGTGAGCTAGTGCTCGATAAAGACAATCACGTCAATTTTCACATTTAAAAAAATTCCCTCCCGTAGAGATAACACGTCATAACGAAGATACAAAAAGAAGTACATATGACCTTTGACCTCAATTTGCACAGACAAGATGGCATCTGAGTAAAAAGTAGTTATCTTGTGAAATGATCCTTGTAACATGGTCTTTGCGTGTGCAAAATATGGGAAAGATAGGACATATATTCACTAAGATACAGGATGAAACACTTATGACCTTTGACCCTAATTTACATACCCAAGATGGTGTCCGATCAAGTAGTTGTTATTTTATGAAATGATTTACGTGACATGAACTAAACATGTGCAAAATATGGAAGTGATAAAGGCCGTTTTTCTTGAGTTATTGCAAAGAAAGTTGCAGAAAGAAAGAAATATCTCAATACATCGAAGATAAGCCTGAATTTCAACCAAAATTTTTGACGTGATCCCGATATCGTATGAAAAAACAAAGGGCACACTTACGGTAGCGTAAAGTCTCAGCTACAACATATTAAAATCTGGGAGAAATTTACCGAAGGGTAAGTGAGCTAGTGCTCGATAAAGATAGTCATGTCAATTTTCATTTCCAGAAAAACTGCACTCCCATAGAGATAACACGTAAACTGGTCAAATTTGACAAGATTACTTTCAATCCATTTTTACGAGGTGATACCGTCATCCAATCAAAATGTTGTAATTTTATGTTTAAAAGAACATTAAATAAGCTACATCATACTGAAATCTGGGTGAAAATTGACAAAGGACTAGTGAGATGCGCTCGAATAAACTTGAAATTTGATGACGTCATTTTGAAAATTTACTTTTTTTACTTTATTAAGAAATTTGATATCTTTTAATCATTTTGTCAGTATTGCCACCCCATGAAATGACATGTACAACTCATCAGCTTTCAAAATATGTACAGAAAATGGGGGGTCACCGTCCATCCTGACGAGTAAAATCAGATTTAAAATTGGCAGTTTTTTGGCATAGTTGCACTGTATATCGCCATTGACGCGCGCGCGGAATTTCAACTTTGACAGGCCCGTATGACGTCATATTGAGTCGGATTGACTTGAAACTTGGTATAAATATTCCTTTACATTTCAGACATCGGATCAAAGTGAAAAAACTGGAAATTTCAATTGCATATGAGCTGTGCGTGCGTATATGCGCGCGCGCGTACGCGTCCGTCCAATTTTTTTAATTTTTCAAAAAATGTTCCAAATGGTCTGAAACGTGTGCAAAAAAATTTTGAGCTCGATTGGAGCATACAAATATTTCAACGCGCGCGTACGCGCACGTTTTAAGAGAAAATTGAATTTTGAGAACATGAGTAGAATGCGCATAATTTGAAATATATGTGACGTAAATTTCATTGAAAAATTCTATTCCATTAATGAGATATGATTGAGAATGTGTTTTCATATAATGACGTCATAGTGACGTCACGGTCAACTGATCACAATGATGCATTAGATTTGTTGTCTTTAGGACATGATGCATATATGGTATAATTTTGAAATTGATAGGCAGAGGACTTTCTGAGCTAACCTCTGCACAACTTTTGGGGAGAAATAAAGAAATAAAGAAGAAGACTAGAACCGGAATTTGTCAAGACTGACAAATTAGGTGATCCGATTTTTTTTTTAATCAATGATTCGAGTCCTGATCGCAATAGGCATGACCATATAGGTTTTATCTATGTTTACAGACAATGGCCGTGTGATATTTGGATTCTCATCTAGAAAAGAGAGTCAGGTCTGCCATCTTTGGTACCAAATTCGGTGTACACTATAACGAAGATACAGAATGAAGTATATTTGACCATTGACCCAACTTTGCACAGCCAAGATGGCATCACATTCTGAGCTAAAAGTGGTTATTTTGTGAAATGATTCTTGTAACATGGTCTTTGCGTGTGCAAAATATGGGAAAGATAGGACATGTATTCACCAAGATACAGGTTGAAACATTTATGACCTTTGACCCTAATTTACATACCCAAGATGGTGTCTGGTCAAGTAGTTGTTATTTTATGAAATAATGTACGTGACATGAACTAAACATGTGCAAAATATTGGGATGATAGGGGCTGTTTTTCTTGAGTTATTGCAAAGAAAGTAGCAGAAAGAAAGAAATATCTCAATACATCGAAGAACCAAGTTTTTTAACGTGGTCCAGACATCGTATGAAAAAAAGAAGATGAACATTACGATAGCGCAAAGTCTCAGCTACAACATATGAAAATCTGGGAAAAATTCACCGAAGGGTAAGTGAGCTATAGTGCTCGATAAAGACAATTATATCAATTTTCACATCTAGAAAAATTCCCTCCCATAGAGATAACACGTCATAGCAAAGATACAGAAAGAACTACATATGACCTTTGACCCCACTTTGCACAAACAAGACGGTATCTGAGTAAAAAGTGGTTATTTTATGAAATAATTCTTGTAACATGGTCTTTGCGTGTGCAAAATATGGGAAAGACAGGACATGCATTTATCAAGATACAGGATAAAACATTTATGACCTTTGACCCTAATTTACATACACAAGATGGTGTCCAATTCAAGTAATTGTTATTTTATGAAATAATGTACGTGACATGAACTAAACATGTGCAAAATATGGGGGTGATAGGGGCTATTTTATTTGAGTTGTTGCAAAGAAAGTTGTAGAAAGAAAGAAATATCTTGATATTACACATCGAAGATAAGCCTTAATTTCAGCCAAAATTTTTAACGTGATCCTGACATTGCATGAAAAAACGGAGGACACTCACAAGATAGCGCAGTCTCAGCTACATCATATTAAAATGTGGGAGAAATTTTGTTTATTTCCATCATTCCACAAGGAAAAAAAAACCCACATGACATATAAAAACAAAACAACGTTAATACAAGGTATTGTTACATTCATATGCTATACAAATCAGCACAAAGTACACAACTGTAATGATGAAAAATGGAATGCACATAAGAAAGCCTTTAAATGGCTTGTAGGACTGTGCATACCTAATAGTGTATAGAAACAGATTTGAATTGATAAAACAAACAAGCAAAAACATACAGAAACAAACAAACAAACAAATCAGCATGGTCAAAATACATTAAGGATATCACCCAAAATCTAAAGAATCTTTTTATACTGTTTTTTTTTTTAAATATTATGAAATTGTACATTAAAAACATGGTTCACGTTCAAATCCTTCCACAATACAGGTCCAGTATACCGTAATGAATATTAGGACCTATCATTTGAGAAAGACCATCGGTGAATCTGGTAACATGATCTAAATAATGAGTGTGAACATCAGCATTAATCATGAACATATTCATAAAATACGGAGGGAGAGATTGTGAATGATAACGTTGCATCAACGAGGCAATTTGCATCTTATTTATATCTATTAACTTCAGAGTTTCAATGATTTAAATAATTCAGATGTAGGCGCTTGATATGTAGAGCCAGTGCAGATACGTATAGCCTTCTTTTGTAAAACTATCAACTTTTGCAAGAGGGAAGAATATGTATTCCCCCAGATAGAATTACAATATGTCAAATGTGATAAAACATGAGAATTATATAAGATGAATAATATAGACTTTGGCAATTCATATTTCAACCGGTTTAAAATTCCAACAAAACGAGACACTTTTCGGCAAACAGAATTAATATGTTCCTTCCAACTTAAAGTGCTAGTCAATGTGACACCAAGAAAATTTACAGAATCATAAAACATTAAAGAATCTGAATCTATTTTGACAGACAGATTGCCAATTTCCTGTTGTACACCTTTCCTTTTAAAACGGATACACTGTGTCTTGCTAATATTCAAATATAATTCATTTGTTTTAAACCATGAAGATATCTGAGCCAAACTTCTATTCAAGTTACAAATCAACACATTGATATCTTTATGAGATGCAAGGACTGTAGAATCATAAGCGTATAAAATAAAACGACAATCAGAACAAACATTTACAATACCATTAATATACAATAAAAACAATAATGGCCCAAGAATTGAGCCCTGGGGTGCACCTGTGCTAATGATTTTTTGTGTGGATGTACAAGAATTAAATACAGTGTATTGTTTCCTATCTAACAGATATGATTTAAACCAGTCAAAAAAAAAAACACCTCGTATTCCATAATAATATAATTTTTGCAACAAAATATAATGTGAAAGAGAGTCAAAAGCTTTTGATAAATCCATAAAGACTGCAATGACCTCATTCCCCGAATTTAACTCATCCAGGATTCGATCATGAACTTCAATAATGGCAAGGTCCGTAGAATGATTGTGACGAAAACCATACTGGCTATCATACAATGTACAATGTACAACACATTATGTTTAATTAAAAATAAATATAATTTATCAAACACCAATCTCTCTAAAATTTTAGAAAAACAGGGTAAAATTGATATTGGGCGATAATTATTGCACAAACTTGGATCACCTTTTTTAAAAACTGGAACGGTCTTGGCAAGTTTCATTTCAGATGGTATAATACCAGTACTGAGTGAGGAATTAAAAATATGATGTAAAGGTTGAACTATGTACGGTAATACATGTTTGAAAACAGTTGGGCTGATGTCATCATATCCACTGCTCTTCCCGTTCTTCAACAGTTTACCAGTTCTGATTATTTCTTCCTAGAGTCACTGGCTTTAAAAAATAAAGAATGAGACAGTGGTTCTTGCAGATATCCATAAAAATCATCAGTTCTTCCACTGTCAATCTCACTATTAACTTTAGATCCAGTATGAATAAAAAAATCATTAAAACGTTCACAAATTACATCAGAATCTCTACAATGTTTACCATCAAATGTGATACCTTCACTACGCACATTATTTTTCTTACCGAGTATAGAATTTATATGAAACCACATCTTTTTGAATTATTTTTTTACTGAGTCAAATTTATTAAAATAATAATTCCTTTTTGCTCTTCACAAACAAGCTGTAACATGATTACATAATTTCTTGTATTTTTCATATCTATATTCTGACGGGCATTGAAGATATTCTCTATAAACATTGTTTTTCTTATTGATGATCTTTAGAATACGAGAGGTTACCCATGGTTTCCTACTTTTCTTACATTTCTTCACATGCTTAATAATTTTCGGTAAGTGTGTGTTATATAAACCTGTAAATATTGCACAAAATACATTATATGCTGCATCAGGATCATCTTCCTTATACACATCTGACCAATCTGTTGTTTTCAACCCTTCTATTACCTCACCGATACTTGCCCTCGTTACATTCCTGTAACAAAAGGATACCTGCTCAACATTATCATCACAGACAGCTTCATTAGATAAATAGAATACAGGAAAATGATCTGATATTTCAGTCAATAAAATACTAGTACCACACAGATTACAGTATCCCACATCATTTGTATAGATGTTGTCGATAAGAGTGGCCGATAATGAATTCACCCTTGTGGGTTTGTCTATAGTTGAGCAAAACCCAGATGAAACAACTGTATTAACAAAATCAAATACCTGTGCATTGTCTTGTTTTTTCATCAAATCAATATTAGTATCTCCCATAAGGTACACTTTTTACTCTTCCAATCCTCAGTGTTCAACAAGTTATCAAACAAAGATGTAAATGCAGACACTGAGGATTTGGGCTGTCGATACACAACTCCTACAATTATATTATTACGGGATTTACGTTCAATTTCTACAATCAGATAATGAACACCGTCACATTCCTCATACATGTAATTATTCTTTAACATAAAATTCAAGCTTTCATGTATAAACAAACCAACTCCACCACCACGGCCACTGGGTCTATCCACATGGACAAATTTGTAGCCATCAATCACAAATGGCAAAAGTTAAAGATGAGTTTATCCATGTCTCTGATATCCCTATCACTGAGAACGAAAATTGGATACTTGAGATATAACTGTGAATTTGATAAAATTTCGGGACAAACTCCTTGCATTAAAATGTAACATACTAAAATTATCTGTTAACATTAATTGCTGAACTGTTACATCAAACTCGTTAGCCAGATAATACTTGACTACACTTGAGTGAGTTTCTTCATTTTCAACAACATTTTCATTTTGTTCACTACAAAAATTGGAAGATGTAGTTGATTCTTCCTGAAAAACAGATATCAAGGGAGAAACCCTCACATCATCATGCACTATTAATGGAGTATCTGTATGTAAAGTATCTGAGGTTCCGTTGTCTTCGACCACTTGAGTAATCAAACTATTACAAGGCTCAAACATTTGGGGAAAAAAAAGAAAAAAGAAAAGAAGTGCAAAAGTTATACAGAAAATCAGAGATATACAAGTGTGTACAGTACTGTACATATAATTCAAAAAGAAAAAAAAATATACAAAATTCAACAAAATACCCAATATTTGAGTGCCTATTTGGGATCAATTTAGGCCCATGTCAAAGCTTTTCCAAGTCACATTCACTACGGATGGTCTTCTTTATTGTCTTTCTGTTTGTTGCTGGCAACAAAGTTTGACGGCTGGGATGTCGCGATGTCGTTGCGGGGGGCAACACGATGCGATCTGTCAAGATTATTGAGAGTAATGGGCACATCGAGCTGGTCGGAACAGAGCTGGCGGATGAGTTGGTCTGTGTCTTCTAGTCCGCTCTCTTTGACACCATGGAACTTCAGGGAGTTGCGGCGGGAATATTGCTCTGCTTCATTCATCGTCAGTTTGAGATTGTTGACAGCTGTTGCTTGATCATCAAGACGGTGGTGAGATGTTTTATTTCAGCATCTTTTGCTTTGAGGGATGCTTCCAGGTCAAAGATGCAGCCATCATGTTGATCGGACTTCTCCTTGAGACTGGTGCACTTTTGCTCAACTATGTAGGTCAAGGTGCTGAACAAACTTTGTCATTTGTTTATTCATGGCTTTCTAAACAGCTTCTTCGATGGCTTTAAGGAAATCAGGACGCTGGATATACTCTCCAAAAGCCTGAATGATTGCTTCAGTACTTGTGGCTTTCCCTTTGCGGGTCTCCATACTGGGGTATCAGGTGCGACAGACAGTGTGACAGTAGTACTGGAATCTGGAGTGATGACTATTACGGTACTATACTCAGTGATGAACAGAAATGGCGAGGTCAGGCATACTGACTGCAGAGAAGCAGCCAGTGGACTGTAGCTGTAATCCACATTTGCACTCTGAGACTATGTGTATATGATTGTAGAGCATAAGTCAATTCATCTTCACTTCGAGGTAGGTCTAATACTCTTATATACCGTCACGTGAAGAACACTTGTGGTAGTCATTTGGTGATAATCACGGGACGTTTTGAGTTCTGAGAAGATGAGGCTTAACTTCAGATGTCACATGAGATACTCAGTAGTCTACAAGCAGTACACTGTGTAGCTAGGCGACTGAAGTACGTACAACTTGCTTGCACATAGCATTCAGCACCGCTACAGATACACGTAGATCTATGCACAGTACACAGTTCAGTAGCCGTAGGACATGTATAACTAACACTCGGTATCAGTTTATCCAAGCACACTGTGCATTGACATTGATTAAGTTCAGGGTTTCCACGGATATAAGGCTGAGAGACACAGGTCACTGTAGCAAGAGGTCCTGTGGTGTATGCAATATCAGAAAAAACTTACAGTAGATCGTCATTGTCACTGCAATTTCTGCATGAAGAACTGGTGGTCCATGACACGAAGATGAATGTGTGGGACTATAGCGTGAAAGACTGTTGTTTGCAGCGGTGTTTGCAGCAGGGACAGAACCACAAAATTCATGTTCAGCAGGTCCAGATGCATGAAATCACAGATAAATCAGTTGCATTATGTTTTTAGCTCTCAGAATGTGAGGCAGAGGCACAGCAATGGCATGTCCATCCGTGTGATTTCTTGTGATTTTCTGGCATACATAGGCATACACAGGCATACATACGGTTAATATGGTGAAATACGGTGTAATACACCGAAGGGTACGTACGTACGTGAGCATAGTACTGTACGCTACTGCTCGATAAAGACAATCTGTCCTCCGTAGACAGACGGAAGGTACCACTACCCATTGCTGTGTGGATATTCTTAACCACTGTCTCTATGGAAAATTGGGTGAGGTACCTCACCCTTCTCGATTGCGTCTAATTCACGGCGCTAGGTCGGCAAATTTAAGCTTGTACAGTTAAATCAACCATTCAAGAATAGACTTCACACACCACATTAATGAATAATCCAACATTTCGGTCGAATTTTCAACGTAAAACACACATCAACCAGCCTGTTGCGTCGTCACGTTCAAACTTGTTTGAATGTAAAAAAGCTGTCAGAAATTTGGTTTACAACGACGTTTGATCTGTGCGCGATGCTCCACACAGGAGCCGGGATCATTGACTTCGGTCTGTATACGTAGGGGATCCGTGAAGCCAGACGTAGTATTCACAAAGATACAGGATGAAACATTTATGACCTTTGACCCTAATTTACATACCCAAGACGGTGTCCGATCAAGTAGTTGTTTTTTACTGAAATAATGTACGTGACATGAACTAAACATGTGCAAAATATGGGGGCGATAGGGGCTGGTTTTTTTTAGTTACTGCAAAGACAGTTGCAGAAAGGAAGAAATATCTCAATACATCGAAGATAAGCTTTAATTTCAACCAAGTTTTTGGACGTGATCCCGACATCGTATGAAAAAACAAGGAGCACATAAACGATAGCCCAAAGTCTCAGCTACAACATATTAAAATTTGGGAGAAATTCACCGAAGTATAAGTGAGCTAGTGCTCGATAAAGATAGTCATATCAATTTTCATTTCCAGAAAAACTGCACTCCCATTGAGATAACACGTAAACTGGTCAAATTTGACAAGGTTACTTTCAATCCATTTTTACGAGGCGATGACGTCATCCAATCAAAATGTTGTTTTTACATTAATGAAAGAACATTTCATAAGCTACAACATACTGAAATCTGGGTGTAAATTGGCAAAGGATAAGTGAGATACGCTCGAGTAAACTTGAAATTTGATGACGTCATTTTGAAAATTTACTTTTTTTACTTTATTAAGAAATTTAATATCTTTTAGTCATTTTGCCAGCATCGCCAACCCATGAAATACCATGTACAACTCATCAGCTTTCAGAATATGTAAAGAAAATTGGGGGTCACCGTCCATCCTGGCGAGTAAAATCGGATTTAAAATTGGCGTTTTTTTGGCATCGTTGCACTGTATATCGCCCTTGACGCGCGCGCGTAATTTCAACTTTGACAGGCCCGTATGACGTCATATTGAGTCGGATTGACATGGAACTTGGTAGAAATATTCCATGACATTTCAGGCATCCGATAAGTGTAAAAAAAAGGGAAATTTTCATTGAATATGAGCTGTGCGTGCGTATATGAGCGCGCGCGTACGCGTCCGTCCGATTTTTTCAATTTTTCAAAAAATGCTCCAAATGGTCTGAAACGTGTGCAAAAAAAATTTGAGCTCGATCTGAGCATACAAATATTTTAACGCGCGCGTACGCGCGCGTTTTGAGATAAAGATGAATTTTGAGAATACGAGTAGAATACGCTTGACTTGAAATATATGTGATGTAAATTTCATTGAAAAATTTCATTCCATTAATGAGATATGATTGAGAATGTGTTTTCATATAATGACGTCATAGTGACGTCACGGTCGACTGATCACTTTGATTTTAGTTCGATTGCCGTCTTTGGGACATGATACATATATGGTATAAATTTGGAATTGATAGGAAGAGGACTTTCTGAGCTAATCGATGCACAACTTTTGGGGAGAAATAACAAAGAATCAGTACAGATACAGAAGGTGATCCGAAGGATACTCGGATCACCTAACTAGACTCGGAATTTGTCAAGACTGACAAATTAGGTGATCCGATCTCTTCGAAAATCAATGATTTGAGTCCTGATTCCAATATTCATGACCATACAGGTTTCATCTGTGTTGACGGGACATTGGCCGTGTGATGTTTGGATTCTCATTTAGAAAAGGGAGTGAGACCTGCCATCTTCGGTACCGAATTCCGTATACACTAACGGAAATACAGAATGAAGTATATTTGACCTTTGACCTCACTTTGCACATCCAAAATGGCGCCTAAGCAAAAAGTGATTATTTTATGAAATGATTCTTGTAACATGGTCTTTGCGTGTGCAAAATATGGGAAAGATAGGACATGTATTCACCAAGATACAGGATGAAGCATTTATGACCTTTGACCCTAATTTACATACCCAAGATGGTGTCCGATCAAGTAGTTGTTATTTTATGAAATAATGTACGTGACATGTACTAAACATGTGCCAAATATGGGATTGATAGCCATTGTTGTTGTTCATCTGTTGCACAGAAAGTAGTAGAAAGAAAGAAAAATAAAGAAATAATTATGTTATTTTTTAGAAATTTGAAGGAGAAGCATAAAAAAATCAGAAAAAGATAAAGTAAGGAAAGGGAGATTAAGATTAACTAAAGAAAAAGAAGAAAAAAGTGTTTAAAAAAATTTAAAAAAATATTGGCAGGGGTGAGCCTCGAACCAGGGACCTTAGGATTACGAGTCGGATGCGCTACGCAATGACCTATTTCATTCTCCATAGGCCCTGTGTATTAAGCAAAATGACGTTGCATCGAAGCCTCGTGACATTTTCAACCAAGTTTTTCGACGTGATGCCGACATCGTATGAAAAAATAGAGGGCACATTTACGAAAGCCCAAAGTCTCAGCTACACCATACTAAAATCTGGGAGAAATTCACCGAAGCATAAGTGAGCTAGTGCTCGAAAAAGAGAGTCATGTTAATTTTCACTGCCAGAAAAACTGCACTCCCATAGAGATAACACGTAAACTGGTCAAATTTGACAATATTACTTTCAATCCATTTTTACAAGGTGATGCCGTCATCCAAACAAAATGTTGTAATTATATTAATGAAAGATCATTTAATAAGCTATAACATACTGAAATCTGGGTGTAAATTGGCGAAGGATAAGTGAGATACACTCGAGTGAACTTGAAATTTGATGACGTCATTTTGAAAATTTACTTTTTTTACTTTATTAAGAAATTTGATATCTTTTAATCATTTTGCCAGCATTGCCAACCCATGAAATAACATGTCCATTTCATCAGCTTTTAGAATATGTATAGAAAATGGGGGGTCACCGTCCATCCTGACGAGTAAAATCGGATTTAAAATTGGCGTTTTTTTGGCATCGTTGCACTGTATATCGCCATTGACGCGCGCGCGGAATTTCAACTTTGACGTTCCAGTATGACGTCATATTGAGTCGGATTGACTTGAAACTTGGTAGAAATATTCCTTGACATTTCAGGCATCCGATAAGTGTAAAAAAACTGGAAATTTCCATTGCATATGAGCTGTGTGTTCGAATATGTGCGCGCGCGTACGCGTCCGTCCAATTTTTTCAATTTTTCAAAAAATGCTCCAAATGGTCTGAAACGTGTGCAAAAAAAATTTGAGCTCGATTTGAGCATACAAATATTTCAACGCGCGCGTACGCGCACGTTTTAAGAGAAAATATGCATTTTGAGAATATGAGTAAAATGCGCATAACTTGAAATGTATGTGACATAAATTTCATTGAAGAATTCTATTCCATTAATGAGATATGATTGAAAATGTGTTTTCATATAATGACGTCATAGTGACGTCACGGTCGACTGATCACTGTGATTTTACTTGATCTGTCGTCTTTGGGACATCATACATATATGGTATAGGTTTGACATTGAAAGGTAATGCACTTTCTGAGCTAACCGCTGCACAAATTTTGCCCAGAAATAAAGAAGAATAATAAAAATATGAAGAACAAAGAATCAGTACAGATACAGAAGGTGATCCGAGAGGATACTCGGATCACCTAACAACAAAGAATCCGTACAGATACAGAAGGTGATCCGAGAGGATACTCGGATCACCTAATGAAGCTAAGCTTTGATTACTTAAGCCGAGTTTTTCGACGTGCTTTTGACGTCGTATGAAAAAACGGAGGACGTATTACGATAGCGCAAAGTCTCATCTACAACATATTAAAATCTGGGAGAAATTCATCGAAGGGTGAGTGAGCTGGTGCTCGATAAAGACAATCATGTCAATTTTCACATCTAGAAAAATTCCCTCCCATAGAGATAACACGTCATAATGACGATAAAGAAAGAAGTACATATGACCTTTGACCCCACTTTGCACAGACAAGATGTCATCTGAGCAAAAAGTGGTTATTTTGTGATATGATCCTTGTAACATGGTCTTTACGTGTGCAAAATATGGGAAAGATAGAACATGTATTCACCAAGATACAGGATGAAACATTTATGACCTTTGACCCTAATTTACATACTCAAGATGGCATCTGATCAAGTAGTTGTTATTTTATGAAATAATGAACGTGACATGAACTAAGCATGTGCAAAATATGGTGTTGATAGGGTATGTTTTTCTTGAGTTATTGCAAAGAAAGTTGCAGAAAGAAAGAAATATTTCAATACAACGAATATAAGCTTTAATTTCAACCAAGTTTATTGACGTGATCCCGACATCGTATGAAAAAACGAAAGGCACACTTACGATAGCCCAAAGTCTCAGCTACAACATATTAAAATCTGGGAGAAATTCACTGAAGCATAAGTGAGCTACTGCTCGAAAAGGACAGTCATGTCAATTTTCATTCCAGAAAAACTGCACTCCCATAGAGATAACACGTAAACTGGTCAAATTCGACAAGGTTACTTTCAATCCATTTTTACGAGGTTATGCTGTCATTCAATCAAAATTGTGTTATTACATAACTGATAGAGCATTAAATTAGCTAGAGCATACTGAAATCTGGGTGAAAATTGGCCAAGGATAATTGAGATACGCTCGAGTAAACTTGAAATTTGATGACGTCATTTTGAAAATTTACTTGTTTTGATTTATTAAGAAATTTGATATCTTTTCATCATTTTTCCAGCATTGCCAACCCATGAAATGACATGTACAACTCATCAGCTTTCAGAATATCTAAAGAAAATGGGGGGTCACCGTCCATCCTGACGAGTAAAATCGGATTTTAAATTGGCAGTTTTTTGGCATTGTTGCACTGTATATCGCCATTGACGCGCGCGCGGAATTTCAACTTTGACGGACCGGTATGACGTCATTTTAAGTGGGATTGACTTGAAACTTGGTAGAAATATTCCTTGACATTTCAGACATCCGATCAAAGTGAAAAAACGGGAAATTTTCATTGCATATGAGCTGTGCGTGCGTATATGTGCGCGCGCGTACGCGTCCGTCCGATTTTTTCAATTTTTCAAAAAATGCTCCAAATGGTCTGAAACGTGTGCAAAAAAATTTTGAGCTCGATTTGAGCATACAAATATTTCAACGCGCGCGTACGCGCACGTTTGAAGTATATAGATGAATTTTGAAAACATGAGTAGAATCACGTTGACTTGAACTATATGTGACGTAAATTTCATTGAAAAATTCCATTCCATAATTGAGATATAATTGAGAATGTGTTTTCATATAATGACGTCATAGTGACGTCACGGTCGACTGATCAGTATTATACATTAGATCTGTCGTCTTTGGGACATGATACATATATGGTATAATTTTGAAATTGATAGGACGAGGACTTTCTGAGCTAACCTCTACACAAATTTTGTCCAGAAATAAAGAAGAAGAAGAAGAAGAACCAACAAAGAATCCGTACAGATACAGAAGGTGATCCGAGAGGATACTCGGATCACCTAATAAAGAATCCGTACAGATACAGAAGGTGATCCGAGAGGATTCTCGGATCACCTAAAAAGAAGAACATATGACCTTTGACCCCACTTTGCACAGACAAGATGGCATCTGAGCAAAAAGTGGTTATTTTCTGAAATGATTCTTGCAACATGGTCTTTACGTGAGCAAAATATGGGAGAGATAGGACATGTATTCACCAAGATACAGGATGAACATTTATGACCTTTGACCCTAATTTACATACCCAAGATGGTGTCCGATCAAGTAGTTGTTATTTTATGAAATAATGTACGTGACATGAAATAAACATGTGCAAAATTTGGGGGTGATAGGGGCTGTTTTTCTTGAGTTATTGCGAAAAAGTTGCAGAAAGAAAGAAACATCTCAATACATCGGAGATAAGCTTTAATTTCAACCAAGTTTTTCAACGTGATCCTGACATTGTATGAAAAACAAAGGGCACACGTACAATAGCGCGCAGTCTCAGCTACAACATATTAAAATCTGGAAGAAGTTCACCGAAGGGTAAGTGAGCTAGTGCTCGACAAAGACAATCATGTCAATTTTCACATCTAGAAAAATTCCCTCCCATAGAGATAACACGTCATAACGAAGATACAGAAAGAAGTACATATGACCTTTGACCCCACTTTGCACAGACAAGATGGCATCTGAGCAAAAAGTGGTGATTTTTTGAAATGATCCTTGTAACATGGTCTTTACGTGTGCACAATATGGGAAAGATAGGACGTGTATTTACCAAGATACAGGATGAAACATTTATGACCTTTGACCCTACTCTTTACATACCCAAGATGGTGTCCGATCAAGTAGTTGTTATTTTATGAAATGTAGTATGTGACATGAAGTAAGAATGTGCAAAATATGGGGGTTATAGGGAATGTTCTTTTTTAGTTATTGCAAAGAAAGTTGCAGAAAGAAATATGTCAACACATCGAAGATAAGCTTCAAATTCAACCACGTTTTTTGACGTGATCCCGACACCGTATGAGAAACAAAGGGCGCTTTAGCAACAGCCCGCAGTCTCAGCTACAACATATTAAAATTTGGGGAAAATTCACCAAAGGGTAAGTGAGCTAGTGCTCGATAAAGACAATCATGTCAATTTTCACATCTAGAAAAACTCCCTCCCATACAGATAACACGTCATAACGAAGATAAAGAAAGAAGTACATATGACCTTTGACCCCACTTTGCACAGACAAGATGGCATCTGTGCAAAAAGTGGTTATCTTTTGAAATGATCCTTGTAACATGGTCTTTACGTGTGCAATATATGGGGAAAATAGGACGTGTATTCACCAAGATACAGGATAAGACATTTATGACCTTTCACCCTAATTTACATACCCAAGATGGCGTCTGATCAAGAAGTTGTTATTTTATGAAATGATGTACGTGACATGAACTAAGCATGTGCAAAATATGGTGTTGATAGGGTATGCTTTTCTTGAGTTATTGCAAAGAAAGTTGCAAAAAGAAAGAAATATTTCAATACATCGAAGATAAGCTTTAATTTCAACCAATTTTTTTGACGTGATGCCGACATCATATGAAAAAACGAAGGGTACACTTACGATAGCCCAAAGTCTCAGCTACAACATATCGAAATTTGGGAGAAATTCACCGAAGCATAAGTGAGCTAGTGCTCGATAAAGATAGTCATGTCAATTTTCATTTCCAGAAAAACTGCACTCCCATAGAGATAACACGTAAACTGGTCAAATTTGACAAGATTACTTTCAATCCATTTTTACGAGATGATGCCGTCATCTAATCAAAATACTGTTATCATGTTAATGAAAGAACATTTAATAAGCTACAACATACTGAAATCTGAGTAAAAATTGGCCAAGGATAAGTGAGATACGCTCGAGTAAACTTGAAATTTGATGACGTCATTTTGAAAATTTACTGTTTTTACTTTATTAAGAAATTAGATATCTTTTAATCATTTTGCCAGCATTGCCACCCCATGAAATGATATGTACAACTCATCAGCTTTCAAAATATGTAAAGAAAATGGGGGGTCACCGTCCATCCTGACGAGTAAAATCGGACTTAAAATTGGCGGTTTTTTGGCATAGTTGCACTATATATCGCCATTGACGCGCGCGCGGAATTTCAACTTTGATGGGCCCGTATGACGTCATATTGAGTAGGATCGACTTGAAACTTGGTAGAAGTATTCCTTGACATTTCAAACATTCGATCCGTGCAATAAAACGGGAAATTTCTATTGAATATGAGCTGTACGTGCGTATATGCGCGCGCGCGTACGCGTCCGTCGATTTTTTTTTAAATGCTGTAAATGACCTGAAACGTGTGCAAAACAATTTTGAGGTTGATTAGAGCATGTTGAAATTTCAACGCGCGCGTACGCGCTCGTTTACTATGAACGTGATTAAATTTTATGAAATATATCAATAGACCTTGACTTGAACTATATGATATGTTAATTTCATTCAAAAATTCCGTTCCATTAATGAGATATTGATGTAAACGTGATTTCAGATAATGACGTCATAATGACGTCACGGTTAATTGATCACATTGATACACTAGATCTGTCGTCCTTATGACATGATACATATATGGTATAAGTTTGAAAGTGATAGGTAGGGGACTTTTTGAGTTAACCTCTGCACAAGATTTGAGGAGAAAGAAATAAAGAAGAAGAAGAAGAAGAAAGAATCCGTACAGATACAATAGGTGATCCGAGAGGATACTCGGATCACCTAATAAGAGTTGCCGAGTGATTGGTAACTCGAGTTGGTTTGGTTATAAGGGGTAAAAAAGATGTGGACATCATAATCTCAAGAAAAGATTGAGCAGTATTCATTGTTTGAAACTTAGATAAATCTATTGTATATTGAAATCTCCCATGATATAACAGTCTTTATTATAAAATACTGGATTATGGAATAAAATTTGCAAATAATCAAAAAAATCTTGGGTGTTATAATTAGGAGGTGTATACATCATAAATACAAGTACGTTTTTGGCATGGGCGACCTTGATTTCAACACATAACTAGAGATTGTAATTTGTCATCACTGACAAATTAAGGTGATCCGATTTTTTTTTAAATCAATGATTCGAGTCCTAATAGTGCAAAGTCTCAGCTACAACATGTTAAAATCTGAGAGAAATTCACCGAAGCATAAGTAAGATAGTGCTCGATAAAGAGAGTCATGTCAATTTTCACATCTAGAAAAATTCCCTCCCATAGAGATAACACGTCATAACGAAGATAGAAAAAGAAGTACATATGACCTTTGACCCCACTTTGCACAAACAAGATGGCATCTGAGCAAAATGTGGTTATTTTACGAAATGATCCCTGTAACATGGTCTTTACGTGTGCAAAATATGGGAAAGATAGAACATGTATTTATCAAGATACAGGATGAAACATCTATGACCTTTGACCCTAATTTACATACCCAAGACGGCGTCTGATCAAGTAGTTGTTGGTTTGTAAAATAATGTTCGTGACATGAACTAAACATGTGCAAAATATGGTGGTGATAGGGTATGTTTTTCTTGAGTTATTGCACATAAAGTTGCAAAAAGAAAGAAATATTTCAATACATCGAAGATAAACTTTAATTTCAAGTAAGTTTTTTGACGTGATCCCGACATCGTATGAAAACACGAAGGGCATATTAACGATAGCCCAAAGTCTCAGCTACAACATATCAAAATCTTGGAGAAATTCACCGAAGCATAACTGAGCTAGTGCTCGATAAAGATAGGAATGTCAATTTTCATTTCCATAAAAACTGCACTCCCATAGAGATTACACGTAAACTGGTCAAATTTGACAAGGTTACTTTCAATTCATTTTTACGAGGTGATGCCGTCATCCAATCAAAATTATGTTTTTTTATTTATGAAAGAACATTCCATAAGCTACAACATATTGAAATTTGGGTGAAAATTAGCAAAGGATAGGTGAGATACGCTCGAGTAAACTTGAAATTTGATGACGTCATTTTGAAAATTTACTTTTTTTACTTTATTAAGAAATTTGATATCTTTTAATCATTTTGTCAGCATAACCAACCCATGAATTGATATGTACAACTCATCAACTTTCAGAATGAGTCAAGAAAAGGGGGGGGGGGGTCACCGTCCATCCTGACGAGTAAAATCCGATTTAAAATTGGCGGTTTTTTTTGCATAGTTGCACTGTGTATCCCTATTGACGCACGCGCAGAATTTTGAATTTGACGGGCCCGTATGACGTCATATTGAGTCGGATCGACTTGAAACTTGGTAGAAATTTTCTTGACATTTTGGACATCCGATCCGTGTGAAAAAACTGAAAATTCCTATTGCATATGAGCTGTGTGTGCGAATATGTGCGCGCGCGTACGCGTCCGTCCAATTTTTTCAATTTTTCAAAAAATGCTCGAAATGGTCTGAAACGTGTGCAAAAAATTTTTTAGCTCGTTTTGAGCATACAAATATCTCCACGCGCGCGTTTTGAGATAAAAATGAATTTTGAGAAAATGAGTAGAATTCACTTGACCTGAAATATATGTGAGTAAATTTCATTGAAATGTTCTGTTCCATTAATGAGATATGCATGAAAATGTGTTTTCATATGACGTCATAGTGACGTCACGGTCAACTGATCACTATGATTTTACTTGCGCTGTCGTCTTTGCGACATGATACATATATGGTATAAGTGTGATATTGATAGGCAATGCACTTTCTGAGCTAACCTCTGCACAACTTTTGAGGAGAAATAAAGAAAGAATCAGTACAGATACAGAAGGTGATCCGAAGGATACTCGGATCACCTAATGAGGAGAAATAAAGAAAGAATCAGTACAGATACAGAAGGTGATCCGAAGGATACTCGGATCACCTAACTAGAACCGGAATTTGTCAACACTGACAAATTAGGTGCTCTGATTTTTTTTTTAATCAATGATTCGAGTCCTGATAGTGTAAAGTCTCAGCTACAACATGTTAAAATCTGAGAGAAATTCACCGAAGCATAAGTAAGATAGTGCTCGATAAAGAGAGTCATGTCAATTTTCACATCTAGAAAAATTCCCTCCCATAGAGATAACACGTCATAACGAAGATAGAAAAAGAAGTACATATGACCTTTGACCCCACTTTACACAAACAAGATGGCATCTGAGCAAAATGTGGTTATTTTATGAAATGATCCCTGTAACATGGTCTTTACGTGTGCAAAATATGGGAAAGATAGAACATGTATTTATCAAGATACAGGATGAAACATCTATGACCTTTGACCCTAATTTACATACCCAAGACGGCGTCTGATCAAGTAGTTGTTGTTTTGTAAGATAATGTTCGTGACATGAACTAAACATATGCAAAATATGGTGGTGATAGGGTATGTTTTTCTTGAGTTATTGCACAGAAAGTTGCAGAAAGACAAATATTTCAATACATCGAAGATAAGCTTTAATTTCAACCAAGTTTTTAGACATGATCCCGACAACGTATGAAAAAAAGGGCATTTTGACGATAGCCCTATGTCTCAGCTACAACATATCAAAATCTTAGAGAAATTCGTCGAAGCATAAGTGAGCTAGTGCTCGATAAAGATAGTAATGTCAATTTTCATTTCCAGAAAAACTGCACTGCCATAGAGATTACACGTAAACTGGTCAAATTTGACAAGGTTACTTTCAATCCATTTTTACGAGGTGATGCCGTCATTAAATCAAAATTGTGCTTTTATATTTATGAAAGAACATTTCATAAGCTACAACATATTGAAATTTGGGTGAAAAATGGCAAAGGATAAGTGAGATACGCTCGAGTAAACTTGGAATTTGATGACGTCATTTTGAAAATTTACTTTTTTGACTTTATTAAGAAATTTGATATCTTTTAATCATTTTGTCAGCATAGCCAACCCATGAAATAACATGTACAACTCATCAGCTTTCAGAATATGTCAAGAAAATGGGGGGTCACCGTCCATCCTGACGAGTAAAATCCGATTTAAAATTGGCGGTTGTTTGGCATAGTTGCACTGTGTATCCCCATTGACGCACGCGCGGAATTTTGAGTTTGACGGGCCCGTATGACGTCATATTGAGTCGGATCGACTTGAAACTTGGTAGAAATATTCCTTGACATTTTGGACATCCTATCCGTGTAAAAAAACTGAAAATTTCTATTGCATACTAGCTGTGCGTGCGAATATGTGCGCGCGCGTACGCGTCCGTCCAATTTTTTCAATTTTTCAAAAAATGCTCCAAATGATCTGAAACGTGTGCAAAAAAATTTTGAGCTCGATTTGAGCATACAAATATTTCAACGCGCGCGTACGCGCGCGTTTTAAGATAAATATGAATTTTTGAGAACATGAGTAGAACCCGCTTGACTTGAAATATATGTGACGTAATTTACATTAAAAAATTCCATTCCAATTATGAGATATGCATGAAAATGTGTTTTCATATAATGACGTCATAGTGACGTCACGGTCGACTGATCACTATGATTTTACTTGCGCTGTCGTCTTTGCGACATGATACATAAATGGTATAAGTTTGACATTGATAGGCAATGCACTTTCTGAGCTAACTCTTGCACAACTTTTGCGGAGAAATAAAGAAATAAAGAAAGAACAACTAGAGATTGTAATTTGTCATCACTGACAAATTAAGGTGATCCGATTTTTTTTTTTTAAATCAATGATTCGAGTCCTGATACTGTAAAGTCTCAGCTACAACATATTAAAATCTGAGAGAAATTCACCGAAGCATAAGTAAGATAGTGCTCGATAAAGAGAGTCATGTCAATTTTCACATCTAAAAAATTCCCTCCCATAGAGATAACACGTCATAGCGAACATAGAAAAAGAAGTACATATGACCTTTGACCCCACTTTGCACAGACAAGATGGCATCTGAGCAAAAAGTGGTTATTTTATGAAATGATCCCTGTAACATGGTCTTTACGTGTGCAAAATATGGGAAAGATAGGACCTGTATTCACCAAGATAGGGCCGGGATGAAACATCTATGACCTTTGACCCTAATTTACATACCCAAGATGGCGTCTGATCAAGTACTTGTTATTTTATGAAATAATGTTCGTGACATGAACTAAAGATGTGCAAAATATGGTGGTGATAGGGTATGTTTTTCTTGATTTATTGCACATAAAGTTGCAAAAAGAAAGAAATATTTCAATACATCGAAGATAAACTTTAATTTCAACCAAGTTTTTTCACGTGATCCCGACAACGTATGAAAAAACGAAGGGCACACTTACGATAGCCCTACGTCTCAGCTACAACATATTAAGATCTTAGAGAAATTCACCGAAGCATAAGTGAGCTAGTGCTCGATAAAGATAGTCATGTCAATTTTCATTTCCATAAAAATTTCACTCCCATAGAGATTACACGTAAACTGGTCAAATTTGACAAGGTTACCTTCAATCAATTTTTTCGAGGTAATGTCGTCATCGAATCAAAATTGTGTAATTACATAAATGAAAGAGCATTTCATAACCTACAACATAATGAAATTTGGGTGAAAATTGGGAAAGGATAAGTGAGATACGCTCGAGTAAACTTGAAATTTGATGACGTCATTTTGAAAATTTACTTTTTTTACTTTATTAAGAAATTTGATATCTTTTAATCATTTTGTTAGCATAGCCTGCCCATGAAATGACATGTACAACTCATCAGCTTTCAGAATATGTAAAGAAAATGGGGGGTCACCGTCCATACTGACGAGTAAAATCAGATTTAAAATTGGCAGTTTTTTGGCATAGTTGCACTGTATATCGCCATTGACGCGCGCGCGGAATTTCAACTTTGACAGGCCCGTATGACGTCATATTGAGTCGGATTGACTTGAAACTTGGTATAGATATTTCTTGACATTCAGACATGCGATCAAAGTGAAAAAACTGGAAATTTCAATTGCATATGAGCTGTGCGTGCGTATATGTGCGCGCGCGTACGCGTCCGTCCAATTTTTTCAATTTTTCAAAAAATGCTCCAAATGGTCTGAAACGTGTGCAAAAAAAATTTGAGCTCGATTGGAGCATACAAATATTTTAACGCGCGCGTACGCGCACGTTTTAAGAGAAAATATGAATTTTGAGAACATGAGTAGAATGCGCATAACTTGAAATATATGTGACGTAAATTTCATTGAAAAATTCTATTCCATTAATGAGATATGATTGAGAATGTGTTTTCATATAATGACGTCATAGTGACGTCACGGTCAACTGATCACAATGATGCATTAGATTTGTTGTCTTTAGGACATGATGCATACATGGTATAATTTTGAAATTGATAGACAGAGGACTTTCTGAGCTAACCTCTGCACAACTTTTGGGGAGAAATAAAGAAATAAAGAAGACGAAGAATAAAGAATCAGTACAGATACAGAAGGTGACCCGAGAGGATACTCGGATCACCTAATAAAGAATCAGTACAGATACAGAAGGTGATCCGAGAGGATACTCGGATCACCTAACTAGAGATTGTAATTTGTCATCACTGACAAATTAAGGTGATCCGATTTTTTTTATCAATGATTCGAGTCCTGATCGCAATAGGCATGACCATACAAGTTTCATCTGTGTTAAGAGACATTCGCCGTGTGATGTTTGCATTCTCATTTAGAAAAGGGAGTCATATCTGCCATCTTTGGTACCAAATTCTGTATACACTGAATAACGAAGATACAGCAATGAATACATATGACCTTTGACCCACCTTTGCACTCCCAAGATTGCATCTGATGAAATAGTGGTTATTTTGTGAAATGATTCTCGCGACATCGTTTATACGTGTGAAAAATATGGGAAAGATAGAACAGGTATTCACTAAGATACAAGATGAAACCTTTATGACCTTTGACCCTAATTTACATACCCAAGATGTTGTCCGATCTAGTAGTTGTTATTTTATGAAATAATGTACGAGACATGAACTAAACATGTGTAAAATATGGGGGTGATAGGGCGTGTTTTTCTTGAGTTATTGCAAAGAAAGTTGCAGAAAGAAAGAAATATCTCAATACATAGAAGATAAGCTTTAATTTCAACCAATTTTTTATCATAATCCCGACATTGTATGAAAAAACGAAGGCAACAAAACGATAGCGCAAAGTCTCAGCTACAACATATTAAAATCTGGGAGAAATTCACCGAAGGGTAAGTGAGCTAGTGCTCGATAAAGACAATCATGTCAATTTTCACATTAAAGAAAATTCCCTCCCATAGAGATAACACGTCATAACGAAGATACAAAAAGAAGTACATATGACATTTGACCTCAATTTGCACAGACAAGATGGCATCTGAGTAAAAAGTGGTTATTTTGTGAAATGATCCTTGTAACATGGTCTTTGCGTGTGCAAAATATGGGAAAGAGAGAACATGTATTCACTAAGATACAGGGTGAAACACTTATGACCTTTGACCCTAATTTACATACCCAAGATGGTGTTCGATCAAGTAGTTGTTATTTTATGAAATAATTCACGTGACATGAACTAAACATGTGCAAAATATAGAAGTGATAGAGGCCGTTTTTCTTGAGTTATTGCAAAGAAAGTTGCAGAAAGAAAGAAATATCTCAATACATCGAAGATAAGCCTGAATTTCAACCCAATTTTTTGACGTGATTGTGACATCGTACGAAAAAACAAAGGTCACATTCACGGTAGCGTAAAGTCTCAGCTACAACATATTTAAATCTGGGAGAAATTTACCAAAGCTTAAGTGAGCTAGTGCTCGATAAAGATAGTCATGTCAATTTTCATTTCCAGAAAAACTGCACTCCCATTAAGATAACACGTAAACTGGTCAAATTTGACAAGATTACTTTTAATCCATTTTTACGAGGTGATACCGTTATCCAATCAAAATTTTGTAATTTTATGTTTGAAAGAACATTAGATAAGCTACATCATACTGAAATCTGGGTGAAAATTGACAAAGGACTAGTGAGATACGCTCGAATGAACTTGAAATTGGATGACATCATTTCAAAAATTTACTTTTTTTACTTTATTAAGAAATTTGATATCTTTTAATCATTTTGTCAGCATTACCACCCCATGAAATGACATGTACAACTGATCAGCTTTCAAAATATGTACACAAAATGGGGGGTCACCGTCCATCCTGACGAGTAAAATCGGATTTAAAATTGGCAGTTTTTTGGCATAGTTGTACTGTATATCGCCATTGACGCGCGCGCGGAATTTCAACTTTGACGGGCCCGTATGACGTCATATTGAGTCGGATTGACTTGAAACTTGGTAGAAATATTCCTTGACATTTCAGGCAGCCGATAAGTGTGAAAAAACGGGAAATTTCTATTGCATATAAGCTGTGCGTGCGTATATGAGCGCGCGCGTACGCGTCCGTCCATTTTTTTCAATTTTTCAAAAAATGCTCCAAATGGTCTGAAACGTGTGAAAAAAAAATTTGAGCTCGATTTGAGCATACAAATATTTCAACGCGCGCGTACGCGCACGTTTTAAGATATAGATGAATTTTGAGAATATGAGTAGAATGTGCTTGACCTGAAATATATGTGACGTAAATTTCATTAAAAAACTCTATTCCATTAATGAGATATGATTGAGAATGTGTTTTCATATAATGACGTCATAGTGACGTCACGGTCGACTGATCACCATGATTTTAGTTCGATTGCCGTCTTTGCGACACAATACATATATGGTATAAGATTGACATTGATAGGCAATGCACATTCTGAGCTAACCTCTGCACAACTTTTGGGGAGAAATAAAGAAAGAAGAAAGAATCCGTACAGATACAGAAGGTGATCCGAGAGGATACTCGGATCACCTAACTAGACTTGGAATTTGTCAAGACTGACAAATTAGGTGATCCGATTTTTTTTAATCAATGATTCGAGTCCTGATCGCAATAAGCATGACCATATAGGTTTCATCTGTGTTTAGAGACATTGGCCGTGTGATATTTGGATTCTCATTTAGAAAAGAGAGTCAGGTCTGCCATCTTTGGTACCAAATTCGGTATACACTATAACGAAGATACAGAATGAAGTATATTTGACCATTGACCCAACTTTGCACAGCCAAGATGGCATCTGAGCAAAAAGTGGTTATTTTGCGAAATGATTCTTGTAACATGGTCTTTGCGTGTGCAAAATATGGGAAAGATAGGATATGTATTCACCAAGATACAGGTTGAAACATTTATGACCTTTGACCCTAATTTACATCCCCAAGATGGTGTCTGATCAAGTAGTTGTTATTTTATGAAATAATGTACGTGACATGAACTAAACATGTGCAAAATATGGGGATGATAGGGGCTGTTTTTCTTGAGATATTGCAAAGAAAGTTGCAGAGAGAAAGAAATATCTCAATACATCGAAGATAAGTTTGATTTCAACCAAGTTTTTTGACGTGATCTCGGCGTCGTATGAAAAAAAAAGTGAGAAAACATTGACAATAGCCCAAAGTCTCAGCTACAACATATTAAAATCTAGGAGAAATTCACAGAAGAGTAAGTGAGTTAGTGCTCGATAAAGATCGTCATGTCAATTTTCATTTCCAGAAAAATTCCCTCCCATAGAGATAACACGTAAACTGTTTAAATTTGACAAGGTTACATTATATCCATTTTCACGAGGTGAAGACATCATCCGATTAAAACTTTGATTGAACAAAACTCAAAGAGTATTTAATTGGCTACAACATACTAAAATTTGGAAGAAATTCACCGAAGGGTAAGTGAGCTAGTCGTCGATAAAGACAATCAGGTCAATTTTCACATCTAGAAAAATTCCCTCCCATAGAGATAACACGTCATAACGAAGATACAGGAAGAAGTACATATGACCTTTGACCCCACTTTGCACAGACAAGATGGCCTCTAAGCCAAAAATGGTTATTTTGTGAAATGATTCTTATAACATGGTCTTTACGTGTGCAAAATGTGGGAAAGATAGGACATGTATTCACCAAGATACAGGATGAAACATTTTTGACCTTTGACCCTAATTTACATACCCAAGATGGCGTCTGATGAAGTAGTTGTTATTTTATGAAATAATGTACGTGACATGAACTAAACATGTGCAAAATATGGTGGTGATAGGGTATGTTTTTCTTGAGTTATTGCAAAGAAAGTTGGAAAAAGAAAGAAATATGAAAATACATCGAAGATAGGCTTTGATTTCAACCAAGTTTTTGGACGTGATCTCGATACCGTATGAAAAAATGAAGGGCACATTTCCGATAGCGCAAAGTCTCAGCTACAACATATTAAAATCTTAGAGAAATTCACCGAAGCATAAGTGAGCTAGTGCCCGATAAAGATAGTCATGTCAATTTTCATTTCCAGAAAAACTGCACTCCCATAGAGATAACACGTAAACTGGTCAAATTTAACAATGTTACTTTTAATCCCCTTTTACAAGGTGATGCCGTCATCCAATAAAAATGTTGTTATTATATGACTGAAAGACCATTTATTAGGCTACAACATATTGAAATTTGGACGAAATCAACAAAAGATTAAGTGAGATACGCCTGAGTGAACTTGAAATTTGATGACGTCATTTTGAAAATTTACTTTTTTTACTTTATTAAGAAATTTGATACCTTTTAATCATTTTTTCAGCATCGCCAACCCATGAAATGACATGTACAACTCATCAGCTTTCAGAATATGTAAAGAAAATGGGGGGTCACCGTCCATCCTGACGAGTAAAATCGGATTTAAAATTGGCAGTTTTTTGGCATTGTTGCACTGTATATCGCCATTGACGCGCGCGCGGAATTTCAACTTTGACGGGCCCGTATGACGTCATATTGAGTCGGATTGACTTGAAACTTGGTAGACATATTCCTTGACATTTCAGGCAGGCGATAAGTGTGAAAAAATGGGAAATTTCTATTGCATATGAGCTGTGCGTGCGTATATGCGCGCGCGCGTACGCGTCCGTAAATTTTTTTCAATTTTTCAAAAAATGCTCTAAATGGTCTGAAACGTGTGCAAAAAAAATTTGAGCTCGATTTGAGCATACAAATATTTCAACGCGCGCGTACGCGCACGCTGTAAGGATAAATATGAATTTTGAGAATATGAGTAGAATACGCTTGACTTGAAATATATGTGACGTAAATTTCATAGAAAAATTCCATTCCATTAATGAGATATGATTGAGAATGTGTTTTCATATAATGACGTCATAGTGACGTCACGGTCGACTGATCACTTTGATTTTAGTTCGATTGCCGTCTTTGGGAGACGATACATATATGGTATAAGTTTGAAATTGATAGGAAGAGGACTTTCTGAGCTAATCGATGCACAACTTTTGGGGAGAAATAAGAAAAAGAAGAAGAAAGAATCCGTACAGAAACAGAAGGTGATCCGAGAGGATGCTCGGATCACCTAACTAGACTTGGAATTTGTCAACACTGACAAATTAGGTGATCCGATCTGTTCGTAAATCAACGATTTGAGTCTCCTGATCCCAATAGGCATGACCATACCGGTTTCATCTGTGTTTAGTGGACATTGGCCGTGTGATGTTTGGATTCTCATTTAGAAAAGGGAGTCAGACCTGCCATCTATGGTACACAATTCCGTATACACTAACGAAGATACAGAATGAAGTATATTTGACCTTTGACCCCAATTTGCACAGACAAGATGGCATCTGAGCAAAAAATTGTTATTTTGTGAAATGATCCTTGTAACATGTTCTTTACGTGTGCAAAATATGGGAAAGATAGGACATGTATTCACCAAGATACAGGTTGAAACATTTATGACCTTTGACCCTAATTTACATACCCAAGATGGTGTCTGATCAAGTAGTTGTTATTTTATGAAATAATGTACGTGACATGAACTAAACATATGCAAAAGTATGGGCGTGATAGGGGCTGTTTTTCTTGAGTTATTGCAAAGAAAGTTGTAGAAAGAAAGAAATATCTCAATACATCGAAGATAAGTTTGATTTCAACCAAGTTTTTTGACGTGATCTCGGCATCGTATGAAAAAATGCAGGGTATAGTCACGATAGCCCAAAGTCTGAGCTACAACATATTAAAATCTGGGAGAAATTCACAGAAGAGTAAGTGAGCTAGTGTTCGATAAAGACCGTCATGTCAATTTTCATTTCCAGAAAAATTCCCTCCCATAGAGATAACACGTAAACTGGTTAAATTTGACAAGGTTACATTATATCTATTTTCACGAGGTGAAGACATCATCCGATTAAAACTTTGATTGAAGAAAACTTAAAGAGTATTACATTGGCTACAACATACTAAAATCTGGAAGAAATTCACCGAAGAGTAATTGAGCTAGTTGTCGATAAAGACAATCATGTCAATTTTCACATCTAGAAAAATTCCCTCCCATAGAGATAACACGTCATAATGAAGATAAAGAAAGAAGTACATATGACCTTTGACCCTACTTTGCACAGACAAGATGGCGTCTTAGCAAAAAGTAGTTATCTTGTGAAATGATTCTTGTAACATGGTCTTTACATATGCAAAATATGGGAAAGATAAGACATGTATTCACCAAGATACAGGATGAAACATTTTTGACCTTTGACCCTAATTTACATACCCAAGAAGGTGCCCGATCAAGTAGTTGTTATTTTATGAAATAATGTATGTGACATAAACTAAACATGTGCAAAATATTGGGCTGATAGAGCTTGTTTTTCTTGAGTTATTGCAAAGAAAGTTGCAGAAAGAAAGGAATATGAAAATACATGGAAGATAAGCTTTAATTTCAACCAAGTTTTGGGGCATGATGCCGACTCCGTATGAAAAAACGAAGTCATATTAACGATAGCCCAAAGTCTCAGCTACAACATACTAAAATCTTGGAAAAATTCACCGAAGCATAAGTGAGCTAGTGCTCGATAAAGATAGTCATGTCAGTTTTCATTTCCAGAAAAACTGCACTCCCATAGAGATAACACGTAAACTGGTCAAATTTAACAATGTTACTTTTAATCCCTTTTTACGAGGTGATGCCGTCATCCAATTAAATTGTTGTTATTATATATCTGAAAGACCATTTAATAAGCTACAACATATTGAAATTTGGACGAAAATCAACTAAAGAATAAGTGAGATATGCTTAAATGAACTTGAAATTTGATGACGTCATTTTGAAAATTTACTTTTTTTACTTTATCAAGAAATTTGATACCTTTTAATCATTTTTTCAGCATCGCCAACCCATGAAATGACATGTACAACTCATCAGCTTTCAGAATATGTAAAGAAAATGGGGGGTCACCGTCCATCCTGACGAGTAAAATCGGATTTAAAATTGGCAGTTTTTTGGCATTGTTGCACTGTATATCGCCATTGACGCGCGCGCGGAATTTCAACTTTGACGGACCCGTATGACGTCATTTTGAGTGGGATTGACTTGAAACTTGGTAGAAATATTCCTTGACATTTCAGACATCCGATCAAAGTGAAAAAACGGGAAATTTTCATTGCATATGAGCTGTGCGTGCGTATATGTGCGCGCGCGTACGCGTCCGTCCGATTTTTTCAATTTTTCAAAAAATGCTCCAAATGGTCTGAAACGTGTGCAAAAAAATTTTGAGCTCAATTTGAGCATACAAATATTTCAACGCGCGCGTACGCGCACGTTTGAAGTATATAGATGAATTTTGAAAACATGAGTAGAATCAAGTTGACTTGAACTATATGTGACGTAAATTTCATTGAAAAATTCCATTCCATTAATGAGATATGATTGAAAATGTGTTTTCATATAATGACGTCATAGTGACGTCACGGTCGACTGATCACTACGATTTTACTTGCGCTGTCGTCTTTGCGACATGATACATATATGGTATAAGTTTGACATTGGTAGGCAATGCACTTTCTGAGCTAACCTCTGCACAACTTTTGTCCAGAAATAAAGAAAGAAAGAAAGAAAGAAAGAATCCGTACAGATACAATAGGTGATCCGAGATGATTCTCGGATCACCTAACTAGAGATTGTAATTTGTCATAACTGACAAATTAAGGTGATCCGATTTTTTTTTTAATCATTGATTCAAGTCCTGATCGCAATATTCATGGCCATGCAGGTTTCATTTGTGTTCAGAGACATTGGCCGTGTGATGTTTGGATTCTCATTTAGAAAAGGGAGTCATATCTGCCATCTTTGGTACCAAATCTGTATACACTATAACGAAGATACAGCAACAAGTACATATGACCTTTGACCCCACTTTGCACAACCTAGATGGCATCTCTGCAAAAAGTGGTTATTTTGTGAAATGATTCTTGTAACATGATCTTTGCGTGTGCAAAATATGGGAAAGATAAGACATGTATTCACCAAGATACAGGATGAAACATTTGTGACCTCTGACCCTAATTTACATACCCAAGATGTTGTCCGATCAAGTAGTTGTTATTTTATGAAATAATGTACGTGACATGAACTAAACATGTGCAAAATATGGGGGTGATAGGGGCTGTTTTTCTTGAGTTATTGCAAAGAAAGTTGCAGAAACATAGAAATATCTCAATACATCGAAGATAAGCTTTAATTTCAACCAAGTATTTTAACATGATCCCGACATCATATGAAAAAACAAAGGCACGTAACGATAGCGCAAAGTCTCAGTTACAACATAATAAAATCTGAGAAAAATTCACCAAAGGGTAAGTGAGCTAGTGCTCGATAAAGACAATCATGTCTATAGAAAAATTCCCTCCCATAGAGATAACACGTCATAACGAAGAAACAGAAAGAAGTACATATGACCTTTTGACCCCACTTTGCACAGACGAGATGGCATCTGAGCAAAGAGTGGTTATTTTGTGAAATGATTCTTGTAACATGATCTTTGCGTGTGCAAAATATGGGAGAGATAGGACATGTATTCACTTAGATACAGGATAAAACATTTATGACCTTTGACCCTAATTTACATACCCAAGATGGCGTCTGATCCAGTAGTTGTTATTTTATCAAATAATGTACGTGACATGAACTAAACATGTGCAAAATATGGGGGTGATAGGATATGTTTTTCTTGAGTTATTGCACGGAAAGTTGCAGAAAGAAAGAAATATTTCAATACATCGAAGATAAGCTTTAATTTCAACCAAGTTTTTTGACGTGATGCAGACATCGTATGAAAAAACAAAGGGCACACTCACGATAGCACAAAGTCTCAGCTACATCATATTAAAATATGGCAGAAATTCACCGAAGCATAAGTGAGCTAGTGCTCGATATAGATAGTCATGTCAATTTTCATTTCCAGAAAAACTGCACTCCCATAGAGATAACACGTAAACTGATCAAATTTGACAAGATTAATTTCAATCCATTTTTACGAGGTGATGCCGTCATCCAATCAAAATATTGTTAAACATTAATGAAAGAGCATTTAATATGCTACAGCATACTGAAATCTGGGTGAAAATTGACAAAGGATTAGTGAGATATGCTCAAATAAACTTGAAATTTGATGACGTCATTTTGAAAATTTACTTTTTTTACTTTATTAAGAAATTTCATATCTTTTAATCATTTTGCCAGCATTGCCACCCCATGAAATGACATGTACAACTCATCAGCTATCAAAATATGTAAAGAAAATGGGGGGTCACCGTCCATCCTGACGAGTAAAATCGGATTTGAAATTGGCGGTTTTTTGGCATAGTTGCACTGTATATCGCCATTGACGCGCGCGCGGAATTTAAACTTTGACGGGCCCGTATGACGTCATATTGAGTCGGATTGACTTGAAACTTGGTAGAAATATTCCTTGACATTTAAGACATCCGATCAAAGTGTAAAAACGGGAAATTTCTATTGCATATGAGCTGTGCGTGCGTAAATGCGCGCGCGCGTACGCGTCCGTCCAAATTTTTCAATTTTTCAAAAAATGCTCCAAATGGTCTGAAACGCGTGCAAAATAATTTTGAGCTTGTTTGGAGAATACAAATATTTCAACGCGCGCGTACGCGCACGTTTTAAGGGTATATATGAATTTTGAGAATATGTGTAGAATTCGCTTGACTTGAAATATATGTGACGTAAATTTCATTGAAAATTTCCATTCCATTAATGAGATATGAATGAAAATGTGTTTTCATATAATGACGTCATAGTGACGTCACGGTCGACTGATCACTACGATTTTACTTGCGCTGTCGTCTTTGCGACATGATACATATATGGTATAAGTTTGACAATGATAGGCAATGCACTTTCTGAGCCAACCTCTGCACAACTTTTGCGGAGAAATAACAAAGAATCAGTACAGATACAGAAGGTGATCCGAAGGATACTCGGATCACCTAAGAAGAAGAAGAAAGAATCCGTACAGATACAGAAGGTGATCCGAGAGGATACTCGGATCACCTAACTACTAGTAGTAGTCTAGTAGTAGATCTAGTTGACCGAAAGATCGGTCTGTATCTGTCCGTCGGGGAATGTTCCGCGGAGACTGCGTCTGGCTTCACGGATCCCCTCCGTATACGGAGGACAGCGTTAATGGCAAAATATAAAAGAGTCCTCCGGACAGACGGATCTTTCTGTCTATAGATCTAGTAGCAGTCTACTAGTAGTAGTAGTCTACTACTAGTACTACTATTAGTAGTAGTACTATCATCACTAGGTCTAGTAGACTAGTAAGTAGTAATAGCAGAGTCTTTGGTAGTAGTACAGAGGCTACACTCTAGGGGGATATGTTAGTTACAGGGTGGGTCGTGGCTCAAAAAAGAAAAAGAAAAAAAAAAGGCCTAGATATCTAACCAGTTTCCCATGGTCAGTTTCTGCAATATTTGTTATCAGTAATTTAGATGCGCCATTTTCTAAGAAAAATGATACCAAGAATGATCGTCAATTTTGGTCGAGTAGTTTTTGTTTTATGCTACAAATCATACTGTGGAAGAAAGCCCCAACGCCGTGCTTATCTACCGATGAACGCCACGGTGGGGCTGAATTCACGAGTAGGTCTAACATAGGCCTATAAAGCAGGCGAGTCGCCGTAGTATTAGTACAGACACGCAGTGGTGATGGTGCTATCGTGAAAAAGGCCCCACCGCAGTGCGCGTGCACCTTACCCGGTACCCGTGCGTTTATAGCAAGCAAGGGTAGGTCCTCCTAGGGTTTAGGGTTAGGTAGGGTTGTTTTTATGGTTAAATTGGCCGTTAAATCAAGAATGTATTAGACATATTAGGAAGTCATTTTCGCCGCATTCACGAGTATTCAAACTGTGGAAGACAGCCCCACCGCCGTGCTTACCTACCGATGAACGCCACACGGTGGGGTTGAATTCACGAGTATTCAAACAGACGAGTCGCCGAAGTATTTTATAGTACAGAGTACCGGTACAGACACGCAGTGGTTAGGTGGGGCCCATTTCACGAGTTTGCCAAAAATAATGGATATCCAAGCTTACCACAGTTGTAATCTATATTATTGGCAGTATTAAATCCGATACAATTCATTAAATATTCTTTTGTCTAAAGGCTTAGCCAATGACAATAGTGCAGCGCAGCACATGCGCTCGCTAGCTCGCTCCCCCGCCAGCGCTAGCCGCCGGCCGGCGCGGCTGTCGCTACGCTGCAGCTGCGCTGCGCTAGCATAGCCTTGCCAGCTCGGCTATGGCTAGGCTGGTCGGACAATCAATATCGACGACTCCGTTCTTAGACGTCATAACAATTTAGAAGTGATAGTGCGCCGCATGCGGCGAAAGTATAGCAAGTTTTCCAAAACCGAGGAAATTGCATCCATTATGTTAACAAATATAGAGCAAAATTCAGAACAGTAAAAAACCCCGCACAACCATAGAATTACTTAGAATTTAACATGTAATAATGTAACATCTTTGAGAAAAAAATGTCTAAACCATTTTATTAGGTCTTTAAAAAAAATCGAAATCATAAACAGCAGGATACTCATCATTTTTGGGGTCATCAGCTGTATATGATAATGGGTCTTGATGAAACATGTCAAAAAATTCGTCGTTATATATTTAGTGAACTGAAAGCGAAGTTTTCAATTCTCGTCATCTAAAATATGAAGGATGAATGGCAAGACCGAACTCGAGTTTCAGCGAGAACTATGCAGAGTGCGTTCGAGTGCACAAGGCGATGATCCAAAGAACAGAAGAAAAGGGATAGCGGAAGAATGCAAGCATCGCTGCGGAAAGAATGAAGTAGGAATAGTAGAAGGGGGAGAGGGGAGTAAGAGAAGGCAAGGTACAAGGGTTACAAGAGAGCAGAGTACCGACAGTAAACAAGGACAACATAGACAAGAAAAAAATACGGCCTATCATACATAATTCTATAGCTCTTATTCATGAGTAGTGAACAACATGCAAGAAAGAGAGCCCTTCCCACCCCATCAAAGTTTGCCGAACCCAAACTATAAATTCACAAAAAATCAAATTATTCGTCAACTCAGAGTCAGAACTAGAAATCTCCTAACAAAAGAGAAGGGACGAATTAAACCAATTCTTGAAAAAAAAAGTCAAACATGCATTACATTATGATGTACTAAACTCTGAAAATACATCATCTTAACATTTTTTCAAACAAATTATTAATATCATTTTGTTCATTGTATATACTTTCATGTTACACGTTTCTGATTATATTTCATTCATTGTAAATCTGTTTTTAAACACATACTTTGTATCAATGTTCACGGCCTTGCTGTAAACCAGGTAACAACTGAATGCAGGCAGGTGATGAAATAAATTCAACTAGTCGATCAATCAATCAATCAATCAATCAATCAATCAATCAATCAATCAATTGCACTAGAATCACAATGCGGAAGCCCACGTACCCAACAATATGCGAAAGAGCACAAAGACATTTGCCTCCGAAAACGTCAATCGCATGAAGCTCTAAACTGATGAACCTATTTGTGTTCATCATTTTCACGATTGATATTTGTGGATAGGCCATTCATTCACAGTGATGGCTATCGACGACACACACTGTGCATTAAGACACATATAAGTCGAGGTCAGATCTGTATTCTGAAAGACATCTTTCGATAGTCTTTTTTTTTTTAACCTCGTTGCGAAGCCTGATGTGATGATGCTGAGGCGACGGCTGTTGAGAAGAATTCTATGGGCAAGTATACGCTGTTCACACTGAAGAGCGAAAGACGTGGCATAGTACATACCCATTGTGCTAAGTGTTTTCCCATTGAAGGTGGATTTTGACGATCTTCATATACCTTTACCTCAGACAACTTCAGATCTTGAATCTGCATTTCATTCAGCAGGTGAGTGTGCAAAATTTATGCAAGTACATGTATACACTTGAATTTGCGATACAAATGAAATGGAAGGAAGAATAGAAATCGACGTTTGCAAATGAATGAAGTTTTGATAAATTGCATACGAAACGACAGTGACTTCCAGAATCTGTACTATAAAGAAGCAAAAGTAGCATTTCAACATCAACAAACAAACAACACGCCCAATTATAGATAGCAAAAGATCGTGCGAATGAAGAAGCCTGAAACACGGCTTGAAACATTTATAGGCACATGCAGGATCAAACAAATTTTCTCAGGTCCAAACATGGGAAAGCTGATATCTACCTGCTTTCTCCTCTAAACTCCAGGAAAATCTTACAGTGCAAAACAAGTAGAAGTCGACTATTTTGCGTGTGTGTTTGTGTTTGTTTGTGTGTGTGTGTGTGTGTGTGTGTGTTTGTGAGTGTGCGTGTGGACTCGTGGCCACAACAAGAAAGTTTTGCGTAAAAAGTGACAGCTCGTTACTTGTCTTACATATTTTATAAAAACGTCTTTTTACAGGGAGCCATAAGATTAAATAATAAATAATAAAATGATGAACATGTAATATTCTTCTCAATGAATATAAATGCCACATAGTTTGATGCCAGACAAACCTGACATGATGACACTGACGTGGCGGCTGATGGGAAGAACTCTTCGGGTAAGTGTACGTCGTATACACTGAAGAGTGAAAGACGTGGCATAGTGCATACCCACTGGGCAAAGTGTCTTCCACTCGAAGGTATATACAGACGGACTGAAGACATCTTCAGGCTTTGAATCTGTATTAAGACGAAACAAACATGAACATTTAAACAAACAAACAAACAAAAGATATGATTTGTGTGGAAATATAATAAATGAAATGAAACGAAAATGAAAATGTGAGCTCTGTGGTCATAGCTCAAAGATGTCATACTGTTAATAATAACACACGATAAATTGCGCTTAAACGTGGGAAAGGTCATTGTCCTTTTAACCTTTGCCCTTGACAGAATCCACCAATATTCAAATATGACCGGCAGCTTTAGGTGGTATACCTGTGATGTAAATTTAGTGGTCATTGGCTGTAGCTCAAAGCTGGGAAGAGTTAGAGGAAGTACACCGAGTATACACACACACACACACACAAAGAAAATGCGTCCCTTGATTTAGATTAGAATAAATCGTTACTGTTGCCTTAATCACATCTCTCTCTCGAAGCTTAAATCGAACTTATGCACAATTATACAAGCAACAGATGATTGTGCGCCATCCATTTAATACAGCACAAAAGGATTATTTCATGGCTGTAATATTGCTATTGTATTATCAGAATTATTCTAAAATTTTGTCAGATCCATTAGGTTTAGAAATTCCTCCTTCTATAGGCCTATTCCTGCATAACGTATTTGGATGCATTTCTTTATTACAAGAAAGTGTTTGTGCTGATGATGTGCTTCATGCATTGAAAGGTTTAATGTTGCTAAAAGCAAGCGATACAAACAAATTGGAAATGCTTACATACAGACGGTAATGTGCAAAAGAATAACTACAGTACGTTGTACGAAGAAAGAAAATTTTGCGTCAAACGTGAGAACTTATTACTCGTATCTTTCATTCACAGGTCTTTTTACAGGTGGTCAGAAGACTCAATTATCAACGATGAAATGATACGAACACTCAGAATATTCTCGACAAATTTGAATAACGTAAGGTTTGATGCACAGACCTGACATGATGACGCTAAGGCAGCGGCTGTGGGGAAGAATTCTTCGTTCAAGTACATGCCGGCCTCTATCTTAGAGTGCGAAAGGCGTGGCATGGTACATATCCATCGGGCAAAGTTTCCTCCAATCGAAGTTACATTGTGACGATCTGGATACATGTCGAAAGACATGACCAGATCTTGAATCTGTATTGAAAAGATAGAAAAAAGAATGTACAATTCAACAACAAATAAACAAAACGTCCAGTAGATTAAAAAAAAAAAATTGATTAAAATAAAAAGTATGACTGGGTGAACGTATAATTTGATGCACAGACCTGACATGATGACGCTAAGGCAGCGGCTGTTGAGAAGAATTCTTCGTTCAAGTACTCGACGCCCTTTATCTTAAAGTGCGAAAGGCGTGGCATGGTACATATACATCGGGCAAAGTTTCCTCCAATCGAAGTTACATTGTGACGATCTTCAAACATAGAGTACCAAGCCATGTCCAGATCTTGAATCTGTATTGGAAATGAAACAAGAATAAGCACTTCAACAAGAAATAAACAAAACGTCCAGTAAATCTCAAAAGAATTATGTGATTAAAATAAAAAATCATGACCACGTAAATGTAAGAACAGCATGTGTATAATTGACCAATGTATACGAAAGTGGGACGTGTGACTACAGTAGTCTTGAATCCGACTTGAAACATGTACGCACATTTAGTGTATCTATTGTGTATGTGTATGTGTGTGCGTGTGTGTGTGCGTGACCATTAAACTTAGGGACCTTACATTAAAGCAAATAACTGGATATTGACAAAAGAAGACTCACTTATAATTTCCTGTTTTACTTGTTTACTTTGGTCTAATAGATAATTTACTTGAAATATTATCCACTCGTACTCGTTCATAGTCCGTAATTACAAACAAGTTATACACTACAGACCAGTCTTGACGCACTATCGTTGACATCTTTCATATATTTCACATCTTGTTATTTAAAAAAAAAATGAAATACATGCAACGTTTTATTCAGGAGGTAAGTGTGACTTTCAATTATCAACCTCCAATTGAAGATGATTAACGGGAAAGAATAGAAATCAACGTGTAACCGATTGAATGAATACTTTCTGAAATACACAGGAGACAACATGTCGCAGATCCTGATGTAGATTAGAATAAATCGTTACTGTTACATCTCTCTCGAGCTTTAAATCAAACTCATGCACAATAATGCAAGCAACAGACGTTTGTGTATTTAATACAGCACAAATGGACAATTGGAAATGCTTACATACAGAAGGCAATGTGCAAAAGAATAACAACAGTACGTTGTACGAAGAAAGAAAATTTTGCGTCAAAAGTGAAAACTCATTACTTGTATTTTTCATTCACAGGTCTTTTTACAGGTGGCCAGAAGACTCAATCATCAACGATGAAATGATACGAACACTCAATAATATTCTCGACAAATTTGAATAACGTAAGGTTTGATGCACAGACCTGACATGATGACGCTAAGGCAGCGGCTGTGGAGAAGAATTCTTCGTTCAAGTACTCGACGCCCTTTACCTTAAAGTGCGAAAGGCGTGGCATGGTACATATACATCGGGCAAAGTTTTCTCCAATCGAAGTTACATTGTGACGATCTAAAAACGTAGAGTGCCAATCCATGTCCAGATCTTGAATCTGTATTGGAAATGAAACAAGAATAAGCACTTCAACAAGAAATAAACAAAACGTCCAGTAAATCTCAAAAGAATTATGTGATTAAAATAAAAAATCATGACCACGTAAATGTAAGAACAGCATGTGTATAATTGACCAATGTATACGAAAGTGGGACGTGTGACTACAGTAGTCTTGAATCCCACTTGAAACATGTACGCACATTTAGTGTATCTATTGTGTATGTGTATGTGTGTGCGTGTGTGTGTGCGTGACCATTAAACTTAGGGACCTTACATTAAAGCAAATAACTGGATATTGATAAAAGAAGACTCAGTTATGAATTCCTCATGTTTTACTTGTTTTCCTTGGACTAATAGATAATTAAACTTGAAATATTATCCACTCGTACTCGTTCATGGTCCGTAATTACAAACAAGTTGTACACTACAGACCAGTCTTGACGCACTATCGTTGACATCTTTGATATATTTCACATCTTGTTATTTAAAAAAAATGAAATACATGCAACGTTTTATTCAGGAGGTAAGTGTGACTTTCAATTATCAACCTCCAATTTAAGATTAACGGGAAAGAATAGAAATCAACGTGCAGCCGACTGAATGAATTCTTTATGAAATATACACAGGAGACAACATGTCGCAGATCCTGATGTAGATTAGAATAAATCGTTATGCACAATAATGCAAGCAACAGACGTTTGTGCGTTTAATACAGCACAAATCGATTATTTCATGGCTGTAATAATGCTAATATTGTATTATCAGAAATATTCTAAAATTGTGTCAGATCCTTTAGGTTGAGAAATTTCTCCTATATTCCCGCATAATCGTATTTGGATGCATTTCTTCATTACAACAAAAAGTGTTTCTGCTGATTCTGTGCTTCATGCATTGAAAGGCTTAATGTTGCCAAAAGCAAGCGATACAGACAATTGGAAATGCTTACATACAGAAGGCAATGTGCAAAAGAATAACTACAGTACGTTGTACGAAGAAAGAAAATTTTGCGTGAAAAGTGAGAACTCATTACTTATATCTTTCATTCACAGGTCTTTTTACAGGTGGTCAGAAGACTCAATTATCAACGATGAAATGATACGAACACTCAAGAATATTCTCGACAAATTTGAATAACGTAAGGTTTGATGCACAGACCTGACATGATGACGCTAAGGCAGCGGCTGTGGAGAAGAATTCTTCGTTCAAGTACATGCCGGCCTCTATCTTAAAGTGCGAAAGGCGTGGCATGGTACATATCCATCGGGCAAAGTTTCCTCCAATCGAAGTTACATTGTGACGATCTGGAGACATGTTGAAAGACATGACCAGATCTTGAATCTGTATTGAAAAGATAGAAAAAAGAATGTACAATTCAACAACAAATAAACAAAACGTCCAGTAGATTAAAAAAAAAATTGATTAAAATAAAAAGTATGACTGGGTGAACGTATAAGAACAACATAATTTATATAAAGTGAGAAGCGTAATACGGAAGTCATGAATCCTACTTATCCGTCATATTTAGTGATATCTAGTGTGTGTGTGTGTGTGTCTGTCTGTCTGTGTGTGTTTGTGTGTGCTGTGTGTGTCTGTGTTTCTGACCTGTCGCTGCCAATTAACTTGTGGACCTTGCATTAAGAAAACAAGAATAAAACGAATGACTAGGTATTGACATAAGCGAACTCAGTATTTAGCTACCTTACACCAATTGATAAATCACTTGAAATATGACCCAATCGTATTCGTTGATATTCCATAATTACGAAAAAGTCAATCCAGGCCAACTGATAATTGCACTCTACGAAACTGTAAACTCAAATTGTGATGCCAAAACCATATTATAATTCTATCCGAGATAATCCTTCTGAATTTGCATGCAAAAAAGAAAGCACACACTCTGGAAAAGTGTGAACTGAGAAAAGAGGCTCTGAAGTACAGGGTCTATTCAAGCGATTAATCTTTCCCAAGCGGTGCTAGCTCTGCAATGAGAGGGACAAAACACAAGATGTAAACCACCTGAGCAACAACAATGAGGGGGTTATCAAATTAAACTGAAATTGTGCCTGCTCAATTAACACATTCTGTCCATAACTAGTGCCAACTTTCAAAGCAGTATAATTATCCTTTCAAAAGTTATTAGACTTGAAAGTGAAGAGTATGTAAAGGATTTTAAGAAATGAAAAGGGACTTGTAAGACATCGTATTAGCTGATCATTTTACTACCCCCCCCCCCAAAAAAAGAAGGGGTTGTAGAAAAACTGCTTAAAACACACTTTCCCATTCATGTTATGATCCCAAATTAAGAATAATGTAAAAGAAGGATAGCTCTTTCAGAAAATATGAAAAACTCAAAATTGACTTGCTTGACCCATTTCACATTTTTTGAGTCCTCATGTAAAATCAAGGGGTGCAACATTTTGTTCATTTGGTGATGTACTTAATAACATGTTCCACTGTATTGCCTAGTCATATAAAGTTTGTAGATCGTGTTGAAGATTGGTGTGGCTGTCTCTCCTTCGAACCTAGCTGTACGATTAACACAGAAATGCCCCCCATGACCTTTAGAACTGGAATTATAATTGAAAGTCTTTACGCACGTGAAGAAACGTAAAAATCGAAGAGATCATCGTAGAAGTGAAAGATCGGATATGGACTAGATTCGTTTTGAATATTTTGAATACCATTTATGAAAATGCTAGCATGGCTAGTCGGGAGAGACATGGGAGACGCATATTCCAAGATTCATAGTGATACGCGTCCGGACTCGCTAACTGTATGCTTTGTGCTGATCGATACAGGCATAATATTTCCAACAATTCATGTCTTTTCACACGTTAATGGGAACTTGATTAAAGGGAAACAATGCAGTTTAGGGAGAAATCTCATCCCTTTTTGTCATACATTTTATCAAAACTAATGTTGTCAACCTTATTGTGTAAGGGTTTCCTTTCTGGAATTACCATCATCTCTATTCATTGTCAGCTATTAGGTCAGTGGGATTTCTTTCTGCAGTATTTGCATGTTCCAGTTATACAAGGACATGATATTCATATCTGCACTTGTAGGATATATAAAGACCGAATGCCATTAACCATTAGTCGTTTCTTCTTTTTTTTTTTCACTCAGAAGTGTTTCAGTAAGAACCTGCATCATTTTCCTAAATACTGAAATATTCAAAGCCGTTTCAAAATACTTTGGTGACCCAAAACCTTGAGAGCCTGTATCATACATCATCACATGGTATGGAACTATTGTTAAGAGCTTACCTGGCACTTCAGAGCCTCTCCGGCGAGGATCTCGTAGAAGTCGTTATGCAATGTTGACTCCCTGATTGATACACTGCGAAGTACGCGGCTGGAACACATCCCCTCTGCCAATTGTCGAGACACAGTTCTTACGCAGTCCACATTCTTTATCTCTAGTTCTTGCTATTATGATTTGAAGTAAGGAACGTAGTATCAACATGTAGAGGGTTCATCAATATAAAAAACAATTGCCTTGCAAGTGGTAAATCGTAAATCAGAGTCTATATTCTGACGTGATGCAGACATGATACATGTAAATCTCCTACCATGGTGGATGGATGGTAGATAATGACTTTATACAATCATACCACGTGCATAACTGGACGTACAGCTGAATGCGCACTTTAAGGTTTTACTTGAAGATTCACTGGGATATAATAGGCATAGTCGGTGTAAACATCACATCCTGGTCAAACTTAAATTTGTCTTATAGGACCTAGGAGCAGTTTAGCAGCTCTGACGTTTAGTTTAAAGGTGCGATATAGAATCGGGTGAGGTGAGGATATCAGCTTTTGACTTTTTGCAAAATACCTAGAAGTCACTTTATGAAACGTTTCATACGATTCTAAAAGGAATTCAGTTTATTTGATGAGAATCGGATTTGAAATGACCGAGATATTTAAAAACAAAGTAAATCCAAGTGATGTTGACAAGAGGTGGGTCCCACCTTTTATTAGGATTGCTTTCTCTCGGATATCTCAGCCATTTCTAAATTAGTTATCATCAAATAAACTTTAAGTTCTTCTTAGAACTTTGTGCTCTTTTATACAATGTATTTCAAAAGAGGTTTTACATTATCCCCCCCCCAAAAAAAAAAGAAATAATAATCGTCAAAAATTCCCATCTTAACCAATTCGAACTGGCGCGATGTTACTACAACTTATGACACGATTCGCTTCCTTTTCATCTTCTATTTCATAATGCGATTATCATCCAGCAGTAAATGGGTCATTTCAAGTCCAGTGGCAGCGCCGTCGATGGTTTCTATCTCCAAATCAGATATCTTTAATCGAGTATTAGCACTTGCAGTCAAATTAACACGACAGACATCGATGATGATCATTAACCCCAGTCTTCCGTGCCCCCCCCCCTAAAAAAAAGACCCTCCACAATAATAAATTTCAAAATAGTAAATCGATCCAAAAAACAATTTCAGGGTATGATGCCATAACTTACCATCCACATCGTTCAGAAAAACCCATCCGATTTGTGTCAATGGTCAAAGAAAAATGAAGATTTTTGTAGAGCATGTCAGGTATCCCTTCCCTCAACGTTCTGTCATTGTGTTCACACATTTAATATGTAGTTCCAAGAGCATCTAAGTCCTAAACTTAGAGGAATCAAGCCCATGACATGCAACGCCTCACATTTCTCTGTGAAAATTTAAGCAAATCTAAAGGGGTTTTCTGCACAATAAAGCCAAGATATCATATTTTAAAACCCTGAATTAGCATTTAAACAATGTTGTCATATTGAAGTTAACAGCGCGATAATCCGTTGTTTTTTTTTTTTTTGTTTGTTGTTGTTTTTTTTTTTTGGGGGGGGGGGTGGTTGGGTATACTGTGTATAGTGTTAATTTAACACCACCACGAAGTATGAATCGAAGACGGAGAATAATTGTGCTTAGTTCAAGTCAAATAAAAGAACAACCAAATTCAATTCAATTCAATTTATTTTCATACTTCTCAATGAAGGAATGTACATCAAACATAATAAAAACATAGTGAATCATAATATCCGGCTTGGATGTACAGTAAATTAATGTGAGAATATAAAACGTATAGTGGTCAATCATCGTACGTTTGGTTCTATGTATAACGCTAAAGAAATGTGACGGAACCTACTTAAAAGCGAGCTTGTTAAACGTAGGTCCCAAATTCTGAACAGAGTGTAAAGATGAGGAGCACGGATGCAACGTAGGACCAAAATAAAGAGAAACATGAACATAATATGCTTTGAACTGAACAAGTGATGAATTATAGTGCCACAAATTTCTTAACATGTCCACGGTACAACAACCTTAAATTTTGCTCCCAGGCATTGATTTATGCTGCCAAGTCTAGAATGTGAGTAGTTGGCTCAGTCGGTAGCGCGTCTGCCTCACGATCACGCGGTCCGGGTTCGAACCCGAGTCTGGACTGGGCAATGCTGTGTGTATAAGCATACCGTCCCCTCCAGCTAGCAAGAGCCAAAACACTCTGTCCCTCGGATAGGACATAAAATGGAGGTCCCGTATGTGAGAGAGTGACAACTCATGCACGTAAAAGATCCCGCTTCATTCATTAATCGCAAAGAGCAGGGTTTTAACTCGGTGAAGTGGTCCCAACTCACATCCAACTGGACCCCATGGAAGACCAGCTAAACGTAGCTGAATTTGGGTGGGCCAGCTATCTTCTCAGGTGGAAATGAATGAACAATGTGTAAACTAATTGCTATGGGTGGTTTTACGTGAGATGTTTTATAAAACTGAACTAACTCAATGCGGTGAGAGGGGACGACGCGCATCTCGTGGACGTGAATGTAGGTCGCGCACGTAAATCAACGCAACACCCGATACCGAACTTGTATTTATAATGACAAAAGTTGATAATCCTCTTACAAATGTACATACAAGCAGAGACTTCTGTTACCTTCGACAACGGTTACTTGTTTTGGACAGCGTTGTTGTTGTGGGTTTTTTTTTTTTCGTTTGTTGTTATGTATGTTTGTTCGGTTCACCTAAAGTCCTGTTCAATTTATTGCCATATTTCCGTATTTATAAAAACACAGATTCTTTATGGTACAATAAAGGAGAATACTAATGTATTTGGTTTACACATTACAACATAAAGATCATACTGAATACAAATGTTACTGGTAATGTTGTAGTACAAAATAAGTGTTTCTAAGAAGCAACATATTAAATTTTGAGGCCTACATTAAAGCCACCTTGTAAAACTGCAGGTTTAAGACTCATGCGTATGAAAATTACACAGAAATAAAGGATGTGAATGTCTTGACCGACAAAAATCATTCCAACTATGAAATTCAATGTCGAAGAATTGACTTGTATAGACCATATGTTGATTTGTCTGTCTGTTTGCAAAATAGCTAAAGAAAAAATATTATGAACGTATAAGAAGACATTTTTAACAAAAAGTTGATAATTATACAAGAATTGAGATACATACAAACAAATTACGGGAAATTCGGTCGTTATTTTCAACAAAGCATTCGCATAAACTCTTTAAAAACGCTTAGGCCTACTCACCACTTGGTTACAATGAACCATGAATGACACTCCTGACTGTGTATGGCTTGACAGACTGCTGTGTAGAGCATATTCCTGCCATTGTTTTCGCACTCTTTTGGCGGCCTCCACGGCATGACATTCAAATGCAACATCAACGCAGAAATACTGCTTATCACAATGTACCAAGCCATCGATGATATCAAGGCCAAGTTCTTCTATCGGATATGAGGAGAAGTAGAGAAGGTAGCGAAATTTTTCGTGTTCAAGAATGAGTTTGTCTTTGAGGCTCTCGTACTTGGATCGATCCTTTTCAAATAGAGCCTGAATATATGATCCTGCAATGTATTCCTGGAACAATTTGTGGGGGAACGAAACCGTTGACTTAACAAAGGATGGAACGTCGACTCCGCGGTGTCGACGCTCCCTAATTCTGATGACATTTCTCTCTAATGTCAAAATCCCGACTCTGCAGCATGTTTCCATGGCACTCTTACATTCGTTGAATCTTTCTTCAGGAAATGTAAAATACATGTTCAATAAACCGTCCAGTGCTATCTCACCTACGTCTAGAATGGCTCTATTAGCTTTCGTGACAAGCAGACGAAGATTGTCATCGTTCAGAAGGTCACACTCCTTTGTTGCATAATGACTTTTCAAGAAGGAGATCATTTCTCCAAAAAACTGAGAGAAAGTTTGCATTTCGCGTATTACTTGTCGCCTCTCTTCATCTGTCTGGTCCCACATGATGCAAAGCATTGCACAGAAGATAGGAAACGGGGCCATGTTCAACCGAATGACATCATTTTCTTCCATGAAACTAATTAGCTCTTCTCCAAGAGCATCATTCTGCACAGTTTTGAAGTACTTCTTGATGTAGGTCTCCATATTCACCTTGTTGAATCCTTCAACGTTGATAACAGAGTAAGCATTGGCAAGCTTATTGCTCATCGTAAATTCGTTAGTTCTCCATGGTCGTGTGGTCACGAGGACCCTGCATAACTTGAACCGATCCAATCTTAAAATTTGAATTACTTCATCGCTGCTGTTTCCTGGCAAATATCTGCGAGTGCTAAACTCGTCGAACCCATCGAACACCAAAAGAACTGTATGTGGATATCTTGAGATGTAGCCATCTATCTGACTTGGCATCACTGTATTTGATTCAGACAGATATGCCTTAGCAATATCACCGACAGTTTGACCGTCACTGACATCTCGAAGGGGAATTACGATCACCATGTCAAGTTCCGCAAGCTTATCTCCACTACACCAGTCCCAGGCGATCTTATTGCACAACGTTGTCTTGCCGACACCTGCCTCACCCTGGATCAAGATGCGCTTTACAAGACTTCCATTTGCTTCAAGTGTCAACATATCATCGTACGTTATTGGTGTTTTGACATTATGGTCTACCAGACTTAGATTTGTGTAGAGTTTATTTAAGTCAATTTGTTTAATGAAGTCGAGCGGATCTACTTTGATTTTCCTGCGTAACAAGTGATAATGCTCCTTCAGCTCTTTGCCGCATTGTTGTACTTGTTCCCTTGTTAGAAAAGTGCTGGGTGATGATCCTGGGAGGTGAAGCAACGCAGACAGGGAGACAATTATATTCATTAACATGTGAATATAGTAGTATCTCTCTCTCCCTCTCTCTCTCTCTCTCTCTCTCTTTCTCTCTATTATATACATGTAATATTATGATATATGACTGTGTGTGCATACTCAAATAATATCACTCATTATTTTGTAAACAACGTTTGAGTACGTTAGCATTCATGTTAACATGGTTAAGGAATGTGGTTCTTCATCGGGTTCCGATAAAAAAAAAGTGAGTTAATTTGGAAAGAAACGAGCAAAATGTAATATATGTATGACGAGAAGGAATAAAATTTTAACAAATAAAAGGAAAAAACAGTTCTCGGCCTGGTTAGTAAAAGGAACCTTCTGGCAATTAATCCTGTCATTCTTCAATTGAAATTTGCTATCTAATAACGGTTGTACTGAACGCATCACCAGCCTCCTCGAAAAAAAAAAAATGTTTTCAAGGCTGCTCTTAAATGCACTGAATCTCTTCAATCAAACCGTAATAATGAATGAATGGAGTAATGAACATAATGATAATCATTGTTAATGATGCTTTAAAGGCTGTTCTGTTGTACAATAAATCATTTTATGATACTGTGTCGAAATTACATAGAAATGAACATATTGTCGATGTTAAGCATCAAAATCGTTTTGCATATTAAATTTAGTTGTCACAGTTATAATCATACAATGTATATATTATGATAAAGAAGTTATAAGTTAAGACTGTGTGGTTGCCTAATATCATAAACAACTCTATACTGACGATTAACCTATGTAAAGTGGAAAGGCGTCGGCCAAAAGATGTAGTATTTCCGACACACAAAAACCAGATTTAAAAAAGAAAGAAAAAAGGACAAATTAAACAAAACCATAACAACAACAGCAACAACAACAAACCTCTGAATGGCATGTCACCTGATGGTTTGAAGTGAGAGGTGACCACGTCAACTAAAGAGTCTAGTTTGGACTCTCGAAGCTTCTCTTTGAGCACACTGATGATATCGATACCAGGAGCCTGCCTATCTTTCCATGAACACAGTATCTCCATAAGTGCTTCTTTGATGTCCGACTGATGTTTTTGCTTGACACTGCATAGCACGTTGTATTCAAACTCAAGGGAGGTTCCGAAGTCAGTGTAGGATGAGGTAGGTATTTTTCTGCACAAGTCGCGAAACATCTTCTGGTGTCTGATTCTTCATAAAACAAATTGAGGGGTTTTAAAGTTTATGTTTTTGTCGGGTTTTTTTGTTGTACATGGCAGCAAACAAGTGTCATAGTTTTATTCAACGAGAAAAAAAAAAAGTTTGTCTTACAGAAAAGCAAACAAACAGCACTGATTCAGTATGGGTTCAATGTTCCTTTGAATACATAATGGGAGGATATAGCTGTTATTAATCAAAAATAATGACAAAATCAGCCTAGTATTAGAGCATGCAGCAATATTAAATATGCAAAAACAAACACTTCAAGCAGTAACTACAGCTACAGCCAGTGGCGTACCGTGGGTGAAGACATTGGGGCGGGGGGGGGGGGGGCACCTTATGGCAGCAACATCAGAATTGCATAACGGTACAATGAAATGCGAGCGAGCGGAGCGAGCGAGCTTGAAAATTTTGACATTTTACAGTCCCCAAACTGCCGTTTGTAGCTATATGTATATATATATATATTTTTTTTTTTTCCTTTGGAAATTAAGGAGGTTGCACCGGGCGCAACTGCTGGCAATTGCTGGCAGTAACATCAGGAGAATGGCATAACGATTAAATGCGAGCGAGCTTCAAAATTTTGACATTTTACAGTCCCCAAACTTTTTTGTAGCTATAATTTTTTGCGCTTTGGAAATTAAGGGGAGGGGACGCACCAGGCGCAACTGCTGGCAATTACTGACAGCAACATGAGGAGAATGGCATAACGATTAAATGCGAGCGAGCGAAGCGAGCGGGCTTGAAAATTTTGACATTTTACAGTCCCCAAACTGCCGTTTGTAGCTATATTTTTTCACTTTGGAAATTACGGGGAGGGGGCGCACCAGGCGCAACTGCTGGCAATTACTGACAGCAACATCAGGAGAATGGCATAACGATTAAATGCGAGCGAGCGAAGCGAGCGAGCTTGAAAATGTTGACATGTTACAGTCCCCAAACTTCCGTTTGTAGCTATATTTTTTCGCTTTGGAAATTCAGGGGGGGGGGGGCGGCGCACCGGGCACAACTGCTAGCAATTACTGGCAGTAACATGAGGAGAATGGCATATAACGGTTAAATGCGAGCGAGCGAAGCGAGCGAGCTTGAAAATGTTGACATTTTACAGTCCCAAAATTGTCGTTTGTAGCTACATGTATATTTTTGTCGCTTTGGAGGGAGGGGGCGCCCGGTGCGCCCCCTGGATCCGCCACTGGTAGTCAAGGGTGTCGGTTTATGTTCATGATTGGGGGAGGTATGACCAGTGAGGGGGCGTCGAAGTGACCAAGCGGGAGAAGGATGTCCAAAATCTGCACTTTATATAGAGCATCCCCTAATTGTTTGTGTTTGTGAGTGTGTGTGTTTCATATACAGGCGCGCCGGAAGCAGTTTTGGATTGGGGGGGGGGGGGGGGGGGGGCAAATATTGGAGGGGGCTCACGATAGACCATACATAATGTTACACAATATACACATACACACACACATCTATATATATATACATATATATATATATATATACATATATGTGTGTGTGTGTGTGTGTATGTGTAAAGTGGCGTACGGTGGGTCGAAACATTGGGGGTGGGCACCTTGTGGAAAAGTAATTTTGACGGTGTGTATGCATGTGCGTGTGTGCGTGTGCAATAATGGGACTACAATACATTACGGAATGTGATACATTCAACAACGCAGTCATTGAGCAACATTGTAAGTTTTCCTTGCATGGATTATGGAATGACGGTGTGAAACGACAAATTATATACTGTCAGCAACATCAGGAGAATTGCATAACAATAAAATGCGAGCGAGCGGAGCGAGAGAGCTTGAAAATTTTGACATTTTACAGTCCCCAAACTGCCGATTGTAGCTATATCTTTCGCTTTGGAAACTAAGGGGGGGGGGGGGGGCATCGGGCGCAACTGCTGGCAATTACTGGCGGCAACACTTTAGGAGAATGGCATAACCATTCAATATGAGCAAGCTTGAAAATTTTGACATTCTACAGTCCCAAAACTGGCGTTTGTAGCTTTATCTTTCGCTCTGGTAATTAATGGAGGCGCATCGGGCGCAATTGCTGGCAATTACTGGCAGCAACATTAGGAGAATGGCATATAACCATTTGAAAATTTTGACATTCTACAGTCCCGAAACTGGCGTTTGTAGCTATATCTTTCGCTTTGGAAATTAATGGGGGCGCATCGGGCGCAACTGCTGGCAATTACTGGCTGCAACATTAGGAGAATGGCATAATGATTCAATGCGAGCAAGCGAAGCGAGCGAGCTTGGAAATTTTGACATTTTACAGTCCAAAAACTGCCGTTTCTAGCTATGTTTTTTCGCGTTTATTCATTTATATACATATCTATCTTATTTTATCTATTTTTATTTATTTGTTTATTTATTTATCGTTTATTTTTTATATATATATATATATATATATATATATATTTTTTTTTTTTTGGGGGGGGGCTTTTTTTTTTTTGGGGGGGGGGGGCAAAAATGCGTTTTGCCCCCCCCCCCCACTTTTTGGATGGGGGGGGGGGGGGGGGGGCGGCCGCCCCCCTGCCCCCCCCCCCACTTCCGGCGCCTATGTTCATATAGATGGAAAAGTTAGGAAATAGGCAAGGTCAATTCTTATTATTAGCAATGCAAGGCATTTTAATATAGACCAGTATGTAAAGCAACACTGCAAAATCAATGATCTAGCTTTGATAGCAAATGTGTACAACTTACATCACATTGCGCAACATTGCAGCGACTCTTTTTGCCGTTCCGATGTTCTGAGTACACTGCGCACATCCTGCTTATATTCAAAATGCCAACCACGAATCAAGCTGAATCACAATCTTTTTTCGTCTCCGGGCTTTTTGAACAATGTTTCACTATATATACCTCTTTAATTATGGTTAAAAGAAATCTTAGAAAAATATATTTTTTTCTTGATCACCCTTTGATGTCGATTTCAAAAGCAGTTTACTAACCCCTGAATTACCATTTTGGTAGGGTTTTATTTTCTTTTTTTTTCTGTCTTTTTTCTTTTTTTTTTACCAGCGGATTGGGAGGGGGGGAAGGGGGCACGTGTCCCCCTCCCCCCCCCCCCCGTAGTTACGCCACTGGCTAAAGCTGCAACACTATACCCTTTACCTGTCAGACGAATCATCATTTGGACCCGGGTTGGTTTCAATGTCGCCCGCCCTCATCAGGCGAATAAGTGGCATGTAGCGTCCACACAGCAGCGTGGTCAGTGTGAATGTGGAGTATACCTGATGCCGGATTATTCCCTGCAGTGCGCAATTTACATGACGTAGAGAATGAGGACATGAAACACGAGGGGAAATAGAGGGAAAGAGAGAGGAGTTGATATCGGTAATAGGTAGAAAATTCTATATAGGCCTGAATTCGCTTATGCCTTTTCATCATTGCTGGGACTGTAAAGGGAGGGGTATTTCATGTGATCCTAGATAGCAATGAGAACATAAAGCTATATGCGAACATAATCTATACAATCTAATTTCTTGCAGTTTGTCCATGTAACAGCAAGGAGTCAGCCAAGGAGCCCAGATTGCATTCTCGAAGTTTCTCTGAAAGAACACTGATGATATCGGTACGAGGAGGTTATCTATCTCTCCATGTTCCCAGTAGCTCCATTAGTGCTTCCTTGAGGTCCAACAAATGCTTTCGTTTGACATTGTCTAGCTCGGAATATGCAATCCCCAGGGTGATTCCGAAGTTCATGTAGGATGAGGGAAGTAATAGCAAAATAACGTTACATCAGCTGTATGCGAACATGAATAGATATGTTTATTCACATGTACATGACCGCGGAAAATATTTTCCTTTAGGAAATAATAGAAACACTGCTAAATTACTTTCCTGAAATTGTAATATACTTCAGCTCTGTATATCTTCTATACATCTTGTAAACAAATGGTGTTTTATGTAATGGTAACTGACGGAAATAATCTCCATAAGAAATCACAATAGGCCTCCTTACTACGAGAAAAATTAGTTACTCTCTTGAAAAGATGATATTTTATCTTTATCATATTACATCTTCTGGACAAATCATTTTATCATTTATCTTTTTCTTTTCTTTTCTTTTTTTTTGCTTCCTAGTTACCGTATTAGATTTTCTCGAAGTGCCAGTACGAAAATGTCGACATATGCGGTTGTCTTTCAATCAAACAAAAAAGGAAAGAAAGAAATAAAATAAAGTAAATAAATAAATAAATCCTACTTCAAAGTTGCACAATATCCAGGTGCAACACTTCTTGTTCTTTAGATAGGCAGAAGATAAGCAGTTCACGCATGGGAATATGTTTGTGTGTGTGTATGTGTTGCGGGGGGGGGGGGTCTAACCCGAAATTACACCAATTTCGGAAAAAATTTAGGCATCTATACATCTAAGAGAAAATTTCCAATAATAATGAATTTTTAAACTAGATTCCAATTCGAAATAATAGGGTAATATTGGGGTAATAATTGGGTTATGATAATAAGATAATTATGTCATGGGCTAAAATGTCCGGGATACAAATGTCGGGATAACAATTTCAGGGGAAAATATCAGGATTAAAACGTCGCAAGAAAGCTATGTCACTGGAAAATACCAGGGGTATGCAGGTATCAGGATAACAGTTACCTGTGCTGTGAAAAATAGCAGAGAAAACGCCACAAGAAAAATCGGTATGGAGAAAAATATTAGGGGTTAAATGTCAAGAGTAAAAATGTCGGCCGTAAAACATCTTAAGAGTAGTCAGCAAAGCGGTAAGAGGTTTTTTTTTTTTTTCAAATTATGTATAGGCGTGAGAGGTATAAGGCATGACGTTTCCCACCGGAAGGGGTGTTTATGTCATTGAGGTTGTCTACTTTTTAAAGCAAATTTTGAACATAAATCACATCGGTATAGGAACACCATAAGTGACTGTGTATGAGCTTCATTGAAAAGTTAAAAATACCATTAATGAGTAATTCCCTGCCATTTTTCTCCTGACATTTTTCCCTTCACTATTTCCCTTGACAATTACACCCATGAAATTGTTATTCCTGATATTTTTGCCCTTGACATTGAATTATCTTACCGTGACCTGCAAAAGACGCTGACCCAGATAGTTCATCATATTTCCTGCGGCACAGCGCGGATCCATCAAGAAGTTTCTCCACGTGCACCTCTGATGAACTCTGAATGAGGGTTGAATCCTCGTATCATGACAGGAGCGAACAAGATTTTTCGTCCATCCTCTTGAACAGGGAGAATCCCTAGTTGTAAACCCAGGCAAGAGACTCGACAGTATGGTTACACGGCATGATGAACCACGTGGAATAGGTAGCGTCCTAATGGGGGTACAAGGGTATCGTAAGTCATCTGCTGCGCTTGGAGGAATTCCTGTAAGATGTTGAAAATACGACTCCGAGATTCGTCTCCCGTTTACACTCATCCAGCACTTGATGTGGTTGGAGAAAGTGCCGAGGAGACCTGACTGAATTGTCATATTATGACAAGCTTGGTGTTGTGGAAGCGGTTTCGCCAGAAGAGGAAAGTTTTCCCTACAATCAGGATTCGTGTCATGGCATGTGAGCTTTGAATCATACGAGTTAGGTTTCCCATAATCCTGAACCTCTGGAGAGTCACTTTTGTCACTTGATTGTCGTGAGCCACCGGTGCAGTGAGGGCAGTGAAGTTTTCCACGTTTAAGACCGAGCTGCAAATTCCGAGAACGGTGGACGAATCGCCCAATCCTTACTCGCCACAGACTCAGGCAGATAGTCATGGTTGTAGGATTTCTCCTAGAAGTAGATAAATATGATTCATAAAGACGTAAGTACGCACATTGGAGGAATATTGAATGGAATATTACATGTACTAGTACATCGGTACAGAGTTGTGGGGAAGAGATGAAAACTGAATGCAACAAAGGCACTCCAATCAAACAATAACCAGACTGTAAAACGTTTCTTCCGTATGGCTATACTACAAGGGAAAAGCGACATGAATAATGTATATACATACATTTTTTTTTTTCAATATGTTTACGGGAAGGTGTCTGTCTTGGTGTGTGGGAAAGATGAGGTCACTGTATCATAGAATTTGGTTACTATTCCGAAGGTTCGTTATTTCGAGGTTCGTAAGTCCGTTAATCAGATAATTCCGAAAATCCGAAAACCCGAAAATCATTTTTTCCCCGAAGGTTGGTAAATTCGTAGCCCTTCTACATCATTTATTGTATCGCTTACATCTTTACGCTCATACTTATTGACTTGGATTGAATTGAACAGAGCGAACATTATTCTGTTAGCAACTCATATAATGTAAACGCTTGCATGTGTGTACATTTACAATATCAATGTAGAAACAAAACAAAAAAAATCAATCAAATAAGTTTTATAATTCCAACGGCTTGATGGCACACATCTTCAAGGCGATCAAACCTCGTTGTACACCGATTTACTTATATGCCGACAAACTAATGTTCTTGTATAACCTAGGGCAAATCTATACCCCTATCTTTGTTAACATAATATCAATAGGTATATATGGCATTCATGGCCTTCGAACACATTACACTGGGCCTACTTTTTAAAGGTCCCTTTTCCAACGACCTAATCAGCCTGCTAATTACGTTTGTTAATATTCCATCTGTAAATATATTATGTATTATGTCATTAAAGCGAGTGGTCCATCAAATTCCATCCGTTATAGTGTTATGTTTACAACTACACAGTCACAGTATATTGTGCATGACCATTTCCAAGAAATCAATCGATCATTATGCCGTTCCTATAGGGTTGTTTGCATTTGTCGAACATGACGAGCTCTAATCAAAGTTCACGTGAAATTTTCCATTGTTTACCCTTTACGTGTATGTTGTTTGAGTGTATATACGTAACTATGCCATACGTAGCGTGGTATAAAATCACTCCACTGCCATACCATGCTTTCATGCAAGTTTTGTGTTCAAAACGATTGCAGATTTTTCTCAAATGCATATCGACATTTATTAAGGAAGGATGTTTTGCATGAAGGGAATTACTGTAATTACTGTAATTGCAGTGCGTAACATTATGTAATATTTTGTAATAAAGCTTTACTGAATTACACAAGTCACAACAGAGTTGATATCATGTTAGAGCAACGGCGTAAATCTGTACTGAGGAGTGGGGGGATGATCGGTGTTAGTCACTACTTTTCAAGGATCGAATGTCCCACTCTTTTGCATGCAAAGTGGGAGGTAAGTGGCAGCAAAAATATGTAGACATTTTGTTCTTGTTTTTGTTTGTTTTTTGCTTGTCAGCCGACTTTCGGCGGAAAGTCAGACTTTATAAGTATGAAGACTTTTTTGTTGTTGTTTCTCTTGTCTTTTGATGTTCTTTCTTCTTGACTGACAAGCGATTTTGACGACACCCCCTCCCTTTCAAAAACGTATAGCGCAGCCCTGAATGATGCCCAAATAAATTCAAGAAAATGGTAATATGGATATCCATTTCTTTGTATGTAATAACGTAGTAGATATTTTCCAGTAGCTATTCTTCAATTTTCTTGACTTAAGTCAATAAAGCAATCATCCCAGGGGCATCGTTCCGTTTTTACTGATGGTGGGTGGGGGAGGGACTTTGAGTTGGAATATCTGTGCGAGGGAGCGGAGCGACCTAGCGGCGCTGGGGGGGGGGGGGGGAGGAGGGTATGGGAGGGGGTATCCCCCACGCACGAGGAAGATTTTGCATTTTCAGACCTGAAATTCGGCGATATGGTGCACATTTTTGGTAAAATTTGGGATTTTTACTTATCAAAAAAAAAAAACTATAAGAAAAAGAAATATTCATTGATAATTGAATGACTACATCATGGTATTTCAGCTCTTGCTCCGCCTGTGCGACATCACTGTGAAGGCCTACTAAATAGTGGGGCCTATCACCGGGGTAGCCAGGATTTGATCTTAGGGGGAGCGGTTAGATGCGAGAGAGCGAAGCGAGAGAGGGGGGAGGGTGTGAGAGGGGGGGGGGGGGTTTCCCCCTCACACAGTGAGAACTTTTTGCATATTGATGTTGTAAATGGTGCAATTTGGTGCATTTTTTTTGCGTGTTTTATCGACTTGAAACAGTCCCACATGTTCAAGGTAGCAGTACATTTTATGTAGGTTATTATGAGGAACGATTTTGCCAATAAAATGGTATCATTAATCAAATAAACTTCTTGTATTAATTACACTGAAGATCATGAACGCGACCGAGCCCGGGCGAGCGGAGCGAGTGAGGGGAAGGGGGTATAAAATGATATCATTTAAATAAACTTCTTGCATTAATTCTAACACTGAATATCATGAACGCGACGGAGCCCGAGCGAGCGGAGCGAGCGAGGGAGGGGGAGGGGGAGGGTGTGTTCCCCCTCCCACGGTGAGAACTTTTTGAATTTTGATGTTGTAAATGGTGCAATTTGATGTATGTTTTTGCGTGTTTTATCGACTTGAAACAGTCCCACTTGTTTAAGGTAGCAGAATATTTTCGATGTAGATTATTGTTGAACAATTTGCCTTAAATGGTGTCATTTGAATAAACTTCTTGTATAAAAAATTCTTACACTGAAGATCATGAACGCGACCGAGCTCGAGCGAGCGGAGCAAGCGAGGGGAAGGCGGTGGGAGGGGGGTGTTCCCCCCTCCCATCACGGTGAGAACTTTTGAATTTTGATGTTGTAAATGGTGCAATTTGATGTATGTTTTTGCGTGTTTTATCGACTTGAAACAGTCCCACTTGTTTAAGGTAGTAGAATATTTTCGATGTAGGTTATTATTGAACAATTTGCTTTAAATGGTATCATTAGAATAAACTTCTTGTATTAATTCTTCCACTGAATGTCATGAACGCGATCGAGCCCGAGCAAGCGGAGCGAGCGAGGGGGAGGGTGTGGGAGGGGGTGTCCCCCCTCCCACGGTGAGAACTTTTTGAATTTTAATGTTGTAAATGGTGCAATTTTATGCACGTTTGGGTGTTTTATCGACTTGAAACAGTCCCACTTGTTTAAGGTAGCAGAATATTTTGATGCAGTTTACAATGAACAATTTGCCTATAAAATGGTATTATTTGAATAAACTCATTGTATTAATTTTTACGATGAATAATTATCATGAACGCTGTCTATTAAGCAATTCAAACAGAAAAAGCAAGCACACGAGGGTGTAGATAATGGGCATTTCTCCTCCCACATGAAAGTGGATTTTTTTTTTCATTTTCAGACCTGAAATTCAGCGATCTGGTGCAAACTTTTGGTGCAATACTTGCAATTTTTTTTCCAGCGCCCCCCCCCCCCCACAAAAAAAAATAATTAAAGAAGTAAATAGGGCTTTTTCAGGAAAGTGTTAAAATCATGAAATTTAGCTCTTATTCCGAGTGTGCACCATCTTTGTGTTATATGTCCAAAGTCTAGTGAGGTAGAGCTTAGGGGGAGGGTGAACACAAGACGGAGCTTTTGCGTTATTAGAATTGAAATAAAGCGATCTGAAGCACACTTTTTGCGGAAAATTCGGAAATTGTCATTCCCCAAAGTAAACTAAGTCTATAGATGGGACCAAGCAATGGGAGGGTGGCAAGATACGTCTCCCATATTCGAGGAAGCTTTTTTTCAGTTTTAGAAGTGAAATTCAACAATCTGGTGCACACTTTTGTTGGAATATCTGGAAATTTGTCAATCAGAGTAGGTGGGAGGGGATAAGTCCTATTCCCTATTCCCCCTTCCTATACGAGGGAGATTCTGCATTTGGGCAATTCCACGATAACACCGTGACACTTTTGAGTATAATTTCACTGATCAAATGTAAATAATAATCAAAATGTAACACTTGAGAAAAAAAAAATTATTGTATATCTATGCATATCGTCATAAGCAACTTTGAAAGGAAGAAAAACTGCTGTGGTAAATGAGTTATGCATGATTAATTACCACTGTAACACCATGACGCAAAATGGACATGGGTTTTTGTGCACTTTGTTTACTGACAAAACTCTGTGAAGTTAATGAACATTTTGAGAAGTGGATGTGTTCATTGGACGTACTAGAGACTCAATGATAATAATGAAGTAAAATTTTATTAAAGAATCAATTGACAGGAAAACTATGACATAGATTTTAAATAAGTGCATCGTAACACCGTGACTGTAACACCGTGACCTCTGAAATGTGTGTAGAAAACCTATGGAGAATCCTGTTGTCTTACTTTCAGCTCATAGTGTTTCTCCATTAGGTAGAATGAAATGATGATTCATGATGAATGTTTGACATCACAGTATAACACTTCCAGATAAAACAAAAAAATTATTGAAATCATAACAGATTAACAAAAACAACAAAGTAAAGAAAACTTTGCACTGTAACGCCGTGACATGTCATATACGTTTGTACACGTTACAGTCAGGAACACTGCTCTTTCAGTAAAATATACTTTATGTTTTGAGACATAACTCACTCTATCATCACTGAAAGCTTGTTAAATATTTCTGAGTGAACTTTCGAGTTTACAACTACTCTTTAAAAGTCCAATTTCTATATTTAAAGATGACATACAAATTTGAAACTTTGATTTTAATACCTTTGGTAACAAAGCCAGGTGAACCTACTTAGCAATTTCAGTAGCAATAAAAAGAATCATTCAAGCAATTTGTGTGGTACAAAATGTACCATAATTATTCTTCTTTCTCAAAGATGTACTGGAAAATGAACATGTACATAAAAATGATTACAATGCAAATTCTCATTCATACACATAAATCCTAGCGAGTGTGGCTCTTTTAACCCTATAAAGCCCAAGGGGGGGGGGGGGACATTGTGCCCCCCTACCAGATTTTCATTTGCAACTCCTTCGTCCTTAATCCGATGTCAACCAAATTTGACGACTTTTCCTAAAATCTTATTGCGAACATTTTGATATATAATTTAGCTATATTTGATGTTGCTGGTTGCCATGGCAACCATAAACTGACAACCATGTCAGTCAGATTTTACATCTTTTTTCTGTTCCCATTTCATTTAACAGCATTACAGCGTATGAAATGGGTGTTTCTTTGCTGAAATTTGTTAAAGGAGCAAAATTTGAAGTAATTATGGTCCTGGAAAGTTTTTCTAATTATTTCTTTTGTTTTTATGTGACAAAGGCATGAAACAATAGATATAATAGAGATAATTGAAAGTAATAATATTTTCTACAGATTGCCCTTATATTTTGAGTTATTTTGATTCCTTCACCCAAGTTATGCCTCTAATATCATTAGTTTATTATATAGGTTTTCCCGGTCAATTTCATACTTTTGTCACTCAAATTCATTAATGTGCATTCAAATTCACGCAGCGCACGCTCGCGAAAATATTGGGGCATTCAAATTCAGAATCCGAGCGATCAATTTCATTTATGAGCGTTCTATTTCGTTTTCGTGAAATCAAATTCACGATTGGGCATTCAATTTCAAAATGCGAGCACCGACTTTCCTCCTCGTGCATTCAAATTCATGCGATAGTCACGTGATAGTCCCAATGAGCTTGTTTGGAGCGTTCAAATTCATTTTTAGGCGATCAAGTTCCTACTTCGTGCAATCAATTTAACGAAGAAAATGGAGGAGACTTTTAAGAAAGGAAAAAGGGCCAACACAACCAATGAATGCTTGCATATAGTGTAATTAGGATTGTTTACATATTCTACATTGTTCTCTGTTCATGTATTCTTTATTATTCATCTCAATAAATTTAAAATTGCAATGTCCAATCAGCAGTGCATCCAAACAACACAACGACTAGTAATCATATTTCTTGATGATACTGCAACGCCCCAACACCAACCACATAATGACAATTCATCAATTTAAGACAAACTAACACACAATGATCTCACAATGTCCCGCAAAATTAAATCAATAAGACAGCAATACACAACAAACAACACGTATAAAATGCTCATGTAGGCCCTATCAGTTTCAAAATAGTCGAAATTGTGGTTTTTTTTTTTCCTCGAAAGTGTCAACCAACCCTCCGTATTATGCTCGTCTGTAGGCCTATACAGTGCCTAATTTTTGTTTGTTTAGCCTTCGTTTCATTTTCTATCAAAGAAGATGACTGGATATTATATTCAGCTGCAGAAGCTGGTCTTCCATAATGGGGTCCAGTTAGATGTTTTATTCTTTGCGATGAATAAATGAAGTAGGATCTTTTTACGTGCATGAGTTGTGACTCTTTTACACATGGGACCTAAATTTTATGTCCAATCCGAGGGACATGTGCCTGTATATTCCTATTTGCTAAGCGCGAGTTCAGATTTGTCAATTAACAGGTGGACCTCTACTGCAAAATAGATAATCATCATAAATCCCATTATGTTCAAAGCCACGTGAGAAACACATGCATACACGGCCCCAAACTAACTAAATTCAGGACTTCTTTTAAATTGAATGCAGTTATTTGGAACATGGTTGCCTATTCAAGAATTTGAATGACCGACGAGATTCCGTTGCCAGCTTGACAAGAATTTGAATGCTCATTGATGAAATGCGTGCTCCTCTCTTAGATTTGAATGCTCCGATAGTGAATTTGAATGTTCCGATAGTGAATTTGAATGTTCCGATAGTGAATTTGAATGTTCCGATAGTGAATTTGAATGCTCCGAGAGTGAATTGGAATGCTTGGATAGTGAATTGGAATGACCGGATTTTGAATTTGATTGCTGATTCAGTGCTGCGAGCGTAGAATGCGTGAAATCGAATGCTCGAAATAGGAACTTGAATGACAAAAGTATGAAATTGACCGGGAAAACCTATATTATCAATTTGCAATCTCAACATTCCAGTATTATGCAAATATGAAATGTCATAACTATACATGTACTCATCCCAAACATTAAATTTTCATCTCAGGTCTCATAATGTATCACTATGTTGATATGAATAGTGCCCCCATGTGGTGACCTTGAGAAATTTCAAACATAACAAATAATAAAATTCCACTTGCTTATTATTTGTGGCAAATGTGAAAATGATTGGTCTATAATAAGACATATATAATGGGGATAAAGAAATTATACTGAAAAAATCATGTTTTTAGCATATTTCCTATGTATTTCTTTATATTTTTGTGAATAGCGCCCTCTATGGGTGACCGTGTGAAAATTCACATGTACGGTCATGTAGAGTATGAGTTACTCTACCCACGTGCCAAATATGACGATGATACATCAAATAATAAAAAAGAGGGGTCAAAATAGCTTGGGCTTAATATGGTTAATGGTGAAACTTGTAAGATTGTGCACAGCACCATGCACAGGAAAGTAGTATTCCAGTGAGATTAACTTTTGGCGGACTCATCAATCTAGCTTCAGTATGCCCTAAGTAATTCTTTAGGATACCAGGGAAGCTGCAGCAAGATTTCAGACTATTTATCATGTTAGGAACACATTTGAATCTACAAAAGAAGAGTCAAACCATGTGATAAAATGGTCAATTATGATGAAAATATTAAACAAAGGGTATCAACTCAACTGAAACTGTTGCCTTTACCGTAATTAAAAGTTCAAAACCTTCCGAAATGTTTACTCTGGATAGTTATGAATCTGGAATCTGGTAGGTGGAACACTGTGAGTGGATTGCTTCCATTTTAACCCACCATGTGCTCTGAGTGTTGATTGGCATATCAAACCCCACTGCATTGTAAACACAGTTCTCGATTTTGGGCACAGAAAGGGTTAAAATTGCATGATGCTGGCAACAAGTACAAGGGATAATCTTTGTGGATATAGCTTCACCCATCTGTTATGAACAATTAATCCTTGAAAAACCTCTGTCCTTTGAGTAAATGTGACAGAGAAATCAGATGGTCACTTCAAGAGTTAATTATCATGTGTAATCCGGTATGTGTCCTGTGTTATTGCAATGCAAGTCATGGTGTTATAGTCACGGTGTCACATCAGTTACTGTAACACCGTGACACATTTTAATCAGCTTTAATTAATCAACAAAATGAGTTACCATCATGTAAGTACTTGTATGTGGTAGCTACATGTGGTCATGATTTGGGCTATCAAAATAAACCCTTTTGTGTTTGTAGTTTTCAAACAATACTAAAAACATTAGTTTTTACCGTAACACCGTGTCATTATTGATGATCGTATTTGCGATGTTCGCTGAAGCTTAACACATAGAAAATCTTGCACTTGGTAATGATGTTCAACCCTTAAACTCTGAAAACAAAGGCAAAGTTTTTACCTCCTTTTTCATTTTCTCATGCTACATTCATTTAATTTCATTATATTTTTCAGATAATCATGTCAAATTTAATTATGCTGATTTTATGCACATATTTAGCAAAGTAAATGACGTAATTTTTTAATAAGATGGTCAAATATGAAAAATTCAGTCCTTAAGCTTTCATTTGATACCAAAATGAGTGAGATTTGACTATTTTGAAAATTTGATGGTCATGTCCACTTTATCGTGGAATTGCCCATTTTCTGATTGCATTTAAACGTTTTGGAGCACACACTTTGTGGCATATTTGGAAAACTCTCTGGTCCGAATTCACGAAAGTGGTACAAATGAAACCATGGTTTAAACCATGGACAAAAGCCATGGAGCGCCAAGTGTCGCATGGAATATTTCGTTACGAAATCAGTCATTTCGTCGATGAAATGATTATTTTGTAACGAAATTACAACATTTTGTAACTAAATGAACATTTCGTCCACGAAATAATGATTTCGTTTACGAAATTGGCGCTCCATGATTTTTGTCCATAGTTTAAACCATGGTTTCATTTGTACCACCTTCGTGAATTCGGGCCAAAATGTTCAAAGTATAGCCACAGTCTACTTGTATGCATAGGGGCGGGGGGGGGGGGGGGGGGACGGGCGAGCAGGGAGAAGGTGTGGGCGAGTGCTAACACCACCCTTCCAGTTTTCTATCAAAAACGCAAGAAAATTTTCCTCATTTCGGGAATCATTGGGGATCATAATGATAGAATTATGTTTGCCCCTTCCCTCTTCCCCCGTCCGCGCTCCCCGTCCTCCAGGATTGACGCCCCTGCATACGAGGGTGCTTTTGCATTTTTAGAATTCAGATTAATATATCTCGTAAGCACATTTATGATGTAATCTGGGAAAATTTCAATCCCAGAAGTGTATACTATTCTTTATCCACGCCGATGTAATCGGCAGGGGGTTATGTAAAGGGTTCCGTATGTTTGTTTGTTTGTTTTTTGTTTGTTCGTTTGTTTGTTTGTTTGTATGTTTGTTTGTTTGTTTGTTTGTGTACAAGATAACAAGAGAACGGGTAAACGGATTTGCACGAAATGTTCAGGGAATGTTTGGATAATGACAGGAAAGAATCGATTAGATTTTGGTGATAATCGGTTGACCCTTGCAAATTCTGTGTGACCTTGAGGTTTTGACCCCATGGTATAGTGACCACTCCGAACATTTTCCGTTTCTTTGCGATTTTCCGCTACCATACAAATATGGCGCGCCATTTGATCAATAATGCCGATTAACTGTTCATCGCCGAAAAACACTGTTTATCGGCGATAAACACTGAAAAAAAAAACACTGTTTATCGGCGATAAACAGTGTTTATCGAGAAAAACTATGTTTATCGACCAAGTGATAAACAGTGTTTATCGAGGAAAAACTATGTTTATCGATCGACCGATAAACAGAGTTTTTTTTTTGTGATAAACACTGTTTATCGACCGCCGATAAACGGTGTTTATCGACAAAAATTCTGTTTATCAGTTGATAAAGGTGTGATAACAGAGCTTCATCTTGATTTTTTAAACAGAGTTTATCGCTCGATAAACAGAGTTTATCGCTCGATAAACAGTGTTTATCGCCGATAAACAGTATTGTTGGTCGATCGGCGCGCCATATACAAAAGCGTATCTCCCAAACGATCCGACTTCGCTGCATGCAACTCTGTTCGTAAGACGATCCAACTTCGCTGCTCAACACCATTCGTAAGAATTTCGAAATTTACGTTTATTTGAGGAACTATGTCCTTCTTGATTTATGAATGTTCGGGGTTCGCTCTCCGTCGTCACAAACTGTCCCGTATTTGGTGATTTTTCATTGATTCTTTTTTTGTTTGTTTGTTGGAGGATCATTCCTCAATCATGAAATAATTTTGCTTGGTCCCAGTCACACTGCACGATATGCGCACTCATTGTCAATGCGTGTTCAAGGCCGGTGAAAATGCATCGCGCTCTACCCTGTTGGCGCAAAATTGCATCGCGGACGTTGCGGCGCTCGTTGGTGACCGAATACTGGTGCAGTAGATATTTGCATTCAACCCTTGCATTCAACCCTTGCAACGGGTAAACGGATTTGCACGAAATGTTATGGGGATGTTTGGATAATGGCAGGAAAGAATCGATTAGATTTTGGTGATAATCGGTTGACCCTTGCAAATTCTGTGTGACCTTGAAGTTTTGACCCCATGGTATAGTGACCATTCCGAAAATTTCCCGTTTCTCACTTTGCGATTTTCCGCTACCATACGAAAACATAAACTCCCCAACGATCCGACTTCGCTGCTCAAATGTTCGTAAGAATTCCGAAATTTACGTTTAGGCCTATTTGAGGGACTATGTCCTTCTAGATTTATGAAAGTTCGTTCTCCATCATCACAAACTGGCCCGTATTTTGATGATTTTTCAAATTAACATTGATTGTTTTTTTCGTTGGAGGAGCATTTTGCTCGGTCGCAGTCACACTGCACGATATGCGTGCTCAATGTCAATGCGTGTGCAAGGCCGCTGAAAATGCATCGCGCTCTACACTGTTGGTGCAAAATTGCATCGGGGACGTTGCGGCGCTCGTTGGTGGCCGAATACTGGTGCAGTAGACATTTGCATTCAACCCTTGCATTTAATAATTCCCGTAGACACTAATCATAGGGGTAATTGCCTAGGGGGTACGTAAATGTTGTATTTCTTTTGCGCTTTTGTGGATACAATCAAAGATCCTACACTCATACGACCTTTGATATCATCACACTCTCGGCTTGCTATAATCAAAATATCCCGCAAGAAAACGGCGTATTTCTCGATTTTTAGCGCTTTTTCCGCGACCCGTCACGTAGACAATACTCTTAAAACTGGACTTAATTCGCGCGCGCTTGGAAAAGTTCCGATTCTGCACTTTTGACGGTGGAATTTGGGATTTTCGATGGATTTTTGGAGGAGACTTAAGGACTTTCCTGTACGTGAATGAGTGTTAATACCGTATGTGTAATGATGTGATTTGCGTGTGATGTGACTGTAGAACCAATGCTCCAAAGATCGTACACTTCAGTGTACGATCTTTGGTAGAACTCACTGGCTGGTGATAAAGCACACTGGCAATTAAGTGACCGAATTCTGGTAGATGACCGAATGCACATTATGTTTACCCCGACTTTGTACTTAGGCGTGGGTCTGCCGCCTTTGACGGCCCCTCTCTAGTTTTTTATGGGGGGGGGGGGGGGGGGGAGAACCCTCCGTTAATTGAAAGTATCTACTGGATATCTCCTCCTACCCACGGAACATTTGCGTTTTTTTAAACTGAAGTAACAGACCTGGTGCACACTTTAGATGAAACATTTTAAAATATGTCAATCTAAAGTGTATTAAGTAGAAAGGACTGAACGGGGAGGGTATGGAAGGGGGAGGGTATGGAAGGGATTAGGCCTATCCCCCTCTTACGCGAGGGAGATTTTGTATTTTCAGAATTGAAATTCAGCCATCTTTGGGTGAAATATTTAGACAGTTTTCTGTCAAAAAGTAAAAACATTTCCACATCTCGGGAGTTACGAGGAGGAGCAAAATGATATGTTTGTCCCCAATACTTTTATGGGGGAACCACCCCCCCCCCCCTCCATCGACGCCTCTGCATATGAGGGAGCTTTTGTCAGTGAAAGATCTGCTGCACACTCTTTGATAAAATGAGGAAATACGTCAATCTCAAAAGTGTACAAAGTCTATCGAAAGGGACCCAGTAGCGGAGCTTTTGCATATCTATGATTGCAATTCAACGATCTGGTGCATAGTTCTGGCGGTAGTTGGACAAATTTCCATAAAGAAAGCTCGAGATTTGTCCTCATCTCGGGAATTGCTTGGGGGACAAATGATTTGTCTGCCCCAACATTTCCGTAGGGGCGGGGCAAATGCCCCTTTGCTCCCCCCCCCCCAGATAGATTCGACGCCCCTGATCATCGCTGGGTATGCCCATAGATGTATCAGAGTCATCATCGTTTCAGGAATGATTCAGGAATTGGAGGGGGGGGGGTGTTTCAATTATGGCGGCATAGTTTTTTTATTGTTTGTTTGTTTTCGTACATAATTTGCAGATGGTCCCGAGTTGCTCGCGTCATAGCATGTTTACATGTAAGCCTGTGTTATTTGACGTTGTCAACGTCTGGACCATACCTTATGTCGATATTACTTTCTTCGCGAGCGAGCGAAGCGAGCGAGCGCTTGAGAAAATTATGTATACATTATCCTACAGGCCCCCTCACACCTGAGCGAATTGCCTGAAATATGACTTGCGATGGCTGGCGAAAGGCATTTTTGGAAAAATCGTTTTCAATGGTAATTGATAGTAAGTCATATTTCCCCTTCGTGTTTGGGTTCGTACACCTTCTGAACTAACAGTTGCGATTATTGAAATTCGCACGGGATTTTTGAACATGTTTAAAATTTCCCGACGAATTGAAAAATCGTCTGTCATTTGCATCTCTTATTTAGTCTGCGGTAATCGCTCGTTTATCGTTCGTGTGCTATTATCACGCATAGTCCCTCATCGCGCTTTTGCCAAGGTGGACCGATCTCGAAAGAACCCTAAACGAAGCAACACGATGACTAAATATGACTTGCGCATAGAAACGAAGATACTATGACAAACGTATTTTCGCTTGCCATCTTCTATGCGAAGGGAAACTAAGGTTGACTTTTACTAAATTTGAAAGGCGGTGCATACACGAAGGCAAGTCTAAGAGATACTATGACAAACTATGGATTGCGAAGTGATACGAATACGAGCGAATGACCTGACGAAAAAATTGGCGAATGCTGAGCTGCTCTCTGTGACCAGCCACTCGCCACGGTACTCATATATAAACATTCCACCTGAAAGTTTCTTCAGAAAAATGGAAGATGCAGCCCGCCTCAGAGTCAAGTATTTACTGGCAATGGCTCAGAATGATATACATCAGCAGCTGAACCTACACCAGTTCATCAGAGGCCGATTCAGATGGAGACGAGGCTTCAGACGACGTCGTATCGGGAGAAGGACGTGGCTGAACCCTTCCAGAAGAAGGGCTTTTGGAATCTACGACCAGCTGTTGGTTGAGCTCCGAAGAGAAGACCCATCGACTTTCAAGAACTTTCTCTGCATGCCCCCTGAACTCTACGCCGAAATCCTGAAGAGGGTCAAAGGAAGAATCAGGAGGCAGTACACCTGGTACAGGGACCCGCTGGAAGAAGGTCTCAAGTTGGCAGCTACTCTCCGTCATCTTGTGTCTGGCACCTAGTACTCCGACATGCAGTATGGGTGGAGGGTGCCTGAAAACACCCTATCTGTAGTGGCCAGGGAAGTGTGTCAGGCCATATGTGACGAGTATGCAGATGAAGTCACGACAGCCCCTTAAACCCCTGATGGATGGAAACAACTTGCTGGTGGATTCTACAAGCGGTGAAATTTTCCCCACTGTGTGGCATCTATTGATGGCAAGCATGTGGCCATCAGAAAGCCTCCTCTGTCCGGCTCGCTATGCTGCAACTACAAGGGCTTTTTTAGTATAATCCTGTTGGCTATTGTAGTGGACAGTGACTACAAATTTATCTGGTGCGATGTTGGTGGTAGGTATGATACAATAGGGGAAAGGGGGTAGGTCGAGTCAATTTAGGGGTACGTCAGATTTGTTATCACCTCACCTCCATTGTTACTGTTTCAATATTTCAATATACTTCCACGTACACATCTTTTTTTTTGCGAAAAAAACATTAATGTGTACAGTGCCAAAAATACTGGAATCTTCCGGCTGATTTCACTGTTTATCTTCGTCGTCCTTTGAATGTAAATGTTGCGTGGATGATTTCTCTGGCCGCACTGAAATCTGGACGGACCTGGTCGCCTTTATACTCCCCGAGGAGCGCACACACACGTACGAGAACGCCTGATCTATTCTTTCGTCTTCATTTCCAATCGTACGCCATATCAAACCATTGCTCATTGTTCGTTCGTCTTATCGGGTCATCAACCCTTCACTCGCCTTCGGCCGCAAGGTACTCAAAGAAGTGAACCGAAAAATCGTTATCCTTCGCATGTCATATTCATGCTTCGCTTGCCGTTCGTTAATCATATTTGACTTTAGTTTATAATCGGATGATTTGAAGGCAATCTTATTTGAAATCGTTGAATTCGTGCGCATTTCGTGCGTTTTTCCCATTCGTCCCCCTTCGTCCCCCTACATTCGCTCAGGTGTGAGGGGGCTTTACAAGATAAGAATACTGTTCAGCTCTGTTACCTGTCTGAAGGCGGGCGTACGAACGTCATGCAATATGCCAAAATTAATACAATCACATTTCTGCTTCCTCCATTTTTTTCTCAAATTTCAGGGGGATGGTTGTACAGGCCATCCCCCCTCCTCTATTTCAGGGGGGGGGGGGATATATCCCCCATCCCCCCGGGATTTACGCCCATGTGTTAGAGGACACATTTCAAAAGTTTTTTGTTTCCATTTTCAGGAAAGTTCGTTTTCGTTTAAGGGGTTAGCAACAGTATACAAATAATGACTGCTATGAGGGGCACAGTTAAAATTATGGGCCCAAGGTGATGTGAAAACCGTAACTATGCACGAGGCGAAGCTGAGGGCATGGTTATGGTTTTCACATCACCGAGGGCCTACATAATTTTAACTGTACCCCGAATATCAAGCAGTCATTATTTGTTTTATATACCGAAAATATAGATTCCGAAATATAGATACCGAAAATCTAGATTCTAGTCTCTTTTACAGCACTCGTAATCAATGCTGATTGACAGCGCGGCGGTCGTATCATTGGTGCGTACAGCAATCGTCTATGTGTACAGTGTACGTTACGTGTACTACGGGGTTGCGATTGTCTCCAAACCAGTCCGCTAGTCTCTTTTACAGCATGCTGATTGAATGCGCGGCGGTCGTATCATTGGTGCGTACATATGAGCGATCTATGTGTATCGGGTCGCGACTGTCTCCAAACCTATTTACTAACTGTGCCCGGGCCCCGGTCACAGTAACTCAAAAATAGGGCACAGTTATTTTCATGACTCCCCTTTTAACCAATCAGATGAGAGGATTCTAGGAATGAGGTATATAAAGATTAATAACCAATAACTTTAATCCGTCCGAAGTAATGTAAAAATACCAACAGAAAATTCCGAATTAGGATACCCCAAAACCGTGAGCTATTTAAAGGCTCCATATATGCTAAGGCCAGTAAGGGAAAGTATATAGGAAAGACAATTTTCTGTATGCTTTGTGAGCAGAAGAAAGGACAACTGAAGCATCTATAATTCCATTTGAAAACAGCTCTCAGGAACCAGTCACATCTGCGTTGTAATCATTGTTTCTCATTGACTGATGGTCTTTCCTGGTCTGGATTATAGTTTATTCCTTCCCCAGTCATGTCAGCAAATTGGTGATGCCACTGTATGATTTGTAAGATTTGTAAGATTTTATTGACTCTATCGACCATCTCTCGGGTATGAGAGTACAAACATATTTACGATATAAATTTTATGTATACAAAAATGTAAGTGATAATGTAAATGTACATGTGAAAATAACAGATACATTTAAATAAACATGTTTAAAAGTCAAGGCGTAAAGGACGTTAAACTTCTCTACCACTACGTGTACACACATTACTATCTTTCTTCTGTGGTTATGAAGAAAAATGAAACAATTATTCTGACAAAGTTGGCTAGTTTACTTTTTTAAATGGTAATCATTAGCTGAATATGAACTGCTTTCACTATGACTAAAACATATTCAAGGGCAAGTCCAAGATATCGCGCACCTTACGTATGGGACATTCAGAGATTTGAAACCTCTGAAAAGTAATGAAGGAGCACTTAGATTCTGCTGTTTATCATCAGTAAGACTGGTATCCCTGTGAAGAATATTGTGTTTAAGTTTGATGTCATTTGACTTTGGGTTAAGTATTTTATTAAGAAAAATATGGCAACTTACGTATGGGACGAGAGAAAAAAATGGATTTTTCAAAATAAAGTTTGAATTGAAAATTCTCTGAAAGTACCTTACTGATCAAGTTCTAATCAAAAGTGAAGAAGGGTACAGTACTGAAGTATCTTTCAGCAACGTTTCACTGCAAAGGAATAAGGCATATTTTCATGAAGTTGACTTAACGAAAGTACACCTTACGTATGGGACATGGCTCAACTTACGTATGGGAAATTTGTCTTTAGTGCACAAGTGTATTTATGGAAATGCCTTTAAATGTCTCCATAGTGTCATATTCAGTTTCACAGATCATACTACAACATGTAATAAATGATAGACTTGTAAGTGGGTACTTTCCTGATTCAGGTACCTAACAATTAAGCTAAAATCAAGACAAATAAAAGTAATCACCAATTTACAATTAATTAAATGTCTTAGTTTGGATTCCTTCGTGCATTAACACTGTCCTCATGGTGTCTACATATGTATGTACAGATATTGTATATTGACATTCTATTTCTATCCCATTTGTAATACTCTGTGGTCAATATTTTTTATCAACTGGAAAAAGAAATGTTCGAATTCTAGCTTGCGACCTTGATATAGCCTACCATGACTAATTTGTAGTCTTGATAGTTTCAACTTAAAATCTAATGTCATGTATTTGCAAATACAGTCTGAAGTGGATACTTTCAGTAGCTCTAGGCTTACCGTACCTTGCAAGTTGTCTTAAGTTTTTATAGAGCCATTATTGTTTGAAATGCAGCACAAAACACAACAACAACTGTACTTCATTTTGATCTGTAATCATGTTTTGCCATGTAAATTATAGCTTCTGCAAAATCCATCAAATTTTCCTGAAACTTTTAGATTTTAAAAGCCATGGTAGACCAAAGAGATAGAAGAATGCAAATGTACCGTAGATGCTTTTTTTATTGCTTGGCTTCAGGTCTATGAAACTAAAGACAACAAAATTTGCTTTACCTTGTACATAAGTACATGTATGTACAGCATGTTCGTGTACCGATACAGGAAAGATTATCATTTGTACATTCAAATCTTGAGAGAAAATGTAATTCTAGATTTGAAACACTAAGTAACTCACTGATTTGAAACTTACAATTTTGATAAATGCTATAACCTCATTTGATCATACAGCACCAGATTGCAATACATTTTGATAATGTATAGATGTGGGGTACAAATTAAGTATGAGTAATGGCCTAGCTGACTTAATACATGAAGGTTTCTCAAAGCAATTCTGTCTCTTCAAACACAAAATAGAAAAGAAAAATGAAATTCCCATTTGTTTGTGTATGTTTTGGCACTCCAACCACAGAACCAGTATTGATATCGTGGTTCATGGCAAAAGTGAAATAGTCTTTATTTTACAGGATTTTCAGAAATCATGTTCATGTCCTTGATAAGTCATGACATATTCTGGGGGTGTGCAGTTGAAATATTAAACATCATATATGAAAATAAAGTATTCTAGTATGGTTTTTCCTTTGCTATCAACTCTAGTTATGACTAAGTTACCTGCTGTCACCTCAAGTGAATTTTCTATAAGACCTGTAATGTTGTCATTGATGAGCGCCACAAGCACAATTATTTTGATTTTCCTTTTGAGGCTGTAGTACATGCTGAACAGTGTACTGCACCTAAAATGACACTCAGAAAATCCCATTAGACAAAGTCATTTTGTAGAGCTCTTAAGTTGAAAATGATAACTGAATTAAGAAAATGTCCAGTATCAAAATGTTAAAATGAGGAACGTTAATTGAAGACCGGCTGCACAGCCTGTCAAAAAATGACAAAATACAAGTAGAAATAAATAGATTCTTTATTTTCCTTTCTTAATCATAGAATGACTCAATAATGCTGTTCTTAAACTTTCCCTGAGGTCAACTGAATAGGAGAGGCAGATATATCTAGACATATCCTTCTGAGTAGGTGCAAAGATAACTATCAACCAAACAAAATCGCATCCACGTCAAAAGGAGATTTTCCCACTCACTTTGCATGTAATGTCGCATACGTAAGGCATATGTCCCATACGTAAGCAAAATTTAATTAGTTATAAGATGAAGGACTAATTAAATTTCAACATTTAGTTTTGCTAATCTGGAGTTAAAATTAATAAATTAGAACTTCCTAAAGTACGACTGGTCAATGTTAGAAATCTTCAGAAAAAACTTTAAAAAACATACTCAAATCCTTACGTATGGGACACTTCGTTCTGGGAAAATGCAAAATTTGCATAATTAATCTGCTGACCTTGTCTAACCAATTGGAAATTATACTAGGTCATAAAGGGGTCATGTCCATAAAGGAACTAGGTCAAGAACAAATTCATCTGATTTTAGATGAATATTTTTCATTTGTCTCATACGTAGGGTTTGTTTTTGATTTATGCAAATTAAGGCAGTATTTCTTGCATAAATTTGCATAATTCAATATTTTCTTTGCTGGAAATATACAATTTAACTCTTTGGCTACAACATGATATCAATGTTTTTTTAATCAAATCGAGATGAATTTTGAGCATCTGAGGGGACATTATCTTGGACTTGCCCTCAATATAAAGTGTCAACGTTTCGTGTGACTCAGGTGTATGAAATTAATATGAACATGTTCAAGTAAATTATAATCATCTTCATCCACCTTCGTATTATATATATATATATATATATATATGAGACTACCAACTTGCTATTCAAAGCGACTTGAGTGAATTCACACAAAGAAAAAGTCTCTTACCTTCGAATTTCATCACTCACCTGTATGGACAATTTTATTCAGCTTGCCAGTGGCTGGAACATACCATAGAGAACATGAGGAAATGGAACGCCCCGTGTTTGATATTCGAAATATGTGACCACTGTTTGATAGAGTCAGTCCATTTGCAATATGAGTATTCTTGATGGCACATATTACTATTGCCTGAAGCAATGGTGACTACGCTAGGCGTTACCGATTTTAACATGGCATATTCCCATGGTGTGACTTTACAATTCGCCGACAGAAAAAAAAAATTGTATAATTAATGCGAAGACAAACCTTCTGCAATGACACCTGCAGTAACCAGTTTGCACTGGGTTACTTGTGGGCCTTTATTCCAACTGAATGAGTGAGAAATGACGGCTTCTAGTTCACTCTTTTTCCAGTAAAGATAGTCGCCATTGTGAGCAAGTGGCTAGGCGTGTCTCAGTTGCTTCCAATATGGCGCATGTAGTGGGGAATACCAGATAGTGCATAGTGGAAAGAAAGGGAAAGTGTTTTTTTTTTTTAATACCGAGTCCAAAGTCCAAAGAGGTTGTAAATGTAAGAACCTAAGAGGGCGTTGTTTTTTCGATTCAACAGTGCAGAACAAAAGCACTCCCTCAAAGTATCTACCAAGTTCTGTCACTTCCCTCTCCTATTCTTAAACCCCCATAACCCGCAAATAAACAAACAAACAAACAAACAAACAAACAAACCCAGTCATGGGTCTCTGTGTGTATTTTTGTTCCGAAGTATTTGTGGGAAAAAAATGCACGAAGGCTACAATGAAGAATATATTCAGAGGCAAGCAAAATCAGGAAAGGTAGATCAAAAAAGCCGCCAAGCAGTCTTTTTCCCTACCTCAAACATTAAATCAAATAAACAAAATCAAAACATTCTATAGGTGTAAAGATTCAGTATGCATTTATGAAATTTCAAGAATAACGACAATACTAATGACGATGATGACGATGATGATGATAATAATGATGATGATAGTAATAGTATTAGTAACAATAATAACAATAATCAAAATCATGTAATAATAAAACTAGAAATGTCGCTATGGCGACCGATGCCTCCGCCATAATACATGATTCTCCCAATAGGTGTAACCTGTAGTACAATGTCGTCACAATGTGTGATGACAATTTCAATTAACTGCATGGCAAAATATTGATATGACAGGTTTGTCAGAAATGTCCTGAATGTTCACTTTCCTCAAACAGGGTTTGCTATAATTGTCTAACAGTGCAGGTACCCATATTTGGGGAATTGAGGATTTTTACTTGACTTCTGACCGACCCTGTTATAAGTTTACGCATTGAGTAATTTTCAAGGTATGAAGAAAGAGTGTAATTACAGTACAAAATAGATTTTTTTCATTTAAACCTGACCTTTGACCCTTAACCTTTGACCTTTGATCTTCTGGCTGCAAATTTCCTAGAGAATCTCCATTAGGAAATGCATGTATATAAGTTTTTAAACTAAAAATGCAAGCATTGCATTTGCTAGTATATGAGGGAAACAGTAAAATTTTGAGGAGTTGACCTTGACCTTTGACCCCCTGACTATTGACCCACGACCACTAAATTCCCTAGATAATCCCTGCCAGTCAGTACATGCATATGTACAGTACTGCATATGTACCAAGTTCCATGAAGATACATTGAACCATTTGTGAGAAAAGTGAAATTGCAACATTATCACCTAACCTTTGACCTTTTGACCTTTGACCTTATGAAATGAAAATCTCTCTGGAGAATCTTTACGCAGTAGTACATGTCTACACTAAGTTTCAATAAAATACCTTCGGGCATTGCATAGATATTGGGGAAATAGCAACATTTTTAGCATTTGACCTTGACCTTTTGACCTTTGACCTCTTTGCCAATGTCACTAAAATCTCCTCAACTAATTGCCCCATCATACATCATACTTGGACAAAGTTTGATGAAAGCTGCTCCAGCCAGTTTTGAGATATCACGTAAGCAGATAAATTTTAAGATTTGACCTTGACCTTTGACCTTTGACCTCTGTCCGATTTCACTAAAAAACGTATCATGTAATTGTGCCATCATACATCATCCTCAAATAAAAATTTTGTGAAATTTGCTCAATCCAGTCTTGAGTTATCGCGTAAACGGTACAATTTCATGATTTGACCTTGACCTTTGACCTTTGGTCGATTTCAACCAAAATCTTATCAAATAATTGCCCCATCATACTTCATATTTGGACCAAGTTTAGTAAAATTCCAGTCAATATTTCTCAAGTTATCGCGTAAACGAATGCGGACGGACGTACGGACGGACGTACGGACGGACGGACAACCCGAAAACATAATGCGTCCGGCACCACTTCGTGGCGGAGGCATAAAAACAGTGCAACATAATACCAGTGGCTGTTGCAAATTGGCGCAAAAAGAGTACAAAGACGACATACTAGTAACAGACTGGCACAAGTCGTTCACTGAGAGCTTTGCAAAAACAACAACAATAATAATAATAATAATAACAATAACAATAATAATAATAACACTAACAATAATAATAATAATGATAATAATGAAAACAAATAAATACCAAGTGAGATCAAAAGTATGTGCATGAACCACAGAGAGTTCCGAAAATGACCAAGTTAAAATCCTCAGTGAGATGTCTATCAAAACTGACAATGTCATCCAGCATAAGCGTCCGGATATCATCGTCGTATTAGAAAAGGCTCGACAGATGTGCATGCACGATCGTCAATATCGCTGTGAAGGCAGAGTAGCAGAGAAGGAGTAAGGAAGAGATGAAAAAGTACCCGGACCTGTCCAGAGAACTTCGCCACCTATAAATATGAGAACAAAGGTGGTCTTTGTTAGGTTATTGTATTCGGGAGCACTGGGAACAATGCCGAAGCAGCGTTATTTGAGGGATGTGAGTGTACCCAACGAGTGCAAACGCTCCCAAAAAGCAGCATTGCTCGGCCCGAGGGTAAAAAAAAAAATCCTCAAAAACGGTTCAGAAGTCTGGTTCTAGGATGCAACTTAATGTGATATTGATCTCCAAAAGACAGTTTTTCAAATTCATGATTTTCTTCGTCGAGATGTTTTCATTGCAACTGATTGACAAATTGCCCTACATCACCGTAAATAAGCACTGAAATGATCAGTGTTTTAATAGTAGCCATGATAAAAAAAAAATCATGGGCGTCATCTTGAGTAGGATTCCTACATCGACGTACATCAGTGCTTATTTACGTCCTACATCAGTGCTTATTTACGTCGATGTCGGGCAATTTGTCAATCAGTTGCAATGAAAACATCTCGACGGAAGAAAATCATGAATTTGAATAACAAAGCAGTACCCGCTGCATGCTATAAGGATTAGAACCAACACTTGCTTTCGGGCGAAAGCTCGGTGGTCTAGTGTAGATGACGACTGTCCGGTGATCAGGAGGTCGTAGGTTCGAATCCTGCTCGAGTATGTACGCCCATGATTTTTTTTTTATCATGGCTACTACTAAAACACTGATCATTTCAGTGCTTATTTACGTCGATGTAGGGCAATTTGTCACTCAGTTGCAAAAAAGACAGTTTGTGATGATACAAACAGTGCATGCTTAAATACAAATTATGATAATACAGTATTAGTATATTCATCATAATACAACGCATGTACATTAATCACGCCATACATCTACACCAATAGGTACAATAAAACTATTCCAAGGCCCATTTAAAAAAAATTGATACACGAAACCTAAAAACTTTACTTTCACGAATAAACCAATTTCAAGAATAGTTGTGAAGAGACATCATAGGGTGCGTTTATCAACTCCTTTTCTCGGCAGAAACAGGTTATCCAAACAGCTTTCAGGGAATTTTTACGAGTTGATAAACGCAAAGCTGTTTTGATAGCCCTTTAGGAAAGCCTTTTACGAAAGGGTGCGTTTATCAACTCTCCTTTCTCGGCAGAAACAGGTTATCCAAACAGCTTTCAAGGAATTTTCACGAGTTGATAAACGCAAAGCTGTTTTGATAGCCCTTTAGGAAAGCCTTTTCGATAGCCCGAAATTTGTGACGATCCAAACAGGTTTCCTAAACAGGTTATCAGAAACCTGTTTGTAAAAGCCTTTCGAAGTTGATAAACGCAAAACTGTTTTGAAAGCCCTTTAGATCGCCCTATCACTGCGGTTACGCAATATGAGAAATAGAGTAACAACAGTCTCATTCCCTTCGATCCCATGTCTCATGCCGCCACTCAGAAATATTTGAAGTATGTGCTAAACAGGAGCTGCCTCACAGATAGGAAGACAATTGATTCATGTGGCATTGTATCATGACTCCTCACTCTCAAAGGAAGATATGTCTTTATGATGGTAATTGCTTTTCGCCGTCCCTTCTTAGAAAACAAGCGGCACATTAATAGTACAGGCAGTCAGGGCTTTGGAAAGAGCTCTCGAAAGGGCTATGGAAAGGGCTATGGAAAGGGCTATGGAAAGTTGATAAACGCAGCCGACGAAAACAAGCGGCACATTAATGGTACAGGGAGTGGACAGGGCTTTCGAAAGGGCTATGGAAAGGGCTTTCGAAAGGGCTATGGAAAGGGCTATCGAAAGGGCTATCGAAAAGGGCTTTCGAAAGTCGTTTAAACTGGGGAAAGTTGATAAACGCAGCCAAAGATTCATCTAATTTCCTTACATGATTGTGGGTGCGTTTATCAACTCCTTTTCTCGGCAGAAACAGGTTATCCAAACAGCTTTCAAGGAATTTTTACGAGTTGATAAACGCAAAGCTGTTTTGATAGCCCTTTAGGAAAGCCTTTTACGAAAGGGTGCGTTTATCAACTCTCCTTTCTCGGCAGAAACAGGTTATCCAAACAGCTTTCAAGGAATTTTCACGAGTTGATAAACGCAAAGCTGTTTTGATAGCCCTTTAGGAAAGCCTTTTCGATAGCCCAAAATTTGTGGCGATCCAAACAGGTTTTCTAAACAGGTTATCAGAAACCTGTTTGTAAAAGCCTTTCGAAGTTGATAAACGCAAAGCTGTTTTGAAAGCCCTTTAGGTCGCCCTATACTGCGGTTGCGCAACCATGCGTTTCCCGTTTCTGAAAAGACGCGCGCCACGTAAAGTGCACACGAGTACGTGTACACAGGTGTATACATACAGCTGTGTGTAATGCACGCATATGCTTGGAACAAGGAGATGTTTCTCTCACCAACAAGGTTTGAGAAATAAAGTAACAACAGTCTCATTCCCTTTGATCCCATGTCTCATGCCGCTACTCAGAAATATTTGAAGTATGTGCTAAACTGGAGCTGCCTCACAGATAGGAAGACAATTGATTCATGTGGCATTGTATCATGACTCCTCACTCTCAACAAAGGAAGATATGTCTTTGGGATGGTAATTGCTTTTCGCCGTCCCTTCTTAGAAAACAAGCGGCACATTAATAGTACAGGCAGTCAGGGCTTTGGAAAGAGCTCTCGAAAGGGCTATGGAAAGGGCTATGGAAAGGGCTATGGAAAGTTGATAAACGCAGCCGACGAAAACAAGCGGCACATTAATGGTACAGGGAGTGGACAGGGCTTTCGAAAGGGCTATGGAAAGGGCTATGGAAAGGGCTATCGAAAGGGCTATCGAAAGGGCTTTCGAAAGTCGTTTAAACTGGGGAAAGTTGATAAACGCAGCCTGTGACAGATATTATACTGTTTCATGAAAATACATAATGCCAATAATGTTCTCTGACCTCAGTTTTAGATAAACAGCCAACTTGAACATGGCTTTCCTCTTAATACACACACACACACACACACCACACACACTACAAGCAATTTTTATGTAAATTTTGTACAATACATTTAATACACCGTGTATTTTTTTGTCAACTTGTCTCTGCTACAATACTGCTGCGCCAGTTTAACAAACGGTAAATCTATTTCAAGCCGACTTTGCACAAATCCATGATAAATTCTGTCAGTCCACGCATTGTGAGCCGGATGACTACCGTCCGATTGCTCTGACGTCACAAGTCATGAAGTGTTTTGAGCGACTTGTATCCAAGCGTCTCATTGATCCGTTAAAGCAGCAGGTGGATAAATTTCAGTTTGCATATCAGAAGAATAAATCCGTAGATGACGCGGTGTTATCACTCGTTCACTGCATTCAAAGTCACACAGACAACCGCGGCACATACGCTCGTGCTACATTTTGTGGATTTCTCATCAGCATTCAATACCATGGTAGCAGGAAAGCTGATCGAAAAACTTCGTAATCTGCGAGTTGACCCCACCCTCATTCACTGGATTCCCGATTTCCTTGTTAACAGAACCCAACAAGTATCGGTTAGTGGTGTTCTTTCACGCCCGATGTCAATTAGTCTGTTAGTACCGGTTCCCTCCAGGGTTGCGTCCTGTCCCCCATCCTTTTCATACTTTATACTAATGACTGTCAAAGTGATTGCGAGGACACGAGCATACTGAAATACTTGAGTACGCTGATGACAGTCAGTCCGCAGCGCGAGCGAAAACGCACGTATTTATTCAAGTCGTATGCACGTCTGAGCGGTGCTTGCATACGTAATGAGCAGATACATGGTCATGAATAAATCCGTGTAGAACGAGTATTTCTCGTCAGTTTTCGACACTTTTAGTATCGACTGAAAGAGAAAACATAAGCAAATATGCTCATGATCAAAATAAACAGAAAAGAGGAATATAGAATATCAAAATCCCTCTCGACGTTCGGTATTGTATTCAAAAATATTCCTTCACGTTTGACGCCAAAAAAATAACCTGAAATCTTTCATGCCCCTCTAAAATATGGTGAAGACTATGTCCGCTAAAGTATATAGTATCACAATAAGGGCACGTTTTCCCATCTTCATTTCAATACGGGTCAGGAACTAGCAAAATTCAGAGACATGTCTAGCGTCGAGTTTAAAAAGATTATCCTCGCATTCGCACCGGAATTCCGGGTCTGTGATTGGTCGAAATTTGTCGCAAGACGCGGCGTGTCGCATTGCGTAGTATCCATTGGCTGCTGACTCAATGCTGTGAGTTTTAAATGTTAGGTTCCAGATTGTGATCGAATTTTCACTCTCTATACAAAACTTGAACTTTACACAGGAACCAATGATGTGTATGTGAGTGTGCACTTACAATGACCCTGAACAATGGACCTGGCTGCCACCTGTCCCGAGCTCTGCTGCAAGGCACATGAATGCTTAATCAATTACTCATGTGGATTGCCCCGAGCACTGCTAGTCTGAATTCTTGACACAGGGTGAAATGCATGCACATGAAAGAAGTAAGCACATGTTTCCATGTGCTTGCACACACCACATTTCAGAATGAACAGAGACTAGCTGCGATAGTGGAATTCCTCATGAAACATTCCAATCCTGGCCATTGTCCACCATTGTCTGGGTATCAACAACACATTCCACGCGTGTTCATTCACTACCCCACTTCCAGTAAGAAAACGTAATCTGCCTTGTTTTCAACAGGAAAATTCACAACCTTAAAAATGGTGCCCCTCTTCGTTTTTTAATTGATCATACTCGCTCAAGTTTCACGATTGTGAAATCGAAGAAATTACGGAGATCTATTTTCAATACCAGTCAGGAACTAGCAAAACATCAAACTATGATCTAAAAGCTTCTTGAACATTGGCAAAATACTCGTTTACTTTGATGCTAAAATGGACTACTATATTGACATCAAAAATAGGGAAATTAGGTATCAAATTAATGTGCATAATCAGCTCTATAACTTACCTAACCATCCTGGATCAAACAATGCACTGCGAAAGCTATGAAAGCTGTTGTTGCGACCTCTGCAAAAACTCTCGCAAAGTATCGCGAAATCTCGTCAGTCTCAAGTGCACAAACTGCGTAAACGTGATTCTGAATAAAATTGTCGTTCGTGCCTCATTATCGCACACGCTGCGGACTGACTGATGACACGGTCATAATTGGCCTGATTACGAAGAATGACGAAACAACATATCGAAGAACACTGGACTCTTTCGTAGAGTGGTGTGACTGTAATTATCTCGAACTTAATGAAAAGAAAACAAAGGAAATTGTGTTTGATCACAGAAAAAGACAGAATGATGCTCCAAGACCAGTTATCATCCACAACTCAGTTATTGAAATTGTTCCAAAATACAAATATCTAGGTGTAATGATTGATCAGTCGTTAAACTGGGAAGAGCAGAGCAAACAAGTACAGGCAAAAGGCCATGCAAGGCTTCACATTTTGAGGAAACTAAAATCCTTTCATGTTGACAAACCCATTCTCAAACTCTTCTACACCGCTGTTGTCGAGAGCACCATTCTATATAGTTGCATTTTTCTTTCCATTACGTGTTAAAGTTCCGTTTGAGACATATCGGAATATCTCAGCATATTACAATACCATTGTGACAGTCATTTTGGATGCCATTAATTGTTGGCTGATTTGACAAATCTGCTCTACCGAGTTGAATTCAAGAATACGGATTATTGCTTTTAATCCCTCGCTTCATATTATAGCACAATATTTCACAATTTATAAGAAAATATCAAGGAATTTCCGTTTATACAGGACATTTGTAAATATCTCAAAACCTTCAGCACCCTCAAAATAGGGTAAGATAGAAAAAAATATTAACATTGGAATGTCAATTACTGCAAATTATTTTGGCGGTCATCTTGGACATCTCAAAACAATAATAAAAAAATGGCAACAACAAAATGTCGAGGGTGCTGAATAGGGTCTCAAAATTTTCACTATTGACAACACAAGAGTTGCATCAACCAGGTTCGGATTCAGCACCATCAAAATAGGGTAAAACCACCAATTGTTTTCAATTTTACACCATTTAGAACGAATAAGGGAGCCTACATGGGAATTTCCATTTTTGACTGCCATTTGGGGCCATTTTGGCGGCCATCTTTATCATCTCAAAACCATTAAGAGCTGTATCCTGCAGCTTCAAACTCAGCAAACTCAAAATAGGGTATAACCATCAATTCTTTTTCCAATGTTACACCATTTAGAAGGAAAAAAGGGTGTCTACATGTGAGTTTCTATTTTTGGTGGTCATTTTGGTGGCCATCTTTATTATCTCAGAACCCTTAAGGATACAGGAGTTTTATCAAGATTCTGATCCAGCACCCTCGAACTAGGGTAAAACCATCAATAGTTTTTCAATTTCTAACCATTTAGAAGGAAAAGCAGGGGAATTTCCGGTTTTGGCGGCCATTTTGGCGGCCATCTTCAATATCTCAGAACCCTTAACGATGCAAGAGTTGCATCATCCTGATTCGGATTAAGCACCGTCGAAATAGCTTCGAACTATCAATTGTTTTTAATTACTAACCATTAAGAAGGAAATACATAGGAATTTCCTGTTTGGGCGGCCATTTTGGCGGCCATTTTGGCGGCCATCTTGAATATCTCAAAATCCTCAAGGATGCAAGAGTCGCATCAGCCAGATTCGGATTCAGCACCCTCGAAATAGCTTAGAACCATAAATTGTTTTGAACTTCTCACCATTTAGAAGGAAATACATGGGAATTTCCGGTTTGGGCGACCATTTTGGCGGCCATCTTAAATATCTAAATATCCTCAAGGATGCAAGAGTTGCATCATCCAGATTTGGATTCAGCACCCTCGAAATAGGATAAAATGGAAAGTGTGAGTCAGTGTGAGTCAGGCTGGGTGCACTTGATTTCTGCTCTCACTTGGGGTGGATATTACCAACTTTTTTCGGATCTGTGTGTCACCAGAATATTGCTACTCGACTGATTTCAATCTCTGGAAGCTGCAAGACTTGTCTTATGGAGGATTTTGATTGATTTCACCAGATAACCGTGATTCTGGTTTTGATTTTGCTGTGACTCTTCATATGACTTGCCTTGGTAGCCATGACACACAGAGCATGGCCTGAGTGTGTTCACTCATCCTTGAATACCCCTGGACATCAATGAACCTCCTCCCCTTTGTGCTTAACAGCTTCTGTGAGTATTTACAATGGAGATGATTAGATTGGCTCTATTCATAGGCCTCACTACACTATGCCTATCTGAACGTGAACAAAGCTCTCCTTGGTACTTGGTATGCTCCCCTATAACTGCTACACCGTCGTACTGTACAGTCCACTTCAAATATGGCGGAAAGTGTATACACTACTATTCAAACTCATGTGCAACCTTCAAGGCGTGTATCCTCCTTCAATCTGGTGACATAAGCCCTAATCCAGGGCCCTTGACAACTCCCGGTGGATCATGTTACCAGAACCGGTCCTCTTCAGTCAACCATAGGCATAACCATGCCCTACTGTCATGTCTTCTTTTCAATGCTCGGAGCATTCGCAACAAATGGCAGGATCTTCAGCTCTCTCTTGCCAATCATACACCTAGCATGTTGTTCATCACTGAGACATGGCTCACCAGAGATGAACCAGACCCCTCTCTTGGCTTGTTGCATGTTGTCTTCCGCAAAGATCGTCCAAAGGGCCGTGGTGGAGGTGTTCTGGCGGCCGTTGACCCTGATTTATCACCCCGCAGATTACATCGACACGAAACAGATGATCTTGAATTGATGTGGCTGTCTGTGAAACTCGCTAAAGCTAATTGGGTGGTCGGCGTGCTTTACCGACCACCTTCTTCTCCTGTGTCATATTGGGAGAAAGTGGCAGACTCCCTTGAATCAGTGGATGTCAATCTATTTGATGGATGCCTCCTGGTTGGGGATTTCAACATAGACATGTCTCCAGGTGCACACCGAACAAACCATCATGCCTACCTGGAGGAAATAACTTCACAGCATGGACTGGCTCAGTTGGTGTCTGTTCCCACAAGGCCTTCCGAAGCCAACATGCCTACAACTGGTTCAACGATTGACCTTGTCTTCACAAACTGCCGGCACTACATCTCCTCCGTCAACATCTCACCGTCACCTGTCTCATCCGATCATCATGCAGTATCCATCCACCTTCGCTCTTCAAATTCACTCCTTCGAAACAGTCTCGTGAGATCATTTTTGCAGTTTCAGCGAGAAGACTTTAACCACTTGCGAAGGCTAATCCAGCTTATTCCGTGGTCTGCATTTATGGATTCCAATGACCCAAACTCATCAGCAGAGATCTTCACAGACTTACTTAATGCAGCTGTAAATGACTCTATTCCCAGAGTATCCAAACGAAAGTCGAAATTTTCCCCTTGGATTACTAAAGAGCTGAGAAAGCTTGTTCATAAAAAGCATGTGTTATTCAAGAGAGCTCGCAGGTCAGGCTTGAAAACTGATTGGGAAACATATTGCAAGGTACGAAATGATGTCAAGAAACAATGTAGACAAGCGTACTGGTTGTATGTAGACAATATGTCTATGTCTAACGACAACAGACGTAGGTTCTGGAGCTATGTTAGATCATGTAAGCAATCATCTGCCCCTCGTGTGTTTGTTCATGATGGTACTATACTCTCAATAATCCTGACAGTATATCGCAAGCTTTTAATGATTACTTTAGTTCTGTGTTCAACCCTGCACAAGTTATCCCAGATGAACCTCTAGACAGCTCATGCCTAGTCCCTGAACTGAGTCAGTTGTCCGTTTATGTAGGTGAGATTATTCCAATGTTGCTCTCTCTTCCAGCAAATAAACCCCCAGGGCCAGATGGAATTCACCCTAAAATCATCAAGGAAACTGCTTATGAGATTGTGTATCCCTTGCGTGCCCTATTCAATTCATCTCTTCATACAGGGGTTGTACCAAACATGTGGAAAAAGGCAAACATTACTCCCATATACAAACAGGGTGACAGAGAGTTGCTCACTAACTACAGACCCGTTGCACTAACTTCTGTGCTCTGCAAAACCCTTGAACGAATAGTAACATCAGCTATTCAATCACACATGGATTCATATGGCATGTGGAATTGTCACCAACATGGCTTCATGAGAGGGAGAAGTTGCGTTACCCAACTAACCAATGTCCTTCATGACTGGTCTTGTACCCTCGACAAACCTAAAGCTCCCCGGATCGATGCTGTGTTCTGTGACATGTCAAAAGCATTTGACAAAATGTCACATTCTGCGCTGCTCGATACAGTTGCCAAGGATTACAGCATTCGCGGAATGGTTTGGAAATGGCTCAAATCCTTCCTTGTTCTGCGAGACCAACGTGTGATGTACCAGGGCGCATTCTCCTCTTGGACTAGAGCCTCTTCGGGGGTACCGCAAGGAAGCGTGATCGGACCCTGTCTCTTTAACTTGTTTGTCAATAATGTGGTTCACTCCATAAAGTCCACCACAGTTCTTTTTGCTGATGACATCCTCGTCTACAGAATGATACGATCCTTACATGACCAAGCAGTGTTACAATCAGACCTTGACAAAATTCACGAATGGTGCACGTCAAAGCAAATGTCACTTAACACCGCGAAAACCAAGGTGATGCACATCACCCGGAAGCGGATACCGGATCAATACCCAGTCTACACCCTTAACAATGACCCGCTAGCCCATGTACCATCCTACAAGTACCTTGGAGTGATCATATCGTCCGATCTCCGTTGGAACTTGCATGTGGACGCTGTTGTAGCTCGTGCCAATCGGCTACTGGGTTTTATTCGCTGCATCGCACGTGGGGCCTCCACGCAGGCGATATTTTGTCTCTACCGGTCCCTGGTACTCCCAATTCTGGAACATGGCATACCAGCATGGCACCCCAGCACTGCAGCCCAGGAGCATAAACTAGAGCAAGTTCAACGGACAGCGACCAGAGCCGCACTCCATCAAAGGAGGTGTGAGATGTCCTACGATGAGCGCCTCCGCTTGCTCCATTGGTCATCGTTACAGTCCAGAAGGGATTATGCTCTATGCGCGTTCACCATAAAATGCCTTTCAGGGGTTATTAAATGTGAAGCTATATCCAACACTGTTCAGATAAATACCCGGCACCCATACCTTCTTACATTCACTCACCACCCGTCTAGAACCCAAGTACTCTTCCTGTCCCCCACCCGTAGGTTTCCCAGACTCTGGAACAAATTACCTGACTCAGTAAGGGACTCGGCAGTCATTGATTCTCTCTCATCTTTCCTTCAACAACTGAAAGGTTCATTTTAATGTAGTGTATTGATAACCACAGGCATGATAAACATACAATGTACATGTGTATGAAAGTCTCTGTACTTTGACTTTGTTTGAAATACACAAATTTGTTAAGTTAAACTGTATGAGTGTGTTATCTCAGGTCGGGTGCCCTGGTGCCCTGATTTCTGCTCTCATTTGGAGAGGATTTTACCGACTTTTTTCAGGTTTCTGTATCATCAGTATATTGTAACTCAGCTAATTTCAATCCCTGGAAGAGGCAGGACATGTCTAAAGGAGGATTATGATTGATTTTACCTGATAATTGTGATTTCTTTTTTTGCTGTTTTTCTTACCATGATTGCTCTTGGTTGCCATAAAACACAGAATAATGATTGATATTCAGTTTTGTTTGCGACCCAGTTATATCTTTGTCTGTGGGTTTCAGTTTTTTGTGTAAGACATACAAACGTATATAACATGAACTGATTAGTAATTTTATAGTTTTTTCTGGGGGATGTTTATGCCTTAATTCATGCTTTGTATTATTTGATATTACTGTATTTATGACTTTTGGCGTCTGATATATAATGTATATTGCACAGTGGTATATGTAATACCACACAAGGGAATTTGAAAGAAAGTGCTGGATTATGTAGTCTCAGGATAATGATGAAGTTAAAGTTTTGAAATTATTTTTATATTTACTGTGTATTGAAGATTTGGGGGATGTTTGGGGGATGTTGATGATACCTGCTGGCTTCATACACTGCAGTGCAGTTAGAGGGGATATTTGTTGTTGAGATGTACTCTGATAACATTTTTTTTTTTTTTTTTGTATACTGGATTTTTTTTTCTTTTCTTTTTACGGGGGGTGGAAGGAATACCCATTTGCCACAATGATATTTTTTGCTTGTATAAAGAAAAAATCCCTTGGTGTACACGCTTAATTCAAAACTGTATTATTTCTTTTCTTTTATGTTCAACAATTTCCTGATGTGCTTCCTTAAGTTGGTTGGAGAGGCCCAAGGGTCATAGTGATTTTGATTGCTTTTTTCCAACCCGGCTCCTTCGGGAAGCTCAACAGGGAAAGCCTGACACTTCGTTTTCTTGTGTTTTGTTTGTTTACTCTGTTTCTCTGTTATCACTTGTATTGTTTTGCAAATGCCGAATAAATAATAATAATAATAATAATAATAAATCATCAATTGTTTTCAATTTCTCACCATTTAGAGGGAAATATATGGGAATTTTCAGTTTGGGCGGCCATTTTGGCGGCCTTCTTGAATATCTCAAAATCCTCAAGGATGCAAGAGTTGCATCATGCAGATTCGGATTCAGCATCCCCGAATTAGGGTAAAACCATCAAAAAACATTGGGTGGACGGTAAAACAAGGTTCAGCCTTTGGCACCCAGACTACTGGGCCATCTGAGGCCGTTCGCTTTTTGATGATTTTGTGTTTAACCGTTTCCGTTGTTTCCACGTGGAATATGTGATCGAGTAATTTGAGGAAGGTTACGGGTCAGCAGGGATGTGTCGAAATTGTTTCTGTGATGAGTAGGTTGTTTGGCAGAGTCATGGGCTTTCAAATGGATGTATTGTGACAGGGGTAAATGTGTGGTGATTTTTTTTTTATGTATGGGCTGGAAAGTTGTTGGGAGGGGGGCATTGTAAAACAATACAGTCATCATCATCATCACCTCATCTTGTGATTTTACAATTTTTGGATTTATGATGCCATAGCTAATGATATTTGATATGATTATGTTATTTATTTAAGAACTGTTATATATGCTTCCCTTCCCTTTCTTATTCTTTTTCTTTCTTTCTTCTCTCTACCGCTAATCCTCCCTTTATATGCATACACTGTATATATCTGTATATATATATATATTTCTTTTTTTCTGGCAAGTTGACGTACAACTAAAATGATTATACTTGTTATCATTATTTTATCTCAGAATTTGGGAAGTGATTATGTGCAATATTGGTGGATTTAGAAAGAAATTTATATGATATGATGATATAATCACTGATATTGTTTCTGTATGTGTTGATTTGTTTGCTGTGTTTTATTTCAGGGCGAGTTGGTTTGGGTTTCAGTTTATTACGGGCTGACACGGGGAGGGGGGCTGAGATTGGGACGTAACAACAGGGAAGGTTTCTGAAGTTTTTAACATCATGCTATGGAGTCCGTTTTTATGCAACGTTTTTATACATGTACGATTGTTCTTTTCAGTTTAACTTTCACATAGATGTCCGGTTATTTATCTATCTGTCAAGTACTATTCCGTGTTGTTCTTTCTCTATGTATATACTGTATTTGTTATGCATTATCATTTATATGTGAAAATCCCGCGATGAGTTTCCTGTAATGTGTTTTTTTTTTTTGGACGAATAAAAATAAATTAAATTTAATTGAATTGAATTGTGACACATGCTGATGTCAATACTTTGCATAATGCAAATACCAGAGAACAACAAAATCACTGCAAAAGTCAAACTGGGCACCGACTATGAAAGTTACTGCTTATGCACTGCTGACGAAACACATACTTTTATATTGCACAATTCTGACCATCAGACAAAGGACACATAACTGAACGACAAATCTTACACTAATACATCATTTTATTCAATCCAGATTTATACATCATCCCTGTGTATACAAAGTAACATGTTCATCATCACCCATACATCATTTCTTCTTTCCTTTTATATGCTTTTATTAGTTTGAGAGAATAACAATGGGGAATATAAGTAGCTTTATCCACTTCCTGACCACTGCTTGCAATCACCTGTTAACGCCATGCTAAGATAAATGTCATTTTTACTGCCTGACCAATGTGCTGATGATATGCTGCTCACCCAAGCTAACCCCAACCCCCATCCTTTTCTTCACTTAACAATACATCGCTTGGACAGCAGCAAACAGTCCACTTGGATGTCTTGCATTATAATGCAATCATTGTATCTGTTATGAGGACATGGATGAATCTCACTGATCTTGACCACAGACCCAACATTGATCTTTACCCAAGACCGAGGAGTGACCTTTAACCCTATCTGCACAAGGAAAGCATTTTTCATTTCCATCCATTACACAAATGAACCTTATCACTGGACTTACATTGTACCTGGTGGAATTGGCTAGAAGACAGCATTTTAGGTTAAGTTTGGTGACCTTCAACCTTGACCTTTGACTTTTCAGTCATGTAATTTTATTTACTCAACTATGAATTCATTTTTATCCTCCTTCTGTAATATTTTGACTGGAAATTCCTAGCTGTAGTATTGGCAGCAACTTATATATAAATGTATTCTTTAAAAGAAATGCATATGATCGACCTTCACCTCTGACCACTGTAATCTCATGTACAGATGTGTCTTGACTATCTACCCTTTCTGCCAAATTAAACGGCAAATGGAGAGCCGTGGTTGAAGATTTTATCAGTGTTTGGAAAACTTTGACATCTGACCTTGGGGGATTTTGCCAAGACTCTAATTAGGGCATCACCATACTCATAGAATACCTCAGTCAGGCAAGAAAGTACAAGCAACATTTATTATTCTCTTTTTTTTTTTGTTTAATCGCTATGAGACGAAGGACGAGCACATAATGCCTCTGGCACCCTTCAGGTTGGAGGTATAAAAACAATAAGGAGCTCCAATAAAAGTGCCACTTTTCTGAGCTCTTGTGATATTATATCCAAAACAAGTCACTTTTTGGGGGGAAATAATAACAATATTGCTTGCAGAGCCACTGCAATAACCTTACACTCCCAGCACAAATACGTATGTATGCTGTCTGATTTGAGCGGCATACTATCAACACCCATGCAGAGCTGGCTATAATACACATCATTAACCTCTTGTATGCGTATCACCTTGCTGTTTATTAAACATCACATGAGGAGAGCGTTACAGCTGATTAGAAGTCTTTCCACATGCTATCCAAACAATGCATTGAGGGAACAACGCTACTGAAAGAAATAGATATGAGGACCCTGAAAAAGAAAAAGAAAATAAAAAACATTGTCCTTTCTCTTTTTATTTAAACTACAGGTAAGAAATATCTACACAGTATTACATTATTATTACCAAATACAATGGATAAGCTAATATCTGATTCTTTACCACAAAAAAAGTTTTCTAATGCAAACCATTACATCACTGAACTTGTAAAAAAAAAAGTAACTCTAGAAGAAACTATCAATCAAGAAATTTCAGGGGGAAAAAATAAATAAATGGAATTTTGTCACTGATTTTATTTCCAATTGCAATGTTCACTATGTAACCTTTGATGAGAGCTCACTGAAAGGTGAACTTGCTGAGAACTTTGCTCTCACTGGGTATCTAAAAAAGATACATTTCTTCATAGTGCATTACACTGCATTTGTTTCAGTATACCTAGATTGTAGTACCACACAACACCTATACCACATCAATATGGTGTAAAGGTATATGTGACCGTGCACCTCAAAACGAACATAAAGTCGCACACACTCATTTTGCGTGAGGACTGAAAATAAGTGAAATGGGTCAACCTAGCCGAACTTGATTTTTTCATATTTTCTGAAAGAGCGGGTCTTCTTTTACATTATGCTAAAATTTGGTATCATAAAACGGGCAGGAAAGTGTGTTTTTTAGCAGTTTATCTCGAACATTTTTGGTAGAATGGTGTGATTAGGTGTGTCTTTAGAATCTCTTTTTCATTTCTGAAAAACCTTGTCCACACTCTTCACTTTCAACTCTAATAATTTTTGAAAGGATGATGCTACTGCTTTGAAAGTTGGCATCAGTTATGGGCAGAATGTGTTAATGAGGCATGCTTAATTGCAGTTTAATCTGATAATCTCTTCATTGTTGTTACTCTGGTGGTTTACTTCCTGTTTTTGTCTCATTCATCGCACAGCCAGCACGGTTTGGTAAAGATTAAGTGCTTGAATAAACACTGTACTTCAGAGCCTCTTTTCTCAGTTCACACTTTTTCTGAGTTTGTGCTTTCTTTCCAATATTTAGATAGGTTAGGAGAGTCCATTTGATTTGAGTTATACATCATTTTAAAGCTTAAAGTCTGCTCTTTCGGAATATGGTCTTAACTAAAAATTCATGTCTGGCGACTTTTTGTTTGTTTTGAGGTGCAGGGTCACATATAGTGCTACCAAAGCTGCTAGGGGAGTATCTGTCTTCCCTATTAAAACATGGAATGTTTATGATATAATATTTAAAGGCTTTAAGTCAAATGAGGGAACTCAAACTCTATTCCAAACAAGAATGAAAATCAGATTCAGATCACTCGCCTCTTACTGAAATACAGAATCGATGAGACCAACTTTACAAGGTCTTTACATTACCCCTCTCTTCCTTGTGTACATACTTACATCTGACAGGTTTGTACCTCTTTCGAAAATACATGCTTGCATATTCTGTATCTTAACTACTCGAATGACAATACAATTGTATTTTGGTTGCCCATATGTATATGGCTTCTCACAAATTGACTTATCCCCCCCCCCCCCACAAAAAAAAGATACATTGTAGCTTCTCTAATTATTTAAAAAGGGGACTTAAATTTTCTTTTCATCAGGCTGGATCATGGTGAATGATTACTTTACTGTCGTTTTTCTTCCACAACGTTCAGACTAAACTATGCTGGATGTCTCCTCACATTTCAATGATGCATGTGCACTTTTGTATGAACAACATTATGGATAGAAAAGTGCACATGATTCTGCTCTCCATAAATCCTGCACACAGCCACGATAATCAGTCAACTTTAATGGGACTAGACCCGGCATTCAATCCCTGCTTTATAGAGTCCTCCTACAAAACCCTTCACAATTAATCAGTTATAAACAACACAGTAAGATCCTGAAGATCACGTGAATTCATCAAGCCATGAGGCATCAAAGCAGATAAAATTCAAATAGTTTACATGTATAAGTACATATTTGCACAATATGACATAGACAGGGCACTATCGACCCACTTTATGACAGGTGGAAATATCTTGGCTATCTACAGTGACTATTCTCATTTTGATATCGTTCACCCAAACTGCTAAATGAAATAGACTATCAAAAAGATTTGTGGCCTTTAAATCTTGTTCTTCCAGTCACTTGCTTGCATTAAGGCATTCAATAGATTAAACCAGAACTTCTTGCCCCTATCACTGGAATCAAATGAGATTAAACAAGAACTTCTTGCCCCTATTACTGGAATCAAATCAGCATCTATAAAAATCTTACTCCATTCTTTGAAGAGTATTCATACGGTTCCATGACATTAATTTGCTCCTGTAACAATTGCTCCCACGAAATATCTGCATGCTAAGACACACAAAAACTATGACACAAAAACATAACTCTTACCGTAATAGTAATCCTCACATCAAACTAAACATATAACCGTATATCACAATATCCTAACGCTATATCCTTGGAGAAATAAGACCTGACAATTGTCACATAACAGGAGCAAATATTGTGTCACCATTTAAACCAGGCTGCAATTCTATGGCACACACACGATAAATCCATACCATTCAGGTTCTTACTTCTCAACTTCTATCTGTTTTACCGTTAGGTTGAAAGGAGTGTGATGGGTATTGTCTTCCTCAAAGACAAAGTGCTTAAAAAGTGCTTGAACCACAAACTTTTCACTGTAAGCAGAGTGGGCAAACTTCTAGATCACAACATCTCCACTTACAGTAAGGGATATACTTTCTGAACAAATATGAGAAGCAGTTACTGCTAGATCTCATGGCAATTTATTGGTATGGATGTTCTCTTTCCACGCAAGACTTGACATCATTTTGCCCGTGTAGGGAACCAATTCACCCAACCTGACTTACTGGCAAGAACATGACACAACCAGAGCATATCATCAGTAGTGGGCAGTCGACTCAGATGTCTCCACCCTTGTGCCCAAATTTTGCCAAAAGGTTGGACCTAATTTGAATTCAAATGAGATTCATTGACCTTCTCCATTGAAGTTGAGGATTTATTATCAACTCCTTTCGCACAAAGAAATAATTCCACTTTATTCATAATACCACATAGCAGTATCATCTTGTTTTTTTTTTTTTGGGGGGGGGGGGGGGGTGGAGAGGACGTTGCATTTCAAACTAAATTTTAATAACCTTTAATACCCCTGTAGATTTATGGAAAATGATCTTTTTGTTCAAACCGACAAAGGTGATTTTGTTTTTTCTTGCACTCTGTTCGGTTTGATGCGGTATGCTTTCTGATCATTTCTTAAAAGCCAGTTTACTCCTTCATTTGTATCAATTGATGATGTATTTTGCACAAAATAGGGGTAAACAGAAGTAAACTGGCAAAGAATTTCAAGTGCTTTGGCTTGTTAATCATAGGCCTGTACTTCTCACTGATATTCATTTTGTCCCTCGCAGGACCCAATTAGCAATGTGCTCCAAGGATGGGACTGCATGTGACCATAACGGAGTGAAGGGATTTATGCCATTTTTGATGTATGACATCTGTACACTTTAGCTTCTGAACTGCATTCGGCTTCTTTCCATGGAGCTCAAGGGGGTGTCATTGTGTGTGTGTGTGTGTGTGTGTGTGTGTGTCTGATTGGAAAATCGCAAAGTGTGTTTTTTCCCTTTAATACTAAACAATGTGTTCTACAACCCAAGCAGAATTGTCTGTAATTTGTAACTTCAGCTTGTGAATCCAGTATACTGCAAAGAAAAAATACAGAAAATTAAAAACATGATAAAAACAACAGCTGTAGGTATCCATAGGTCAAAACATAGAATTCTGGCCCTTAACACTATAGCCATCACTGGGTCCATACCCAAGGAAGTGCAGACAACTTTCGGTTTGTTTGCTTGTTTGTTTGTTTGCTTTGTTTGTACACTCAGCAAACAAGAAAAGAAAAGAAAGTAAACATCTTTTGAAGTTTATCTTTCTCATAGACTACATTGTATCTGGCTAAAAATGGTGTTTAATATAACATGTTAAAGGTAATCTGATTATCTTTCAGCCTAGCAGGTCAACGAAAATGTTAACCTCTACGCATGAGTGAACTCACTCGTTTTTTCTATTCCAAAGCACAAAAGTAAAAATCGCGAAATGGACAAGTTGTTATTCAAGCGTATTTGCTCTTCCTAATGAGAACAAAAGACAAATTCAACACAATAGAAATGCAAATTAATTTGCAAAAATCAACCTATGATCTAAATAATGCCTCTCTTACCCTCCAAAGATAAAGAAAGACAAAAATAATGGACAAAAACGAAGAGTCTTCTGTCAAATCCGCAGTCAAAAGACATGAGAAAAAACATGGTAACAAAGAAAGTTAAATTTGAAACGTTATTCCAAATCAAGAAAATTTGAAATAATACTTGTTTCTTGAATTTGTCTCGTGCATTCTTAAATTCCTTAATCAAAAGGTAAATTGAAGAAATTCTGTCTATTTTATCACCTTTACGGCTTACTCCCTATGTAATTTAAAGTTTGAATTGATGGGAAATGCTTATGTTTCACCTTCAGTTTCCCCACTATACTTTTGTATTGAATATAAAGGGAAACAAGGGAACGGAAACTTATTTCTGCTGTTTCATTCATGTCTCTCATCGCCTTATATTTGTCTTTTGTTATCATTTGGTATCTTGGAGGGCATTTGCAAATGAATTTCAAAATGTCCAATGCTGCAATTTTAACTTTTCTGCTTTGGATGACAAAAATTAATGTGTTCATTCATGCGTTAAATTTCCCTTTGTATAAACCTACCAGGTTCATAGGCAATTCAATAATCTTTGATATGGTATATGACACATTGATTTTGTTTTCAAAATCTTCCTCGAAAAATATCAAGTAGAAAGAGTGTTTTTGTTTTGTTTTGTGTTTTGCTGAGCTGCATAATAGTGCACTCTAACCATACAAAGTCTCAACCCTCTCAATTCAACGCATTGCATACCTATCGCACAAAAAGGTGATGATTATAAGTAGTGTGCAAGCAAATAGGATATTTGTGATGTCATGACATCATTGCCAGGCCTGGGTCGGCGGATCGTTTTCAAAAGTGTGTGTGTGTGTGTGTGGGGGGGGGGGGGGGCACTTCTGCGCAAAAAAAAAAGGTCTTCAGCGCAAACATAACCTTACCACGCCCACATTTAATTCAAGGTCTCTATCCTCCCCCCTCCCCTTCCCCGGTTTCGCCGGCCATGATTGCCTCATCTCTTGATGATGTGACAAAAATCAATTTTCTTGGAAAGCATCTGTTAGATTATTGTTTCAGGAAACTTACGACCGTCTGTGTGGTTTTCATTATAATTATTCGCAACTTATCTTGAAAAGGGAGGACATTATTTATTCGGGTTTTTTATAACAAAAGGTAGTGCTGTGTAAAAGATAAGTGCTGAGCCATCGCTAAAGTAAAGCTAATGATATGTACTGATACGTGATTTGCATCAGTTATTGGAAATGCAAATGTGCAAAGGCAAATGTACTCTAAAAGGCATAATTCATCATTTGCAAATGAAACAAAAAATCCAGTACCAGCGCTTCAAAATAGTTCTAAAATGTGAGTTAGGGATAGAAACAATCAACTGGAAAATTCGAACCAGTGTACTTGCTGTTAGGTATTGTTAAATATACAGAATGTGAACAAAAGTTATAAAATTTTTTTTTCAGAGTACACCGTCTACAGTTATGGTTAATAGAGACAAAATAATGATATCTCCCTGTATCTCAGGCTTTGTTGCGAAAATTTTGTATAGTAGGATATTTTGTGATACAACTGAACTACAGATATGCATTACATGTGATATCTTATACTTTTTTTTTTTCAATCACTGCAAACAAAGGTAACCAAGACCTTTAAGTAGATAAGGAAATTAGCATATCATGTACTGACTATTAAATGCCATAACCACTATTTCCGGAGTTCTTAGCTGACCTTTCACAGGTAAAATTGTTATTGTGCCAACTTAAGTTCATAGATGAAATAACTTTGTTTTAGGACTACGGATAAACAACGTGACCCTCAGCTCTGCACCAACACATCTACAAAAAAAAAAGTTTTGTTTTTCTGAACATGGCTAATGCTACGTTCCATTCAACTACGATCAAACAGCTTATGATAGGTATAAGCCTACACATATTTACATGCACAGGCTAGCTATCATGGGCCAGCAAGTCTAGCTGTTGCTTTTTTCTAAATCACAATAATAAACTCACAGGTACAACTACAACATGCCCAACACATACTTGATGTTACCTTCCACGCCTCACATGAATCTGTTGCACAGATTTGCTTACTGCACTTCCTCCTTGTGAAACGTGCGAACGGAAAAGGAAGAAACCACAGGCCTTAGAGTTTCCTGTTTAGAGCAGCTACTGTAACAATGTGATCATAAACACGTATTCATACACGCACAAACCGAACATCGACAACAACCGTTGTTCTTTTTTTAATCCGGTCAAAATACGAAAAAAAACAACAAAAACAACCAAATCTAAAACAAATTGCGACAGAATCCATTTGCATTTAACCTGGAAGAGCTGTCAAAATAACATATCAATAGTTCCCTGAAATTCGACTGGTGGATCAATCCCTAATTTGCATAAATTCAAAATGGCCACCATGAAACCTATTTATGCTTATACATCGGGTTAAAAAAACGCATTAAAATGTTAGTTCTGGTTTCTAAACCTATGTTTTTTTTTAAATTTTGAATACACGAATACAATTATGACATCAGTAGTAACTTCGAAGTATTCCCATAAGTTGCATAAATTTGCATATAGAATTAATAAATCCAAAATGGCCATAATGGCCTTTTAATATCTCTTGGCATGTAACCTGAAGAAGGTAAATTCTGATATCCACACCTGTGCTTTTTAGGTCGAGGAACATAAATTATATGATATCAGTTGTTACTTAAAACTACTAGCATTCCTAATAATACAGTATGCACATTATGCATAATGATTATATTATTATGCAAAATGGCTACGCTATATGGCTTGTGCATGCCCATATCTCTGAATATTACATTCTGTAAGAGGGTCACAATAGGCGTTTTCACATCAGCCCGATAAAAATCCAAGCTCGAGATATTTTTTTAATTTCCCAAGTCAGAAAATAGCGCGCTATTTCGAAACTTCGGGCTGATGTGAAAACGCCTTTGGTGTCTCTCATCTACACTGCCTGGAATAATTGATGCAGTATCTACATTCAGGAATAAGTGACTGAAAATCTGCATAAACATAGATACAATTATTCAAATTACTAATATGAATAAACTTATAATTTTAGTATACACATAGATTTTACATACAACCTGGAGAATGTTAATTGTGATGTCTGCATACATTAATTCAAGGCAAAAAAAATGTTAACATTACCTTACCTTGATAATTATCTTTACACCTACTTCCATGAATTTGAATGAATTTGTAAGTACTGTCCCTCATAAAATTTCCTCAAATGAAGCCTGGTTCGACATTAATGGATGCAAACAGTATCGCACAGAACCGGTTTTCATCCAACGTCAAATCCAAATTAGCTTCCATGTGTGCTCAATAGGTACAACAAATTGAAATCTTTGAATTGTTTAAAACATTTCATATTTGCATACAATGTGATAATTTGTCTTTATGTTCAAAACATTCTTTTATCTATGTTGCAATACTTTTTTTTTTTGCAAGAGGGAGGGAACATCAATAATTCATTGCGAACATGTATGTGAATGAGTTGATGTACAAATATACATGAGTTTGGTATAAAAGTTGTTTTTGTCACCATTTTGACACCTTGAGAGCTCACCTGAGTATCTCAAGTTCACCTGCCAGTGCAGTCTTGCAGGCTGTTACAAGGCGGAACTCACAAAAGTTGGAAGCCTTTGGAGACCTCTAGATCCCAGGGAGACAATGATGATATCCATATATGTATATTTTCTGACATTGGCAAAAACACCTGCCAAGTTTGTAAAAAAGTGTGATCACGTGTTTCAAAAAAAAAATTAAACTGGTCCCCAATCAATTAGTCGTGACGGCAACCAAAGTGGGCACCCCTGGATCTGCCATAAAACACCTGAAAGTACCTTCAACAGTATGATGTAGACCAAAAAACAAAACAAAAATCAAAAAACAAAAAAACAAAACGAAACATAAAGGAATAAAATAAAAAAGCCACACTCTTTTTTTGTGAAGATAAAAAAGTGTAAAAATTGGTATCTAATTTGGTACGGGCCCGAAGGGGATCACCCCTGGATCTGTTCCGCTTTGAACATTAAATTTTGTGGTCATCCCTCAAGACTGCCACCCACGAGTCAATGAGGTCAACCTTAAAAAAGGGGGGGAACGTTAGTCGTCTTTGCTTTAATCTGTGTCAAGCATATGAGCCTTGTTTGCCGGACTCGTGGGCTATGTTGGGCTAGTGTCAGACTCATGGACCTTATTTGTCTAGTGTTGAGCTCATGTACTGCATGACTTGTGAACTGTATGATCGACTCATATGGGCTGTATAACTCGTGGGTGTGAACTAGTGACATGCGCCTGAAATATCTTAAGAGACACACACACAGCCTCCGGAGGGAGGACCGGAAATTTTGAGAAAACGACCGCAAAGCGGTCCGTCACCCACTCAAAGAAGCAGAGTTAGAAGCTCTTTGCTTCTATAAACCAAGAAATGCTTTGAGCAGATACATAAATGAGTGTACCTGTAACATTGTTTGTGGCAGATCAAGGAGTGATTCCCGTCGGCCGGGCCCGTACCAAAGTAGGGACCAACTGTTACACTTTCATTATCTTCACAAAAAGTTGTGTTTGTTTGTTTGTTTGTTTTTCAACCCAACTTGGCAGGTGATAGAATATCATTATTTAGTCACATCGGTACCATACATCCCAGGAAGACTCCAGGATGCCAAAATCCCCTCAATTAGAGAATCTTTTTCGACAAACTTGGCAGGTGCTTTTGCCAGTGTCATAGAAAAAACATGAATGAGTGCCATGTGTCACTGGGCCCTGGAGGTCTCCAAAGGCTTTGGTATGTTCTCCCTTGATGACAGTCTGTAAGACTGCATGGAAGGAGAACTTGAGATATTCAGGTGAGCTCTTAACCCATGGGTATCTTGGTCAGAAAGTCACCAAGTGACAAGGCACCAAGATATGACCAAAAAGCATCTACTCTACCAAACGGTTTTAGTGTTCCAAGATAGAAGCATTATTGGTTACATGGCGGCCATGTTGAATTTATGCAAATTAGGTATTGATCCACTACTCGAATTTTGGGGAACTTTTACTACGTTATTTTGATAAAGAATTATCTCTTCAAGGTTAAATGCAAGTGAAGTGGATTCTGTTCAAATTTGTTTTGGATTATGCCGTTCCGACTTAAATTGACTACCTCCATTCAACTACGATTAAAAAGCTTATGTATACACATGTTTACACACACACGCTTGTTGTAGGGCCAGCATGTCAAACTGATGCTTCTTCCTGAAATCACAGAAGTAAGCCAACAGGTACAACAAACACCGTATACCCATAGGACACTTTATGTTACGTTCCATACCGCTCGCATGAATCTGTTGCACAGACTTGCTTACTGTACTTCCTCATTGTGTAACTTGAATGTGAACGGAAATGGAGGAAACCACAGCCTGTGACCCGGGGGTTTCCTGTTCAGAGTAGCTAGCACATTTGAACATAAGCACGTAGTTACATTATTGTGGCACAATGAAAGAGCATTTGCGACAGTCTTTCAGAATTAAAGGGGGTGGAATAAAGATAGGCCTAGTTTTGATATACTATATAGCAGTAACAGTTAAGTCGAGTGAATAATAGATATGAATATTTCAAAAAAAAATGTGGAAATTGAATTCTGTTTACATAGTCTTTACATTCAAATTTATGGAATTCTTCCGTCGAGGTGCTTTCATTGCAACTGATTGACAAATATTGCCCTACATCGACGTAAATAAGCAGTGAATTGATCAGTGTTTTAGTAGTAGCCATGATAAAAATCACGGGCATACATACTCGAGCTTTTACATCGTGACATTACCAAATGCCCTTCTCATTCAGAGGTGACGGCACAGAAACGTGAAGAATTCATAGCTTTTGAACTTATTGTCCTTTTTTCATCAAACTTCACTGATGCCCTCTTTCCTCGCTTTCCCGCACTCTGTATATAGTTTTCACTCCCTCTTTCCCCTTTGCCTCTGAGTTACTCATATAATACAAGCATATTCTTTTGAGTGGGTACCTTAATTCTTTTTTTTTTTTCGTACAATGTATGAATACGATCGAATGTCTCTTGTTTGTACTGATCATATAGATATGAACATGTTATTCCTGGCTGGCTGTGTATATTTTCATCAAAACGCATGTCAGTTTCACATATTTCTTTCTATATTCGGTTGAAAAAAAAAAGGTGAAATCAAGTTTGAATTGAATGGAATTGAATTGTTTACATCTGTTAAAAAATCAAGATATATTTAAGAAAGCGTATAGTCTTATTGACAGTACAAATCCATAACCATGAAATCAAAATCTTGAAATCAACTTCATCTTTCCGCATTCGACTTATTTACAATGTACAATAGTTTATCTATCTTGCATTTGTTGTGTTTGGTTTTCTTATTCTTTACCATATTTGCATATTTATGAGTTTTTTACCAAATCGTATGTGGTGCAGGGCTCCTTTTAAGAGCACTTCCGGGCTAGCTGACGGGGCTACCCTGGTAAAAGAAATCGAAATACAGCTGTAGATAGAACAATGAATATATATTTGAATGAATAAAACATTGCTGCAATTATTCAATCCACATTATATATAAGGGTTACACTTCACTTCAAGGCGAAGATAGGAACACATGTTCTCAGTTAGAGGCCCCTTGATATCGACCATCCGCCAGTCTTCGGGTCAAGTGCTTCTGGCAGATGTAATGTCGGATCGCATAAGGTAGTCTGAGGCAGCGTACCAGAGATCGTTAACCCTTCATTTGGTACATCTTGCAAGAAAAATCATGCCAGTTTAATTTTTTTCTAACAAGTGAATATTATTCGTTTTAAAAAGTTTGTTGTATTTGATTTTAGAATAATTCTTGTCACCCTTGCAATTTTCAAAATGTTATTATTTTGCACTCTCAGGGATACCGAAACCAGCGAGAATTCGGCTTGCCATAGAACCAGTAGGTTTCACAATGTGTGAAATGTGGGGCGGACTGTGTGATTGCCATTTTCCGCTTTCATTTGGAATGAGACGAATGGCTGCTGGCTACAGTTTTATTGTAACTATTGTTCACATTTTTGTATACTTAATACTTAACATCGATTTTGCTGATTAATTGTTTTACACTGGTTGTTTCTATCCCTATCTCACATTTCAGAACTATTTCAAAGAAATAATGCTGGGTATTTGTTTCATCTGCAAATGGTAAATAATGCTTTTAATCTACCTCATTCAATTCTGGATCCTTCTGTCGGCCAAACGAAGATTACTGAGTTGGCTCCTTTTTTTCATGAAAATATATGCTAGATCCGTGCTATGTATGTTCTACGTCCATTCCATGTGACCTGCGTGTCAGGCGCATAGGTGGCAAGTGAGGGCTGACAACTTGGTGACGGAATTCCTCTGAAGGAAACTGATATGGAAGAACTCCTACAGAATGCCATTATCTTGCATAGATGCATATAGATTCATAGATCCACGGCCAACACACGCACTTCAAGCGGGTCAAATGCTTGTGATTTGCGGCAGCTACGGGCATCCTACTGGTTTTCTGCGTGGGCCTCTGCGGAAATCCCTGAGACTAGCTCACACGGGAAAAAAAAAAGTTTTGGTCATGCTCAAAACTTGGCTGCGGGTAAAACGGACTAGCTAGCGCATCTCCCGGTAACTACGGGTGAGATACGTGCTAGGTATTGCCAGGTGCGGCCCAACTACAGAGAGCTCCGCTTAGCAAATTTGTTTCCCCGCAAGTCAAGCCGCAAAACTTCCCAAAATACGGTATGACAAGGCCTTGGGCATGCTCAAAACTTGTTCCGGGTCAGTCGCTGGGGTTTGCCAGCAGACATACACGCAGAACACCAGTAGGAGACCCTTACCGTCGCAGGGCAACTCCAACACAGGTACTTCGCAGTACCCGTAAGTCGCTCGTAACAGAAAACGGATCGGTTTCAGAGCTCTCATGCAGGTCACCCGGAATACACCCAAGTACAAGGTAAGTAGTATGCGTCTAGCAGGTATGACATAAGTGCGAAACTTGCAAACATTCTTGTCCACTCCCGGAAAACTGCGTGCTGGAAAAATCCCTACTCGCAAGAAAGCCCGCGGAGCTTGCCCGGAAAGGTGTGACACGGCCTTAATCATCGACAGTTAAATATGTCGACCTAAACTATATTATAGAACATTACGTCATACAAACAGTGAAAATGTTTGCATTGAAATCCACATTCTAGAACAGTCATTAAGACTATCCTACTTATCACAATACTTAATATACAAAACAAAACATAATGGGATACATATCTATAATATGTCATCGTGGTCAACCTTACTTGAGGAATAAATAACAGCAACAAACGATTGGACTATATTTTCTGGTTGAAACAGTGTACAGCAGTTTTTGTTTTTTTTTTCAAATCAAGTCAGTTAATATTCTTTTTAAAATGATCATTATAGATACAAAATGTAACTCTAGACGTGAATCAATCAGCACATTGTTAGTGAATTTGTGTCATGATTCACTCCATGAACCTGGAGGGTAAAAACGTGCAAGCAAGCGAAACTGCAAGAAAAAAAAAACTGACTACTCTTTGCACAACGTGAATGAGAGCAGTGGAAAAGTATACATACAGTGTATGTGACAATGCATCAAGAAAAACACCAGAAAGTCGCCAGACAAGGCAACGCCGAATGTAATAACAAAAAAAAAAAGAAAAAAAAAAGGTTAAACTCTATGCCAACAGATTCATTGTGTAAAAACCATACAATAAAAAAAAAAATCACCCCCGGGACTTTCGCGGCTATACATGTAAAAGCTACACGCTATCTTAGTAGGAATATGTGATGATGTAAAATCCTCCGACTCTTTTTTTTTTTTTTTATTTCCGTGGGACTTGCGCACCGTGTGCGATTTGCGTGAGTTGCGGTGCAGATGGCGTTGTTCTCCTTTGGTCACTGTTATGTTGGTGCGATGTCCACGCATTGGAGAAGATAGAAAAGTGATGTCTGCAAGCAGCTATACTGTCTCATATCCGCAATCATGTTCCTTGTGTAATTTGATGTGGATGACTTCCCTTATCCATCTATAGAGATAGTTATCTCTTGCCAAGATTTTACTCTTATCCCAGTCAATGTTCTTTTTTTTTTTGCACACCATGGTCTTTGATGGATGACTTGAAGGTGTAGTCTGCTGCTCCTTTCCTTCCCTCTCGTGTGATGTAATTCACTTAACTTCTCTGATGCTTTTTCTTCCTTACTTCGAATTTCAGCAAGCGCGATCTGCGCAGCAAATCACACAAGGCACACAATTCGGAGGAGTTTAAAATATTCACACGTATTTTTTCTGCTGATGAAGCGTCTAGCTCAATTGCCAAAGTTTCTGGAGGTAAGTTTTTTCCACCATTGCAATAAATTCATGGTTGTGAAACAAAGAATATTTTCTAATATTTATGCTACAAGCCAGATGGATCTCTTTACGCATATAAAACTTTATAGCAACCACAAGTAAGGGATCATCAGACTAAGCTGAAATTTTGCACACTCTTTTGGTACATTCTATTCATGACTGTAATACATACATACAAACTTTAAGTCAGTGGCACCATCGTTTCAAGAGACATTAGAGTTGAAACTGATTAGTGTGTAAAGGGTTTTATAAAATGAAAAGGGGCATCGAAACAATCATAACAATCACACTAAGCGAAAAAAAGTGTTCTAACAGAAACCCTGCAGTATGCATGTGCATATAAACATCTTTTATAAGAGGGAACTTGGGATTTTCCAAAATTATTCTTATTTCCATTTGCGATCACACGCTAAACTGATACACTTGATATTTCCGACTAGTGATACTTACAACTTGAAAATAAACAAAGAATAGTCACGTTTTGTCAAGTAGCCTAAATACTCGCACTTACTTTCGACTTTAATACCTATACCTCATAGAACATAACATCGTGCAAACCAATGAAATCTGTTTGAATTTAAATACACAGTTCAGAAATGAGATAAAGACCATAACCTTAATTATCAAACAATTTAACTGTATTAAACAAAACAGAGTGTGACACATAAAAAGACATCCTCTTATGTTTTACTGTGAACAAGCATATTTGAGGAAACATTTTTTTTTTGTATCACCATTGGATACAAATTTAATACTCATGTGATTCTAACATGTAACGATCGGCACATAATTTGTGCCATGTATGTTGAAAACCCTACGTCCGAAGAGGATAAGCTTGCCCACACAAACAAAACTTAATAGATACAAGAAAATTTTACTAATCTGCGTATAAAATGACAGTTATCAAAGGAGATATATTTTGTCAGTAAACATAATAGTCTTATGTACGATATCATGCAAATTGCATAGTCAATAGTGTCTGTCTCAATTTGGATTTACAAGCGAGTGGCAAAAGCAATCCTTTATGTCATATATTTGATAAGAAACAAAGACAAAGAAATAAAAACAGGGCTGTTACGTATATGTCACCCACTTATTCACGCCATCGTTAAATAGTTATATGATATTCTTATAATTTATATGATGATAATGAACTGCTTGTTTTCCACCACTATTTTTGTTCGAAATAGCGTGTTGGACTGATTGATATCTATACAATGCTTTCCAGTGTGAAAACAGATTGTTATAGCCATGTTTAGTGCACTACTGGTCAATAATCGAAGGTCAGTGCATCCATCAAGAGGTAAAGAAAACGCAAATAAGGCTGGAGAATGCACACATTATTATCAGTACATAATCACACTTCACTTACATAAAATATCGAGCACAATTAATGTACAACCACGCATTTACCTTTAGTCATTTACTACTGTGAAAAATAAATATTTGCCAAAATGTTGCACCCTACAAAACGAACGCATGACACTCTTATTTCATGGTTATGTATTTGCAAGACCTCTGGTGCTCCTCCTCCTAGAAAAAGTACTAAAAGGCTTTCACTTCCACCCTTAATGAATTGTTGGGCATTATTTCATCAAGTTTTTTCTCCGTTTCCCAAAAGACACTATTATCACTCAAGAAGCTACGTAGCGTATATATAATTGCTCTATAGCCTATTTATAAAACTTATTTTAGTCATGGTTGACTATATGAATATGACTGCGCAGATAGACAAAGATTAAAATGATATTCACACTTGTACAGTGCTGACGAAATAGTTCTTCAATTACGCTCGCTGAGGGAACGATAACAAACGGTTAGCCTATGTTCTGTAGGTGAAACGTTGCTGCCGTTTTGTCAATCAAGCGTTTTTTTTGTATCATTACAAGCTAAAACTGATATTTCAAACATTCAGTTATCAAGCTCATCATTTCAGAATGTGTGCCTCTCTTAACTATACGTATATAGCCTATAGGGAAAAGGCATCCTCTGACAAGCAAAACTGAAACAAAAAATGACACGCCCATTTTGTTTTATATGTGAAAGGGGACAAGAAGAGTCATATTCTGTCAACAGTATCAACTCTCGTACTATTGTTCATAAACCAATCAAAGTGTGTTTGAATATACAGTTACGTGACACGGAATAACGATATATTCATCATTATTCCTTGGGATTGAGCTTTATACTATACTGAGCACAGATAAACATCCCCCTTCACAATCAGAATGTGAAAGGCCGTATATATGGGGAAAGAAAATGATTCAATATCATATCCTATTTACATTCATAATGTTGAGTTTCATGCCAGGAAACGGGAAATCACACAGGTTTGATTCACACCTGGAAACTTATAATCATTATTTTATGCAGGCAACATAGACAGCACTCGCTGCTTGAAAGAGGGATGTAGAACAGAAAAACACCATCTTAATCATCAATACACACAACACTACTTCATATTCGTTAATGTTGCTTGATTTTACTATTGAAAATACGATGAAAAACAAAACAAAACAAGAGACCCCGGGGTCTCGTGCTCACCTGACATGCCTGATTGTCGCTAGTTCAGCTTCAACGCATTCTGGCGGACTGTTACCTGAGAACATAGCAAACTTCGGGGGAAGGGGTAGGGCGCCCATACATTTGTATACTCATGGGAGTATTTCTTTTTTTAAACAACTTTTTAAATAGATTCTCAAGAAGGGGGTGCTGGGGTCCTTGAATTGAATACACTTTGTCAGCCTGATACTTTTTTTTTCTACAGATTCTTCAAACAGCGAACAGGGGGTTCTGGGGTCCTTGTATTAAATACCCATTGTCACCCTAGTGATATAGATACCCGTGAAGTTTGGTATTAGCACTTGACCATGTGTTTTCAGGAAGAAGAATAAAATATGAAAATTAGTCCTCAATTTGGTCATCCCCCCCCCCCCCCGAACACACAAACACACACACAAACAGGGCCCACCCCCGCAACTGCAATAAATTGACTTACTGCAGTCACTAATCTACTTACTCATACCACTAACTTTTAGCTTATCCTTTCTGGTTCTAGAGAAAACGATTCGTAAAGATTATTCTTTTTTTTTACATTTTTAATTTTGTGCCGGGGTTGTGCTCCTTGCTCCCCCCCCCCCACCCAGGTGAGGAATGGAGCCCATTTTTACACATACACATATTATATCACTCTATACGATAATCCTTGCCAGGTTTCTGGTCCCCCGGCCCATCCCCCAATCTGCCATGCACAAACTTGAAACTACAATTGCCAATCTAACTTAGGCCCTACCAGGTACTCATAGCATTAAATTAGCTTATTTCTTAAAGGAGAATCAACCTCAAATATACATGTGGATTGAGTGAATACAGCATTAGTAAAACACATTCAGTGAAAGTTTGAGATAAATCGGACAAACCGTTCAAAAGTTATGAATTTGTGAAATTAGGTGACGAGACCGTTCGATCAGAAGACTACTTCTGATCATGGCATATATACTATGATATAAGAAAAATATAAAGAAAATTCCACGAAATTTCATTTCATTTGAAAAGTACATATGACATCATTCCCTGGACTTGTTACCGACATAATGTCCTACTTTCTGAAAGAGGTACAGTGTAAGTCTAAAGTGCTCTTTCATTATGCTAGAAAAGTGAAAATATGTTGAATTGAACCAGATGACTGTCTTTTCTGATCTCATACTCGTCTCCTTCATTATTCAATTCGTCAGGGTTTTCTGAAATCGGTGTTCCATAGTCCTTCACATGGTTTCTCTTGCTTAGGTCATTTTCAGGCACGCCCATGTTTTCGTCGCTTTCTGCTTCTTTTCCCTTCTTATCCCCCATTTAATCTTGGTTCAGTGTCCAGTGAGCTAGAACGATTTGTCACCTGTCTATCGAGATTTTCATCGCGTTGTTTCTCTCTTCCAGTGTCTGATCCCACAGTCTCTCTCTCTCTTCTTCCCTGCTCTTTCTTTCACATTATTTTGTCCCTCCCCAACCTTGCCCCTGGCTCATCAAACTCCTGCATACGAACTTTGTCACTGTACTCCGACTCCAGACTTACTCCGTCCTATTCTGATGGCTCAACTTTGTTCTCTGGCCTGTCCTGTTCCCCTTCCTGGTGCATTTCCTCTTGTCCTTCCTGGTCCTCTCGAGATACCGTTTCCTGTAAAACAGGTTCATCTCTCCTCATCTCACTTTCATTCGGAGCTGGGAAACTTTCTTGCCTGGAACCCTGGCCTGTTTCGCGTCCTCTCGTACATTCTGGGCTGCCGTTATCGCTGTGTCTCTGCGTTGGAGAGTAAGAGTGAAGAGAGATAGTAGGATGATGAATATGAGATAAAAACAGTTCATTGGATCTTGAGATATACAGGAAGAGAGTTGGATACAAGGTACAAAAAAAAAAGAAAAAGAAAAATAAATGTTATCGGGAAAAATGTCAGGGGAAAACAGTCATGGGGAAATATGCCAGGGAAACATTGTCACAGAATAAATTACACGGGCAAAAGTATCAGTGGTGCAAACGTAAAGGGGTAATATATATGCATATATATATATATATAATTATATATATATATATATATATATATATATATATATATATATATATATATATAAATGTCAGAAGCGACTTCTGGAGGAAGCGTAAAGAGGTAAAATGGCAGATGTAATATGACAGTAACATAGATGAAAAGAAATCAAGAGCAAACGATGCACCGTATATCGGATAGGCTTCTGTGTAACGCTGTCCATAGCGTAAACTAATGAGAACTTCTCAAGTCGTATCTGTTTTACCTGTAACGTCAATTTTTCGAACAATGATAACACTTGTCAGCAATAAGAACAAAGCAAAAAACAGAGAGAAGTATCTTTCACAACTATGTGGGCTTAACAGGTATAATAAACATGTTACCAGACAGAAGGGGATTTTATGTCATGTGAATTAGTGTGTTTCTCTTTAAAGCAAGTTATACATCGTGCATGTTTATGGTGCTTGTTTGGATGAAGGAGAAGCAACTGTTTTGGGTAATGTGAAATACACCTCACATCATTTTCTCCAAGTCAGCCTTCATATCCATTCATAAAAGGGATAACAATGAAATAATGATGGAAACTAGCCAAAGAAAGTAATTAATGCAAGTACAATCAAGTTGACTCTTTCATTTTCTTTTTATATCAAATTCTAATATCCATAGGGGCCTACAAGAGGTAGGAGGTCCAAATCTTTAATAATTCCATAGCCGTTGGCTTTGTGAACTTAGCTAAGACATTTTCACCGCTGTTTTGTGGTTTTTCACTGTACGTAGAAAAATGAGAACCACTAAATGAGAATAAAGAATGAGGAAAAAATACAAAGACTGTCTTCATAAAATACAACATTAATATAATAATGTCAAATGCTAATTGGGAATAAAGGAAAATCCTAATAATCACGTTAAGGTGTAGGGGATGAAGATAATGATGAAAAGAATTTCATAATCAGTGCGATGTTAACGATTATATGTTAACATACTACATTACACTAGCTGCCGGGACTGTATAGCCGCCTCTTTCCTACACTCTTCTTTGTTGAGCTACACCATGTTATGTAATTATGATTACGACGCTTGAAACTTGCAATGTAGAGGCTGCAAAATTATGAAGCTTTCCAGAAAGAACAACCATTTTAACAATGAATGTTCATTTTTTAATCATTGCATAAACAGAATCACACATCCTTTCATTATTTCGACACACTCTACTTGCTATTTGATACCTGACGTAGAAATAAAACAAAATAATAAAACACATACCTGTGTTACGCCTTCTTTATTGTCACTGAGCAACTCATTGGACGGCATTCCGTTAACAATAATGCTCTCCAACTGTAGCACCCAGAAAAAAAAGGACAAATCAAAATTTTAGATTTTGGAATGAATTTTTTCACTTTAAAAGCTACTGAGAATGCGAAAACACATACTTTAATAAATTGAACTGTTCAGCGTTTTCTTTGATTGCTTCATCACAACATAGGCCTACAGCAAATGGTATGACATACATGTTAAACCTTATAAACCATGACTCAGCAAACGAGGCAATTTGCCGTTTTGATACACCCTCTTCATTCTCTCATGTATACATACGTGTAGTCGTGTGTGTATCTATATAATATATATCTATATACACTCAGCAAAAAAAGTAAGTTCCCCCCTAGCATTTGTGGACACATCTCAAAAAGTATTCAACCGATTTTCATAAATCAAACGGAAATGGATAAAGAATTTTATTACTCATAACATGAGTGACAAATCATTGCCACCAGATATCATAATTGGTGTGAAAAAATGCATTTTATGTCAAAATGCATGGAAACAAAAGTTGCACTTAAGTGATTTGCAATGACTTTTACACAAATAATCAAACAATCACTCATGATTCTGAACATTTAAGCAAGGGTTATTGCATATTTCTCTATCTCTTTCTTTTCATGAGCATACAGTGAAGTATTTGATAATTGATAATGTCCACCATCCGCAATGACCGGCCGGCATCTTCTCCTCATACTATTAACTAAAGTTTGTACTCGGCGCTGCTCAATGTTATCCAATGCTCTCTGCAAGATGCGCTGAAATTCTTGCAGTGAAGTGTCATCTTTCAACTTCTTGCTCGCTTTTCACTTAATGATATCCCAAAGATTCTCTACTGGATTACAGTGAGGGGATCTTGCAGGCCACTCCATACGTTCGATGCCATTTCCCTTAGCAAAATGATCCATTACTTAAGGGCATGATGCAAAATGCCCACTGGCACATTAATGTGATCAACCTAAATCGGAATTACAAATCACATGGCTTCTACCAATATTTTCATATTGAGAAGGCCTATTGTTCGAAAAGTATGCATATCATCTGTTTAATAGGGAAGCACATTGTACCTGAAGAAATTCCTGAGAATTACACAATTTAAAAAGATCATTTGCTAACCTACATAGGAAATGTATACAATATGCTTCCTATGGCCTAAAGTGCAACTTTTTTCCCATGCATTTTGACATAAAATGCTATTTTTACACCAATAATGATATCTGGTGGCAATGATATGCCATTCATGTTATGAGTAATGGAATTCCCTATCCATTCCCGTTCGAATTATGAACATCCGTAAAATACTTTCTGAAATATATCCAAAAATGTTAGGGGGGAACTTACTTTTTTTGCTGAGTGTATATATATATATATATATATATGTGTGTGTGTGTGTGTGTGTGTGTGTGTGTGTGTGTTAATATTTCTCTTACATTTACACCACTCCCTGCAGCTAGTGATGCAAGTGTCGTGAAGAATGTCTCAGGCAGGTCGTCAGAGCATTTGAGATCTGCACGTGCAAGGTGGGGCATTCGACACAGAAATCCAGCCAAGTTTGCTGCTTCTGGCTGTGAAAACGAATTACCTCCAAAGTCATGGACAAGCTCACGGATCTGTAGAGGAAATTATGAATATGATATCAAACATATTCAATTGATTTCTTTGGAGGTGTTGTCATCTCATATTTTATTACTATGTAAAAACACATCGAAACAATGTAATGGGTTTATTCAGTTTCGATTAGCGTGTTATATGTTAGAAAGAAACACATAAAACGGGGCCAGTGCAGTTCCTATAGTATATGGAATTAACCTTTGATGCATTACCAAGGAGTCACTTATTTTACGACTGGTATATGACGTCATTGTTCTCTGCTATGGTTGTGAACATGATTCAATGATATTACAAAAGAGCCTTGGAAAGCAAACAATACGGAAATAGGTATACTGGTTGAAACTTGTAACGAAAGTTTAAACGTACAAGACAGTTGCAACTTGGTTCATGTGACCGATTATCGGGAGGTCAGCTGAACAAACTTGTTTGTTAGTTTTTAACTTCTTGTCATTGTCGTGAGGGAATATGTCCTGATGACTATCATTCCTCATAACATATTTGTAATAATGAGCTGAACACCAAAGCTGATTTGTACTTGGAAACTACTAACTATTCCACGCCATAACAGACGAGAGCATAAGAAGACAAATGAAACTATAATCATTATTAACACTGGCAAATAATCAAAAGTCTAGAGATTCAACTCTTTTTACAGAAAAGGATTTGTGCCCAGATCAAGTAATTTGAGCCATTGACAGACTGACTCAAATAGCTATTGCGATTTTGCTTCGTATGTCATTCGTAATTATCTGTCCATCATATTTCGTTCGTAGAATATGAAACTATGAAACTTTCTTTAACGAGTCATATATTTTTCTCTTGTTTTTTTTAGTCAGTTTGTCACGAAAGTCATTATTGCATTATTCACTCATGCCGGGCAAAGTAATAAGTAAGAGTGGTTCTAAGGAAGAGTTGGCCCATCAGCAGGACGAAATTGCCCGAAATTGAAGAATTCCGAGCAATTTTGTTTGAAGATCCATGCAAATGAGGTTTTTGATTTCGCATTTATTTTACTTTCTCTCACAAATATGACGTAATTGAAAATGTTGAGGTTTGGAACATAAGTGGCAACGTCTGACACAAAATGATACAATTGCTAACAAGATATAGAAACTAATAGAGATCACCAGTTTTCAAGTAAGATAATGCAACCTATAGATTAAAAAAAAAACTTAAAAAGGTCCGTAACATTCGTTGACAGATACGTTACATACGTAACATCCGTAACATTCGTCTGTAACATTCGTTACCTTCGTCATCATTAGAATCACCAAACTCACTACACAGTGCACTTTTATTTTTCTGGTATGGGAAGTATTCGGCCTATATTGTTCAGTTCTAATTCTCACCACGGTTACAATGTACGTTCAGCTTCTCATCGGATACCCATGTCTAATATGCCAGGGTTGAGGGGAGCATTGCGTGTTTAAAGAAAAGGGTCCTTGTATTTTCTATTTAGGTGTGTTGTTCCTCTCATCTTAAAAGACCAAGGTGGGTTCATGAAGGACAGAAATTCACATTTGTAAGGTTCGTAATTACTCTTTAAAAATGAGCCTCTTTTTGGTGTGATATAATTTTGCTTTTAAGCTGACGAGCCAAAATGTCGCGTAACTGTGGTCGCAAGCGCTCGCAAACGTGTGTGTTCGTACAAGTGGCAGACGACAGGTACACTCGTGTGTACAACACGTCAGTTATGCATGCATGTGTATGTATAATTCATCATCAAAATGCCTGTGTGCAAAAAAAATATATAATCTTAAATCCTCTTGTTTTTCTTTTGTTGCGATTCCCAGTGAAGAGACAGAAAGTGAAAGTTGAGCAATGTTGCTTCAAAACCTCGTTACGACCAAGCTGAACATCAGCACGTTAGAGTAGGCCTATTAAAAGTCACTTGTAGTTTATGAGCACTAGCAAGACAATGACGGCCGACGCGCGACGCCGGAATATGAATGATCGCATACACTATATTGACCTTTCGTACAGGCTAGCCAAAATCCTCTCGACTGAACAATTTCCACTGAATTTGGCTCGTCACATTTTAGACTCGACAGCAAAAAGCGGCATGTATTCGAATGAACTTTATTTTCCATGCCGCACGTACATTATTTTATCATATGATATAGTTGTCAATGTTCTTGTCTTTCATAATGCAGAGCTGTATAGAACTTGTCATGAAAAGAACAATTTTTCAGGCAGTAAGATTTCAGAGAAATAAAAAAAAAATCTTGTAGGCTGCTATAGCAGACTCAGCAAAGAAGGACAAAAAGAAACGAACACACAATTATATTTCTCAACGCAATGTGGAATGGTTATGGACTAATATCGATGTGCAAAACAATCACTTTACGAGAAGAAAGGGATGCACGTCACGAGTCCGACATCCACGAGTCATACAGCCCAACTAGCTATACACTAGGTGAACAATTAAGGCCCACGAGCTCTCGACATCAAGTAAAATGGGTCCATGAGCTATACGTTCAACCAGCTAGAAACCAGGCAAAAAGGCCAATGAGTGGAACACTAGGCAAACAAGACCCACGAGACAAACATTACATTACGGGGCTTAAATAGTACGCAGGGTCGATCTCTTAGGCCTTATTGCCTAGTGTCTGACTCGTGGGCCTTGCTTGTTTAGTTTCAGACTCATGGGTCTTTTTGCCTAGTCATTGCTAGCGTCGAGCTGGAGGGCCTTTTTTGCGTAGTGTCGAGCTCATTGGCTGCACGACTCGTGGGTATATGACTCATGGACCTTGTTTTCAATGTCGAGCTCGTGGACAGTATGACTCGTGGGTGTCAGACTCGTAGGATGACGCCGAAGAAAGTACTACGCGACAAGTGGCCACTCATTTCTCAGATAAACAAGGCAGATGGAAGACTCAATATCTTACGATGGAATGACACGAACGTACAAGTACATTCATTGTCAAATAGAAATTACGTATAGTCCCATGAGACCTACCTGACATGATGACCCCGAGGTGGCGGCTGTTGAGAAGAATTCTTCTGGCAAGCCAACGCCTTCTACTCTGAAGCGCGAAAGACGTGGCAGAGAACATACCCACTGGGCCAAGTTTTCTCCAATTTCCGATGAGGATGAACGTTGATCATCTATATCCCTAAGAGCATCTAAATCAAGCCTCAGATCCTGAATCTGATATGAGATATCGGGGCCCATTACAATGAAATAATTATCAAATTGTCTCAGTCATTTTTCACGTGAATCTCAACTCGAACAACTGCAAATTTACGAGCCGTATACATATGTATTTCTTTCATTTGATTTCAGGAACGATTAAATTCGCGGATATGGCTGTTTGGGTTTTGCCTTCAAAATCATTCCGACCTCTTGCAAACTCCATAAAGTGGTGGTAAACTAAAGCTATGTTTTCCCCCTGTATATGATTCGCCATAGTTTTATTTAAATACAATTCTCTACGATAGCGAAACAAAAAAGAAGTCCTTCAGATATTTTCCTGCATTACATTGATTGAATCAATGTTGCCGAAAGCCAGCGCTCAAAAGAATATGAAATGGTGATAGACTGGAAGTCGATATGGAAAATAATCACGACAGAACTAAAAATATGGTCACTCATTTCATGTGAACAGGCGTGTTTAACAGACAAGCAGAAGGCTCAACAGTAAACAATGAAAATATTTGATATATTTAATATATTAAGTGTAAATTGCGTAGTCAGATATGTGACATACCTGACATGATGACACTGACTCGACGGCTGCTGAGAAAAATTCTTCTGGCAAGCATACGCCGTCAACAATGAAGAGCGAAAGACGTGGCATAGTACACACCCATCGGGCCAAGTCTAATCCAATCTCCGATAAGGATGAACACAGATGATCTGTATCATTCACAACTGACACATAAAGAGTCAGTTCTTGAATCTAGACAAAATGAGACAAAAACAAACACTTCAACAGCAACAAGAAAGAAATGCATCCACCAAATGTAAACTAGATCACGCATTTATGAAAAAAAAAAGACCCGTGGACTCGGAACTTTCTATTAAAGCAAGTGATTAGGTAAAATGGTACATAAATGAAGATTCATTTATGAATGCGTCTTGTTTACAAGCTCTTACCTTTAACTAATGAGTGTTTACTTGAGACATGACCGGCAAGTATATTCGTTGATATTGTAAAACCTACGAACAAGTTACACAGTATTGGGACAAATCGTACTGTGCAGTCGAAACTTGCAGCACTACCGCAGGCATGTAATGGGCGTTGCATTGTGGCGACCTCCACTGGAATTTAGCGTTTTGTACATTCATATTATAGTTTCCTCCTTTATTGTTTACATTAAATATTGGATTTTATCTGGTATTAGCCATCGACATATTGGGGATTATAACAGCTTCGAGAATTTTGCGGGAACTCCTTTCAGGAAAGAGATCAGAGGGAAGCCATGCAGGTAGATAAGAAGACGATTTTAGACTTCGTCGCCGACTAGATGTAGTCTTTGGCAAGGTCCGTTCCCTACCATGCCTACAGATCAAAATGGGTGTGTAAGGGCGGAGAGATGGCTCAGTCTGTAGCATATTGCCTCGCAATCGAATGACTCGGGTTCGGGCGTGGGTTCGAATCCATGACTGACCCGGGCTCTCCACCAACACTCAGGCGATCAACCATACAGATACCCTGTAGGAACTTCTCATCAATTTCTCTTCATCAACTTGGCCCTGCACTGGACTTCAATAGTTTTTTTTTTTAATCAAAATACACCACGTCCACACACAAAACTGCTGATCACACACCTTTTAAGTCTTATTACAAAAGGAAACAATTCTCGCCACCGACAATAGGCGATATCAAGGCGATATCAAGTGATATCGTACGATACCTCCGATATCGAACCTCAAGGGCCGGGGTAGTGACTTCCGGTTATTGATTAATTTGTGTGTGTGCTTTTCGATTCGCGAACTTGCCAGCTTTGTTTTTGTACCAAAGAAATATATTTGTTTACACTTCAGTTTGTTTATTTCCCGAATATAACTATCCATTACACCATGGGTTTTTTTTTTTTTTTCTGTGAGGCAGCAGAGTGTACTTCTGATTATAAAAGGAAAATAAAATGGAAAAAAAAATCGACATGGACGAGCCGAGCGGCACTCAACAGCATTCCTCCTCGTGACTACTGCGGACGCTGCTGCTAGTACTACTGGGAGTGAACTATTGTTGCTGGGACGCACTTGTCTCCGACGTGGCCAAGCACAGATTCTGCCATCACCTCAGCCTTAGATGTTTTTTTGCTAAGTTTCCCCGATGCCAAGCGGAAGAGCGGAATGGTACAATAGGGAGTGAGTAATCCTTGATTCATTAACCGTCTTATTTGCATGAACGACATTGGTTAATGGACGGCATAATTATGCGTCTCATCCCCGCGCCTTACGATTGCGCACACACCGCATGCTTTACATTAATATATACACATTCACATTATATATACGTACTGATTGTCCCTTACAAAGAGCGCGTTAATACTTCGGAAAATGATTTGAGAAGGGTAGAACCGAGCAGTAGAGGTGCACCACATGCACAGGCCGTATATCGAGCTATATAGCTCGCACGCTCTTCGCGGAGAACTCCTAGTGGAAGAACCGTATAGAGATGGATCAATCTCTATGGGGAGAACCCGAAATGCATAAAACCGGAAGTTACTGCCCCGGCCTGAGAGGTTTGATATCGGAGGTATCGTTACGATATCACTTGATATCGCCTATTAATTGTCGGTGGCGAGAATTGCCACATCTCGGTTTACATGGTTATGGGCTACTGACAGGATGTTCAACCAACCACCACACTGTATTCCGCATTCTCGGAAGAGAAACTTTCTTCGAACTGTCCATCCTCCCATCAGTGTCGACACTTTTTTGACCAGCTTTCAACGCCAAAATACGGCCGATTCGCTCAACATCCACTCGTTATCCGAGTGCTGGATACGCGATTTCTTTTCTTTCTCTCGCTGTCTTTCATTTTCCCCTTTCCGTGCTTCTCTTCCTTGTTGAATACCGCTCGTCAGAGAATTGAGCTATCTCCGATTTTTCACGTGTTACCCGTCATACACAGTGTACAATATTTAAAGGGACATTCCAGACGATTTTCATAATTTCACATCATGTACGTAGTAAATAAATCAACAACTCAATGTATTGATTTCTGGAATTTTAATATTATGGTTCTTGAGCAGAGAAACAATACTTTGAAAAACCTCAAACAAATTACACTGAACGAGGATGATGACATAGGAGGGACATATATTTCAAAAATGTAGCAGTGTAATTCCATTACCACATGATTACAATACCACTTGCATGCTAGTTCACCTGTGTACAATCTATGCATGCATTCTTCTTTTGCTCTGCTTCCTTGAGTCCCAACTCAAGCATTTTTATGGTGACTCTGCCATGTCATCATCCTTGTTCATTGCAATTCGTTCTAAATGTTGAAAATGTTCATATTCTTCATCACAATTACCATATATTCTAAAACTTTGTCCTCAGTATAACTTATTTATAGTTGTTCAAATGTAAAAATCTGAAAATCGTCGGGTGGTCTCCTTTGATCATCGAAAATCGGTAGAGTAATATAGGTGTCATCACACGGCATCAATCAACTCACAACGCAGTTCATTGGCACACTATAGAGAACAACGGAAGGTGAGTAGAAGGTAGACAGATAATTCATTCCGGGGGAGTCTTTTATCTTTTTTGTTTACTTTATCGGCTCTTCTCCGCATAGGAGGGGATCCGTGAAGCCAGATGCAGTCCCCGCCGAACATTATCTCCGACGACCAGATACAGATCGATCTTTCGGTCAAAGTAGAAGGAGAATTTTACCGCTATCAGTTACTGAGTACTCATCCCACTACAATTATTCATTCATCCCGTTATAGATGGAATATGGGTTAGGATTAAGACCACCTGATATCACGGCCTTTTTGAAGGGAAGCCATCAAAAGTAGCCACCTATTACGGCCTTCATAGTAGGAAAGCCTGCTAGCATACGTACCAGCAGAGTGACGCAGCTAGGTGCAGCACACGTAGTGGAAAAATGTCCTGCAAAAAGAAAGCCATGCCCGGCATGCTTCGCAGCTAAAAATACACAGCTCGATCATTAAGCATATTCGGGAGAAGGAAGATAAACACTATAGGGGGCCGCACAACCCTTATTGATTATTTTCATGGTTTTGAAACTAACCGCATTCGGGACCCTATTTCACGATTGTTCTCGAACGATTTGTAAACTAGCCCTAATTAATTATATTTCGTGTAGAATTAAAAAACACCCCCTATTTCAACGATTTTGCGGGATTCTCTCCTCCAGAATTGAGGTGGTACGGTATTTTATGCTCCCTTTTGCCCTAAAAATCGGAACTTGCATGTGGTAAAAATTTCCAAAATTACCATCTGAGGTTAACTTCTTTTTCTTTCTTTTTTTTATCGGGAGGGGGGTGGGGGGGGGGGGAGGCTGACTGAACAACGATGTATGTTATCAAGCCGTCCCCTCTAGTAGAGACAAAACACACAGTCCTTCGGATTAGGACTTAACATGGAGGTCTCATGGAATATCAGTCAATGAAGCTGAAATTGAGCTATCCAGCCATCTTGTTAGATGGAAAATCAAACAAGCCAATCAAGAAACAAGCGTGTAATTGCTAGATATCTACACGAATAGGCCTACAGAAAAGGCAGCCACTTCAATTAAAAGTTAATTTAAAAAGAAAGAGTAAATTTTTCTTAGCACATCAATGAATCTTTGACATAAATCGGATGAAAAATAACGAAGTTAAGACATGTTGAATTTTCCCTGTAGTTTTATTCAGGAAACATTTCTTGAACCGTCAATATGAATATGCAAATAGTGAAATGATGACTTCATCCCATTTTAACTTGCCATACAGTTTGAACGTGCTGGACGGCATGCGGCCATGGCAACATCCTCGCGCCTTTGAGAATAACGAAAGTCTGCTCTTCCATCATTTATTTCTTCTTTCATTTCTTTCCCAGTGAATCTCTCTCACTCTTTCTATTTAAATCTCTACAGTTTTTTCCTTGCTTACGCTGTCTTTTAGACCGAATGGAGGTAGAGGGGTGATGGAAAGGGGCAGGAATAAAAGGTTTCGATATAAAGAGCCAGTGCTGTTACAAACAATGTGAAGTGGAGATAGTCTGATGTCGATGAGCAAAACAATTACGGCAGAGTAGAAAGTACGGCGTGACATATTACGATAATTCATTTTTTTTTCTTCAGATGAACATGTTTTTGTACAGTCGCCTGGAAGACCCGATACTGACCGATAAATTTGTATGAACACAAAGATATCTTCGAATATAAGCTACCCATAGTAACATGTGACGTGTACCTGACATGATGACGATGAGGCGGCAACTATTGAGAAGAATTCTTCGGGCAAGATTCTGCAATATACACTGAAGCTCGAAAGACGTGGCATTGTAGATACACATCTGGCCAAGTCTTCTCCAACAGAAGGTGAATATGGATCATCTATGTCCAGAATTGTCAGATAAAGCATCAGATTTTGGATCTGTATCAAAATGAGACAAAAAAAAAAAAAACAAAACAAAACACAAAAACCCCACTTTAACAGCAGCAACGAAACAACAATTAAGTATAAATAAGAATAGATCATAGATTGTTTTCCCTCTGAGGGGCCCACATTCTTCAAGCTTTGTCTTTTTAGTGGGTCCCTCAATTTTTCAAATTTTGGATACTGTTTAGTTACTTCTAATCACTTGCGTTTTATGATAGTGTATAATTATTGTAAGGTGGTACAATCATTGTACATTCTCTTCATGTTACATAGTTTACGCACCTTATTTTCTGTTACCAAAAAAGTGATGTTTATATTTTTTGTCGAAAAATTAAATAAAACATTGAACTATATGGTTATGAGAAATATGAAAGGTTGAACATATACTTTCGCATTGGTCACTTTGTAAGATCGAACTGCTGCATGATCCAATTGTAAACAAATATGTCGGGGAAAAAAGGGAACCGGTGGGAATCGGAACAGTCGTCTATTGTTTTCCGGACAGCGAGACTACCAACAAGTTTTCCCTGCTGGTTGCCGGTGTCACAGGCGATCCGTTCCGGCCAGTCGATAAGTTCCGCCGGAACTTATCGGCGGACTTTGGCTAGTATATCAGATCCCCCAGATCCAATCGACGGGATTTTTGCCTCACCGCCGATAAGATCCGCCACCGCCGATTCGATCCGGGTCTCTTCCGTATACAATGTATACAAAGTGGTAATGGGGAAACACCCCTTCAGTAAAATGTACTCTTCCAGTCTCCCTTTTCAGCCAATGAACTTCTCCAAATCTCTCTGACCAGCCAACCGAACAAAGTTGCCAATTTGAAACCCGGACTACAAAGCGATTCCTTTTTTTCCCCCTCCCTTATCTCTTTCGTCGTCATGGTGGCCATGGTACAGTCACAGAACTCTGCTCTGTAGAGTTCTGCACGATGTGACGTTGGTCATGCCAACCTCTCTCTGATTTGAATCATTTTGAACAGAATAACCGAATGAGTTACTGTAATTGGGATGTTCGGCATACTTCATGTTAACTACTGTAATACAAGGAACTTCATATTAAACATACGTATGAGCTCAAATAGTCCACCTTCATTTTAATGTCTATTTTCAGGGCACAGAGTCTAATCATTTTAGTGCGATATAACGACCAATATAATCGCCATCGTCATACATGCATGTTCGTTTGGTTCATTATTTTTTTAGTTGTAACAACTAAAGATGACGGGATGAATTTTGTTTTTGTGTGTTCAGTTGTCTTTATTATATCTTGTGTCCGTGTGTATGTGCATATGAATGTGTGTGTGTGTGTGTGTGTGTGTTTCTCTTTTGGGGAGGCGGTCTATCAATACACAGAGATTACCTCAAACAGGCAAGGTATTCTAAAGAGATACAGTATAGTTTTGGTTGAGATGGGCGATTGAAAATTTAACGTTTTGCAAGATAATTAGAAAGCACATTTGAAATAGAGAGCATACGATTCTAAGAGAAATTGAAAGTACATTATACAAAATCGGTTTGGACTGAAAAAAAAATACATGTGTAGTGGGCAGATAAGGTGGGTCCATCCTTTAATTAGGGTCTCTTTATACAGTGCGTATAAAATAAAACACGCAACAAGATTTGATTTCAAATTTGTGAAGATTGTGTTAACTTTATACCAAAGTGAGTAGCAACATCTTAAAACCATACTCCTCTTCAAAATGATATTTATGCATACACGGTCATGGATGGCTAAGTAATCATTCTTTTTAGACAATGGGTAAATTGAACTTGGGACCAAGTTTAGACACTGCAAGAATCAATGCACCCTATCAGAAATTAACTTAACAAATGGAATAATGAAATTAACAATCACAACTTACCATTGTTTTTTTTTTTCAGATATCTCTTTCTAACATTACATCTCATGCCCCTGAACACGGCCACCATTCCTTCCCACACAGAGATTAGCTCTTTTCTACATCTCACGCACAGCTCTGCGAATCATTGTGGCTTGATGGCGTAGAGCTTCAAATTCATCAGTGATTCTTTGTCTCAGAGTTGCAATGTCAGGTTGAGGGATAATGAACACTTTGCTCTTGAGATAACCCCAAAGAAAAAAAAATCGCAAGAAGTTAGATCCAGAGATTCTGGTGGCACAAAAGGACAAGGCTATAGAATCGATAGACCGCGAAAGCGGCAAAATATCATTGGGTTGGAATTGCCAGTGGTACAGGATTTACACGTGGAAAGAATGATGGTCAAGGTAAACAAGATAATGACCAATTTAACACACCGTCTGTACGGTTACTATTGCCTGAACAGATCAGGTATCAGACTCTGTCCTCCTCGCACAAAGCGTACCCGTTTTAGAAGTGCTTTTGTCCCGGATTCCATTCACAAGTATAATGCCAGAGTAATTAGATAAGTTGTAATGATTAGTTTTTGGTGTATTTATTATTATCATTATTATTATGCTTCCGCATATCCAAAGAATATAAGAAGGTTTACAGGAATTGTGTGTGGTTGGTCGGGCGGTCGGGCTGTTCGTCGCAAAGTTTACATCGCGAACTTTTCTACAGCTCTGAATTAATTCTGATGAAATCTGGGGTATATGGAGATATTGAGTGATTATCTTTATACTGTTGAAGTAATGGAGTTCAAGTTTGGTGATGATGAAAGTGAGGTGTAGATTTGTAGGATATATGTTTCTTGTGTGTGTTTGATAGAGAAAGCATTGTTATGGTAATCTTATTTTTTTAAATATTTTTTTTGGTTTTTTTTTATTCCCACAGTATTTAAGTTATGTAGTTTTAAATTTGGAATATTATAATGATTTACAGGTGTACATGCAAGACACATTTGGTGTTATTTTGATAAGGCGCTGCCATGGTAATTATTATATATATATATATATATATATATATATATATATATATATATAAGTAACAAAGCTGCTGCAACAATGTTCATGCTGTATTCACCAACGGTTTATTTCTTCACACAAATTTTCGAGCGTCTCGCCGCCCTTTCTCAAGTGTTGATACTGAGAGAACAGTATCAACACTTGAGAAAGGGCGGCGAGACGCTCGAAAATTTGTGTGAAGAAATAAACCGTTGGTGAATACAGCATGAACATTGTTGCAGCAGCATTGTTACTTATCTTTTTATCTTGCCAACACGTGGACTACCTTATCAACATATATATATATATATATATATATATATATATATTGGAATTTTTTGGAGTGATCTATACAAATATATTGGGATATGTGGTGATATTGTTTGGTGTATAATGATGATGTATAATATGAAAGGATGTTATCAAATATATTTATGAGTGGAATAATTATATGAAAGTGATATACAGCTGTATATTAATAGTTTTTGTATATAGTTGTAAATGTCGGGTTAATGTATTATGTTATTATGGTGTATACGTTACTGTATGTTAATGCGAGTGAGTTTTATTTTGTACTCTATGACATGTCTGATTGTGGTGTACCTGTAATGTACTACGAATGTTAATTTTGTTGCGATATCCAAAGTATAAAGAATTTCCAGAGTGGACAATTTGAGTAATCAATCAATAAATCTCCTCTTCCGTTTATCCTCAGTGTTCAGCGTGTAGACATTCTCTCTCTCTCTTTCTCTCCTTCTTCCTTTAATTTTGTTTTTGCTCTAATCCTTTCATTCGTATATTCCCCTCAGTTTAGTCATGTCACGTTGTTGTGTCTCTGTTGTTTGTTTCATTTTGTCTTATTTTTTTTTGCATTATGCATAATTACGTACTTGTAATAATTTATATTATAATAAGTATTTTTGAAGACATTTTAGAGTGGTCTAAAATCTACAAGCAATGCTTCTGGTCAGAGAAGAAGAGAAGAAGAGACGACAAGTGTATGCAGGGTAGTTCTCATTTTTACCCTGCAAACATAACTTTGTAATTCCAGTATGTGTGCATATCTTTATTAGTTTGTTAATTACCATTGAATGTCATACTTTGTAATGTATGTTTGCTTATGATTGCATTTTTTATTTACTTTGTGTTATGTTTTGTTGAAAGAAAAATTAGAATAAAATAAATAAATGAAATGAAATCCACATGCATAGCTCCATTTTAGTCCCCTGCATACACATTAACAATTTGTTTGCAGACTATTAGACCAACATTCTTTTTTGTTTTGAAGTACAGCTGAACAATAATTTTCTTATCAGAACAAAGCTCACCGAAAAAAAAAACATGTTTATCCTTGCTGTACCCTACCAGCAAAACCTCCCTCTCTCCTCCTTCCCACTTCAAGCAGTCTCTTATAAATGTAGGACATATAACTATAGTATTATCATGCTCTTTCGTTGAACTGTTCTATGAAGTTTTGTCTATAAATAAAGGCTAATCGCACACTGTCTGTGCAACGGCTCCAGATGATCGACTCGTAATTGTGCATGCTATTTAGCTAATACATTGTAAGCCCTACAGTGATTCATTTCTTCGCGCCACTTGTACGAGGCTATAATATGATTCATTTAAAGGGAAATTATCAGAACGTAAAAACAAATTTGTCCTTGATATCATTTTAAAAATGAAGAAATAGCTTTCTTAGATTTATGGCTTTGGTATATGCATCCACAATAAACAGATATTATTTTGTTTTTAATGAGGCCTACTCGCACAACCCGGATAGGATCGGCGGTTGCGGAACGTTTCTGCGTACTGCCTATTGTGCGGTATATTCGTTCCGCGGAACTAATCGACTGGATTCAGCCAGTATATCGGTTCCCCCGGAACCCGGAACGGATCGACTGTGACACCGGCAGTGATGGCAGTGACACTATTATTTCAGATATGTTTGTTAGAATGCAGATAAAGTGTTGCCATACTAAATACATTTTGTGTTTCCTTGTGTTTTTTCCTTGCCGATACTTTTCTGTACAATCATGTTAACGGTCTTAATGCTGCCAAAAAAAAATAAATTGAAAGGCAATGGAACCTATGCTCTCAAAGAGCTTTGATAATTTCTGTTTCTTGGTACACGTCGTGCTTTATCTTCTTTCAGTTATCCGTGGTTCAAAGAGCCTGTTGTCAGATGTTGATCAAACATCTTGAAAATATTTGAAGATAATTACTCACATTTTTGACCTTTTTTGGTTCCAAGAAAGGGAGAAGATACGAAGGCAAGATCTCGTCTTCTCGTGAGCACTGAATATAAATAAGTTTCCTCAAAAGGGCCTTTTACATAGTTTGACACCCAACCAAATATCTCATCATGCACCTTTTGATAACCAACTGCCTACCAGCGTTTGGTGCCCAACCTCACAACAAACCAACAGTATTCGGGAGGTACGTTTGACGACGCCTGTACACTTGCATAGGCATGAAACATTTTGCACTGACTGTCAATATAAATATATCCCACAGTTCCATTGGTTGTAGGGACTAACTGAACGATCAAGAAGAAGTGGTCAATGAGGTATGAGTTTTCTTCACTGTGTCTGCTCTCTGTACAAATAAAACCTGTAAGATCACAACTGCTGATCTGCATTTTTTTTTAACATGTCGGAAAAAAGGAACCAGCGGGAATCGAACATTTACTGCTTGCCGGGTAGCAACACTTCACCTAGCTATCCCGGCATGGCAAACACTTTTTTTTAAAGCCTTAAGATACTTAGGTGACAAGTTACACATTATAAGATGGTATGGAACTTACCATGCTTACAGTGCTATGTTACGAGCTTACCTGACATTTTGGAGCCTCTGCAGCGAGGATCTTGAAGAAGTCGTCCTGACATTCTGACTTCATTATTTCTACGCTGCGCAGCACGCTGCTGGAACACATCCCTTCTGCTAATTCACGTGACACTGTTCTTCCCTTGTCTAAAACACGGTCTATCAATAACGATTCCTAATGGGAACGAACAAAAGAGTGGTCATCTCTTTTATCAAACAGTGTAGTAATCATGGCAGGGAGGTGCATTGTGAGTACAGCTGCAAATTGCTTTGCAGGTACAAAATACAGGAGGAAATAAGAGGTAAAACATTCAATTCGTAAAGTCTAATAATGTACGAATACAATGTCGTTAAAGGGTCAATGTATGTGCAAATTCTTCCTGTCAGACCTGAAGAGTGGTGGGTATGATTTCATTAGGACTCATTCTCCGTTCATAATTGTAGGATGAGGTGTTAGTGATAAAGTACTTTGACGTTTTGCTTTAAGACTCAGTTTGTAATCAATATTGGTCAAACTTGACTGTCTCAAACAGCAGCATTTCCGTAACTGTACACTTTCTTCGGTTTGTCTGATTGCATCGTAATCATAGATGCCCTCAATTCTTTTCGAATGAAATCAAGTTGTTCTGTCATTATATATACACACACACATACACACGGACACATGTTATATTTTCAAATGTTTCGACAGAATTGAACAATTCAAACGTGCCTTTAAAACTCGTATGCTCATCCACAGTCTTCTTTCTTCTGTCTTAACTCTATAAAGCCAAGGTGCGGGGATGGGGGGGGGGGGGGGGGTGGGGGTTGTTCACGTGTGCCTCCTACCAGATTATTTCCCTTTGCCACTCCTCATGCTGTTGACTCAATTTAACTCAGTTTCGTAACTTTTCCTATCTAGAATATAATTTTCCTTTGCTACTCCTAGGCTGTTAACCCAATTTCACCCAATTGGTAAGTTCCCTATAGTTTTTATTGCAAACATTTTGATATATAAATCAACTATGTCAGAAATTGCTGGTGGCCATGGCAACAGTAAACTGACAACCATGTCAGTCAGATTTTTTTCTGTGCCATTTTCAGTTAACAGTAGAATAGTGGATGAAATGGAGTTTTCTTTGATGTAATTTGCTAAAGGACCAAAATGTGAGGCAATTATGCCTTTGAATAAACTTGGAATTGTTTTCTTATTATTTCCTTTACTTTTTAATGTGACATAGGCATCAAACAATTGATATAATAGAGATAATTGAAAATACAGTAGGACCTGGATATTTCTAAAGACTTCTTTTTTTTGTCATTTTCTTTTGCCTGTATTCTATCATTTTATCAATTTGCAAACTAACAATTCAAACATAACGGAAATATGAAATGTAATTCCTCTACATGTATAGTACCTAAGGCAAACACTACATCATAGGTCTCATATTTTTCTTTATATTGTCATGAATAGCGCCTCCATTTGTTGACCTTGAGAAATTTAAACCATAGCAAAGTGTGAAGTTTGGTATGCTTTTCCTTTGTGACAAATGTGAAAATTCTTGGTTCAAAAAATACATACAAATGTATGTATGTATATACTTGGGTAAAGAAATGATAAAGGAGAATCATGATTTTAGCATAATATTTCCTAAATATGTTTTTTTATTTTTGAATAGCGCCCTCAATTGGTGACCCTGAGAGATTTTAAATATTCGGTCATGTAGAGTATGAACTGCTCTATCAATGTGCCTAATTTGACGATGATACATCAGATAATAAAGAAGCTGTATTCGGCCTTGAAGGGGTCAAAATAGCTTAGGCTTTTAAAGAATATAGGGTTAAGGTTACATCATAGCTTCTCTAATTCTTTGCCCATTCTCTTGAGGCGTTAGCACACATAAAATGCTTCTATACATTAAACGCTTTCACAAGAAATCATGATTGATATTTCACTAAATCTTGGGAAACTTTGGAAAGAAATGTTCTTCCGAGGAAATTCCGATATTGATTCTAGCTTCTGCTTACTATGGCATCATTTTTTTTTTTTTTTACAAAGGATATGCTCACACAGCATAACCAGAAAAACAAAAGAAAATGATGTACATAGCAAGTTTGGCAAAATTAACATAACCCCTTTCCGTCTTGGCTGTTAATATGACCCGTTTTCACCACTGATTATACAGCGGAATACAGTTTTGAACCATAACAGACCGAAAGCTGATGGCAATTACAGGCAGCAACATCAGGTGAATGGCATAACAATAAATGCGAGCCAGCGAAGAGAGCGAGCTTAAAAATTTTGACATTTTACAGTCCCAAAACTGCCATTTTGAGCCATATTTTGTGCAACTGCCGGCAATTACTGGCAGCAACATCAGGAGAATTGCATAACAATTAAATGCGAGCGAGCGGAGCGAGCGAGCTTGAAAATGTTGACATTTTACAGTAAAAAAAAACTGCCGTTTGTAGCTTTTCGCTTTGGAATTTAAGGGGGGCACATCGGGCGCAACTGCTGGCAATTACTGGCAGCAATATCAGGAGAGCATAACAATTACATGCGAGCGAGCGGAACGAGCGAGCTTGAAAATTTTACATTTTACAGTCCAAAAAAATGCCGTTATTAGCCATATCTCTTCGCTTTGGAAATTAAGGGGGGCACCGGGCGGAACTGCTGGCAATTACTGGCAGCAACATCAGGTGAATTGCATAACGGTTAAATGCGAGCGAGCGAAGAGAGCGAGCTTGAAAATTTTACATTTTACAGTAAAAACTGCCGTTCTTAGTCATATTTTTTCGCTGTGATCAAGGGGGGGGGGGGGGGGGCTCACCGGCGCAACTGCTGGCCATTACTGGCAGCAACATCAGGTGAACTGCATAACGATTCAATGCGAGCGAGCGAAGAGAGCGAGCTTGAATATTTTGACATTTTACAGTAACAAACTGCCGTTTGTAGCTATATTTTTTCGCTTTGGAAATTAAGGGGGGGGGGGGGGGTGCGCACCGGGCGCAACTGCTGACAATTACTGGCAGTAACATCAGAAGAATTGCATAAAGATTAAATGGGAGCGAGCCTGAAAATTTTGACATTTTACAGTCCCAAACTGCCGTTTGAAGCTAAATCTGTTTTTTTGCTTTAGAAATTAAGGGGGCGCACCGGGCGCAACTGTTGGCAATTACTGGCAGCAATATCAGGAGAATTTAAATGCGAGCGAGCGGAGCGAGCGAGCTTGAAAATTGTGACATTTTACAGTAAAAAACTGCCGTTTGTAACTATATTTTTTTCGCTTTGGAAATTAAGGGGGGGGGGGGGGCGCACCGGGTGCATCTGCCGGCAATTACTGGCAGCAACTTCAGGAGAATGGCATTACGACTAAATGCGAGCGAGCGGAGCGAACGAGCTTGAATATTTTGACATTTTACAGTAACAAACTGCCGTTTGTAGCTATATTTTTTCGCTTTGGAAATTAAGGGGGGGGGTGCGCACCGGGTGCAACTGCTGACAATTACTGGCAGTAACATCAGAAGAATTGCATAAAGATTAAATGGGAGCGAGCCTGAAAATTTTGACATTTTACAGTCCCAAACTGCCGTTTGAAGCTAAATCTGTTTTTTGCTTTAGAAATTAAGGGGGCGCACCGGGCGCAACTGTTGGCAATTACTGGCAGCAATATCAGGAGAATTTAAATGCGAGCGAGCGGAGCGAGCGAGCTTGAAAATTGTGACATTTTACAGTAAAAAACTGCCGTTTGTAACTATATTTTTTTCGCTTTGGAAATTAAGGGGGGCGCACCGGGTGCATCTGCCGGCAATTACTGGCAGCAACTTCAGGAGAATGGCATTACGACTAAATGCGAGCGAGCGGAGCGAACGAGCTTGAAAATTTTGACATTTTACAGTCCAAAAACCTGCCGTTTGAAGCTGTATTCTTCGCTTTGGAATTTAAGAGGGGGGGGGGGACGCCCGTTGCGCCCCTCCCCCTGGATCCGCCACTGGTAGTCAAGGGTGTCGGTTTATGTCCATGACTGGGGGAGGCATGACCAGCGAGGTGGCGTCGAAGTGACCAAGCGGGGGAAGGATGTCCAAAATCTGCACTTTAGAGCATCCCCTGCTCCGTATCGTACGGATGTACAGTACGGTCAATAAATAGTAAACACTGTCACGACTGTATAGAATACTAGTAGATATGTATAAAATCATTGCTGCCAGAACCAGGGGTGCGAATTGTTTTTGGCCCACGAATTCTTTATTTATTTATTTATTTTTTTTTTTGGTCCCTGGTGCAAAACATAAAAAAAAATAGAAAAGAATGATTATTTAGCGTCCGGCGTTGAGGTCGCTCGCAGAGATTGATTTTTTTTTTTTAAGGATCTGAAGGGGGGTGCACCCCCCCCCCCCCCCCTGGTGACGCCCATGGTAACGTACATAGACCCTACATACTTGTAAGTAGCACACGTAGTATGCAAACGTGTACGTGCTCCGTATCGTACGGATGTACAATACGGTCGATGAATAGTAAACACTGTATAGAATACTATAGTAGATATGTATAAAATCAGTGCTGCCAGAACCAGGGGTGCGAAGTGTTTTAGCCCACGATTTTGTTATTTTGTTATTTTTTTGGTCCCTGGTGAAAAAAAAAATAGAAAAGAATAATTATTTAGCGTCCGGCGGTGAGGTCGCTCACTGACTGATTTTTTTTTTTTTTTCTTTTTTTTAAGGATCTGAAGGGGGGTGCGTTCGCACCCAACGCACCCCCCCGGTGACGCCCATGATACAGAGAGATTCATGTTCACAAATGACTGTACCGTGACAACCTTTCCATGGACTTTCAAATCGTTATTCAAGCTTTATCACTCACCATTTGGTTACTCTGCACCATAAATACCATTCCAGACTTTGTATGGTCTGACATGTCATCTGATATTTCGTACACCTTCCACAGTTTTCCCACCGTTGCGGTGGCCTCAGCTGTACAACATTCAAACGCAACATCAACGCAGAAATTCTTATCAGCGCATTTTGTCAAGTCCTTCGTGATATCAAGGCCAAGTTCTTCTCCTAATCCTGAGCAGAAGTAGAGCACATAACGGAATTGTTCGTGTTTAGGAAGGATTTTCTCTTTTAGGCTAGCGTACTTGGAACGATCCTCGTCGAATAAATTCTTAATATATACCCCGGCAATATACTCCTGGAACAGCTGGTGTGGGAACGACACCGTTGACTCAACGAAGGATGTAATGTTGACTTCGCGCCGGCGACGCCTCCTACTGATGATATTTTTCTCCATTGTTAAAACACCGACAGTGCAACATTTGTCCATGGCATCCCTACATTTATCAAATCGTTCTTCAGGAAATTTGAGTGTCGTGTTGAATAAACCTTCAAGTGCTATCTCACCTATGTCTTCAATTGCCTTACCAGCTTCCCTAACATTTTCAACTGGGTCCTTAGTGGTCAGATGTTCACTTGGTTTTGATGCATAGTGCTCTTTCAGGAAAGAGATCATGTTTTCAAAAATCTGAGAGAAAGTTTGCAACCTCAGCAGTTCTCTGCGTTTCTCTTCACTAGTTTCTTCCCACATGAGGCAAAGCATTGCGCAGTAAATGGGAAACGGGGCCATTTTAGACTGGATGACATCATTGTCTTCCATAAAGCTGATCAGGTCTTCTGCCAGAGCGTCCTTCTCTCCAATTCGAAAGTACCTCCTGATGTAATCTTGTAAATTATCCTCGTCAAATCCTTCTACAGTAATGAAAGTGTAAGCTTCGGCAAGACTCTTCTTTGTTGTGAATTCATGTTTTTTCCATGGCCTTGTGGTCACAATTACCTTGCACATCTTGTACAGCTCTAAACGTAGAATGCGAATGACCTCACTACTGCTTTGTTGCTCTATCGTCATGCTAAATTCGTCAAATCCATCCAACACAAGAAGAACTTTATTTTGATTTCTTGAAATGTAATAATCTATCTGGCTTGCCGTTGCTACGGATGAATCAGATAGATATTTTTCCACAATTCCACCAATGGTTATGTCGTCGCTGACATCACGAAGAGGAATTACAAGCACCATGTCCAGTTCCTGAAGAATTCCTCCGTTGCACCAGTCACAGGCGATCTTACTGCAAAGCGTTGTTTTTCCAACACCTCCCTCACCCTGAATTAGGACACGTTTTGAAAGTCTTTTATCGGCATCCCTTGTCAAAATATCCTCGTACGTTATTGGTGTTTTATGCTTTCCACTTCGGTCTGTAAGACTCAGATCGGTGTAAATTTCATCCAAATTTACACTTTCCATGAAGTTGAGAGGATCCACCGTGACCCTGCCCCTTGACAATCGGTAATACTCCTTCAGCTCTTCTTTGATTTGCTCTACCTCTTCCTTTGTTAGTAAAGATTCGCTTTTTGATGATTCTGGGAAGAGAAGCAATACAGACAAAGAGACGGAGAATGAGAGCATCACATGACTGTTTGTGTACATTTGCTTACATTTGCGAATGGCAGAATTCATTAGCAGCAGGTTACGAAACTACGTGATCATTGTTATCTTTACATATTACAAAATCACATTCAAAATATGATGCATTGTTACTCGGGTGGTCATATGGTGCAACACATCGTGTTTTCGATTGCTTGAACGTATAGCTAATGTGCCAGGACCATTGACCATTCTATAAATTATCATAGGAAATAAAAGAGATGCGTTTTACAACGACTCGAGTCACATGCTTCGGAACTTGAAGTTGATTCTCAGTTCATTTGTTTCTTCCTGTGCTGGTATTTCACAGCCTAATATAGTTTTACGAAACCAATGCGCAGTGAGAGTGTGAGCCACGAGCAGGAATCTTTTAATGTAAATTGAAAAAAAAAACACATAACATTTCTTAATTATTCCTTAATTATGGTGTTCTAGCATTCTAGCTTTAAAAAGATGAATGGAACAATAGGTTTCAATATCTTAGCTTAATGAATCATGAGGAACTGAAGGGAAGAAACGGCTGTCAATTATAACTTGGTTAGTTCGACATGCTGATATCCCCTTAGACTGTAACGGTACCCGGAAGCAATGGACAAAGTTTTAGGTAATCACTGTAAAATCAAATCACTTCATCCTGTACCTTAACATGTTCATGAAGCCCATTGCTTTCACCTACATCGACCTTGTTAGCCCAATATTCCCACTTGTCTCTATCAAACATGAAAACCTTTCAGCGACGTGGACAAACTCAAAAGTTCATGTGATGAGAATAAGTACAACATATAATTGTCCTGTCCTGTAATGCACTTTTGATAGATATACTTTAGTTGTTGCTGTTGTTGTTTGTATCTAGAATGATTGGAAATTATCAGAGTCGCATCCATCTTCATTGAAAATATACGAATGAAAATATTTCATGGACCGTTATTGTACTTTTAAAGCGTTTATACAATCACTTTTATCGCCTTGTATAATAATAATAAATAGCAATATAATAACAATTAATTACAAAAAGCAACACTATTCTTTGTGCATATAGGCTCTACTACTGGAAACTACATGACCCTCTGGTTTTCAGCATAAACAAGATACACCGTTTTACGTAAAAGTTTTTTTAAAACTAATTTCTAATTCTTCTTAAACATCCAATCGTACTGTTTTCATGGTTTTATGCGGTCTACACCACTGTGCAATAGAACATCATCAACTATAAAATAGTACCAACAGTACTAATCATTATCGTGACGAATAATTGTTATTTTATGACTGCTATGCATATATCATTGCTGATTAATCCACGGAAATTAGAATCAGGTTCTGTTTTCATTCGAGAGAATGTCCTGGAAACTGTTGTTACACATGATGCCAGTGATGCTTGAAAAGTGTAGGTCATAGAATGTGACACACTTTGGACACAAGAAAAAAATTATATTACCTGGTAGTTGGGAGTAACATGAGATCGTGTCAGCCAAGGAGGACAGGTTGCATTCTCGAAGTTTCTCTGAAAGAACGCTGATGATATCGGTACCAGGAGGCTGCCTATCTTTCCATGTACACAGTATCTCCATAAGTGCTTCTTTGGTGTCCAACTGATGTTTTTGTTTGGCATTGGCTAGCTCGGAATATTCAAACTCAAGAGATAGTCCAAAGTCCGTGTAGGATGAGGGAGTTATTTTTCTGCTCAGGTCGAGAAACATCTTCTGGTATCTGATTCTGCATTAGGCAAATTAAGCATAGTTTTATTCAATGAGAAATAGCGTTTTACAGAACAACAACAGCCAGAAAAAAAAACAGCAACAAACAGTACTGATTCAGTATGGGTGCAATAACCCATGGTCCCATGACATAGAATGGGCGTAGTAAAAACGTACAATCAAACGAGAAAAATGACACGAACCAGTTTACCGGACAATAAGATGTAAAATATATGACACTGAAAGCAGCGATTTCATAATTTAGGGTGCTACACTACCTGTCAGAAGAATCATCCTTCGGACCTGGGTTAGATTCAATGTCGCCCGCCCTCATCAGGCGAATAAGTGACATGTAGTGTCCACACAGCAACGTGGCCATAGCTGATACGGGGTGTGACTGAATCAGATTAAGGTGTATTTCCTGCTGTGCACAAAGTGGAGGAATGAGTGTTCATTAAAGAAAATATGAGAACACGAAAATAGGAGAAAGATAGGGAGAGATAAATAGAGAGCTCAGAGAATAGACATGGGAAATACAAATATTATGCAAATGATTCATCCTTAGTGCATATATTATTGTACATATCTTTGTTAACTGATTGAGATAGCTAGTCTCCACAAAGAAATAGAATTATTGCAAAAGTTGGTTTCTTGAAATTAATGGCAATAGTTCATCCTCATAATAAATGCTTTAGACAAGAAATGGTATACCATACATGAATTAGTTAATGACGACTTTAGATCTTTATTCAGAGTTTAAGAAAAAGAAAGAAAAAAAGCTGTCGATATGATGTATGATTTAATGGGGGGGGGGGGGTTAATCCGACCCAATGTTCGCACTACATGAATTTTAAAATAATTTAGGTACTTCTCATTCCTAGGAAATTCCCAATCATACTGAAATTTTATTTTACATTCTATTTGAAATAAAGAGCTGGTTTTGTACCGGCGTTTACAAAACCGGCTTTTAAATCTGAATGATTCGGACTAATGGTAATGATCGCACCATCTATACTTTTCGTCCGAGTACTTACGCAGTTTTAATTCTTTATCAAGTTCGTCATGATATTACCTATTTGACATTAGTTATCATCAGCAAAGGTCATGCGTGGAACTGAAAAACATTACGCGTATAGTGTGAAAAAAATGTAAGACCACTAACTACTAGTACCGTTTGTAGGTTTTTTAAGTGCTCTTACATTTTGTTCACTCTTAATACCATTATAGTATTAAAAGCGAAATTGAATCTATAACAGCACAAAGAAGAAAGAATGCTGTATGTAAACAAATTCATTTTAACTAAATGAAGGTAGTATAACCATTGGGTATAGTGTGTTACCCGTCGTTCGTTTCCTTTGACTCCTCATTGCACACCCTAGCCTTATAAGTGTACCATCGCTATACCATGTCATCTGCCCACAGAATATTCATCACTGTGAGGTTTCTTTTTTTAATTTTATTGGAATACCCCATATTTGGAAACAATGATCCTTTATATCAAATTTCAGATTAAGATTTTCTTGGGATAAAAGGGAAAAAGCACAGTTTTCAGGGGGCTGCAAAATTCAATCCCTTTTTTTTTCTGTTTTGTTTTTTTCAAAGAGGTGTTCATTGAAACCATGTATAAATGTCATGGGAAAGATGTAACGGGTAAAGTTGTCACGGCTAAAAATGTCAGGAATAAGAATGTCGTGGTTAGAAATGTTAGGGGGGGGGGATGTCACCGGTCAAAATAGCAGAATTTATAATGTCAGGACAACAATTGCAGCTGTCAAAATGCCATGGGTTTAAATGTCAGAACAATTTCATGGTTCAAAATGGAAGGGGTACAAATGTCAGGACGGCAATTTCAGTGGTACAAATGACAGGAAAAAAATGTCATGAGTAAATATCAGGGGATAATAATGAATGTCAAGAGTAAAAGTGCGCCGTAAAAGGTGAAGGGCAAAACCATCAGCTATAAAAACAATGTCAGAAGTGATGATATCTGGAGCAAATCTAAGGAAGTAATATGGCAGAGGTAGATGTGTCAGAATTTGAGATAAAAAATTAATAGTCGAGAGTAAAATATACCGCAAGTTACAACATTCCCCATTTCTAACTTGTAATTGTAATGAGTGCCTGGATGGGGTTGCGAGAATGCACTCTTAGCGATACATGCTTGTAACTCTGTATAGGTGGGACATAACGACATACTATGATTAATGTAAAAGTTACAGCTACTCTTAATCATTTGCTTCGCAACATAAGGCTCTGTGGTATTACATGATAATGATCAGATGACTTATATTGCGCCGAATCCACCACTCAGTATAGTGCTCAAGGAGCATATTGTATACTTATATTATCCTGGTCACTGAATTTCCGACTAGCACTGACAGTGCTCACTCTCAAGTCGCCATCTTCGCAGACGCGAACATGCTGAACAACCAACGTTCTCATCCTAACGGGTACCCATCTATACAATGTACTCCTAGGTAGAGAGCAGCAATGTGGACAAAGTGCCTTGCTGAAGGACAAACGAGTCGGGCTTCGTTGGACTCGAACCCACGAACGCAAACCACGTTCGTGTGATTCAGAGACGTGCGCTCTTATCCTCTCGCCCACGACACCCCAACAAAAACGTGTATTTTGCATCTACATTGACAACTTTATATTGACATACTTCCATTATGTATAAAGAAAAAAAATACTTAACTTGCTCATCTAAATCACACCAACCATCCATTTTAACTGTTTATTGGCGAAATAATAACGAAGGCTTTCCCCGCCAATTACATCGTTTTGTCATTCAGTTTCATGTTAGAAACATCCATTTTCGTCTAATACACTTATGCATTGACAATCGTCATTCCTGGAGTTCAAATTAAGTTGCAATTAATTCGAACTTTTGCATTCTAATTCAAAGAATAGTATTCATTTGCGTTTATTTTCAAAGGCACGTTTCTTGTTTTGAATTATATTCTGATGATCATGATGTTTTTCCAGTAGGCCTATGATATTATATCATATTCTATTTTGTCATGAAATATGAGAAATACATTTCCGTTCAATGATAGTGGCTGTAGATTATTAGAAGGCAGCACGCGCCATACAAATGGATTATCTTACCGAGATGCTGACCTTAATCTTGTGTTACTTCAATGTCGCGGAACGCCAGATCACGGAGGATAATGAAGTCCTAAATGTTTGTGACTTAGCTGCCAGTTTCGAGAATGGTGGACGAATCATTCAGTTATTATACTCCACAGACCCAGACAGATCGTGGCCGCAATATTTCTAGAAACAGATAGACAGACAAAACATGAAATAGATAGACAAACGTACATGTATTGTGCTAGATGAGATCATTTTAGTGCAGAGCTGGTTGGGAAAGAGATGAAAATTGAATGCAGCAAAGGCATTTTAATCAAACAACAACCATATTATGAAACTTTTCTAAAAATGGCTAAATCTCGTAAAAGAGAAAGGTTGAAGAGACAGAACAAACATATTTTCTTTGGAAGAAGTAGTCACTACAAATTAAGTGGATAACAAAATTGATATCTGTAGATGAGTAAATCACCCCCGTGGGACATTGGAAAGTGTTCAGTATTCGGCATCAGTTTATCAGCGTTATGGGAAGAAGTTAGCCATTAGTAATGTACCGATATTTTTTATCATTATCATTGTTTTTGAGGACTCCGATTGATACATTGCAGCTAAAACATTTACGAAAAGGAAACGCCAGAAATAAAGACTGAAACTAATATACAGAATATAATAAGGCATACTGACAAGGCATTAGTATGGAACTATTTTATAATACAAGTGTAATAAAACAGTGAAACTGACTTTCATCCTTTTTAATTACTTACCATCCTCACATATACCGTTATACTTTCTCAAGTTGTATTCGCATAATCATGCAGTAATACACTGTGGACGAAACCAACACATCTTACTCTGACTTGTGTTTTTTTTTTTTCTCTCAACTTTGCTGTACTTTTTCTAGCTGACAGTGTTGTCCAAATGATTATACAGACCTTTGCTGGGAAAGTATATGATTTCATGAATACACTAATCATAATAATTTTAAAACATTCAGACTATCACACCTCAATTCAACAGAACATGAGCCATAAAAATACTTAATCATTGTCGTGAAATTTTTAGCAAAGACTTCCACATTCCATCCCATACTATAGGAAGAATTAAGACTACAAACGTGCATATACGTACATACAGGCTAACACAAATATAAGCGTGAACCATTCATCGAACACAAAAGTAATGTGTAATATAGAAAGGCCTACTTAACAATATCTATATCACTGCACTGACACTAGAAGTAAATCTAGAAGTTTGTTGATTGAATTTCGTATGCTCACTACCATGCTAACTCAACCACACTAAACATTATATAAATGATGATTGAAACACGTTTAAAATTGCAATTACTTGAGGTCATATCGTAACCAGATCAACGATAAGACTGAAAGAACAAGTTCACCGTGGCCTTCATATACATGTGGATTGAGTGAATGCAGCAATATTGTCTGAATTCCCTCAAACTTACACTGATGTGTTCTACTAGCTGATGATAGGGAGCTTTAGATTTTGACGCGCGCGCGGACGTTCAGAGGGGAAAAAAAAAAAAAAAAATGTTCTGAGCATGCGCAGAAGTGCCCGTGAAGTCGATCTATTTTTAGCTTGCGTCGCCTGAGTTTTTCACTACGCGTACTGGGGGTGTTTCATAAAGCTGTTCGTAAAGTTACGAACAACTTATGAGCGACTGGTGATCAGTTCTTGTGCTGAATTATGGACATTCTGATAAGTATAGCACATCAAAACTGATCACCAGTCGCTCGTAAGTCGTTCGTAACTTTACGAACAGCTTTATGAAAACACCCCCCTGGGCTATTTTTACGTCCGCACAGTTTGTAACGTAGAGAACTACTTCTGCACCGATCATATGGGGGCGCCATTTTATTTTTTATACGTTGCGTCCGGTGAGCGTGTTTTTTTTAGAAGGCGCAGATTGGGGAAACTAAAAATTTATCGGGGACCCTATCCCTAAACCTAACCCTAATCCTAATCCTAACCCTAACCATCAAACCCTAACCCTAACCCCAACCCTAACCCTAACCCTAACCCTAACCCTAACCCTAACCAAAAACCCTAACCCAACGTTTTTCCCATAGGTTTAACACGCGCCATGCCCCAATCTGTACCGTCTTAAAAAAAAAAAAAAACGCGTCCGGTGATAGGGACACGCATTCCACTATGTTTTAATTCAGTGGTTGCGTCCCAGCGTAATCTAAAGCTACTTTTCAACGCGACGCAGGGGAGAGGAAAACGTCTAGCGCACTCGTCGTGTCAAACGTGCGCACGTCAAAATCTAAAGCCCCCTATTGCTGGATTCACGCAATCCACATGTACATGTATTATGAAGGTGTGTTAAGGAAACATCAGTAGATTGCTACTCAAGGAATACTGAAAGGATTTATTTGAAATGGACAGAACATATTGAACATTTTGTTGAAGATAACTCTGATCTATTTTTTTTCTACACAAATTAACAGTGTTGGAAGGAGCAGAATCAGTTTTCTTCGGAAAGTTTGCAGTAAATTGCACAATGAGCTGCAAAGTCCGTTGGAACATCGTCATTGCATTATCCGCGAAATGAAATTTATGAAACATTTTAATATCAAGATGTTCTTTTGACAATTATTGGCAATCACCAAGGTATTTTAATCGATACAAGTTAATATTATGTTTTTACATTGCATGATTCCCTTAAACCTGCGTGTCGATGTAAGGTCGTAAATCACTGTATGCGATCCTCCGAAGGACAGGATGAGGATCCAGAGTCCGTATGGCTGTTTGCCAAAGAGAGTCGGGACTTCGTAAAACGTTATGCAAGTATGATATTGCTACAGGCATAACATAAAAATCACTCATGCAGTGCGCTGGCGGGGAGGGCGCTATGTAGGGGAGGAACCCCCGAAAGCCCCCCCCCCCCCTCCCGTTTCCGCCAGGCTTTCTTTTAGACAATCAATCAAGGGAATCAATATTCATTGTACACCAATTAAGTTACATATTGACGAATACTTTGTTCTTGTAGGGTCAGATATTTTTAACCTTTCGCAGGATATCATAATTTTGTTGACATATTGATAGATATATTTGGCTTATCTGAACATTGCACATAATAAAGTAGGGCCTTCCAAAGGTATTATTTATCTCTTACATCTTTAAAGCAATTCTTTATTCCGTCGTTTAAAAGGCGTTCCAGTACGCGTTCATTCCAGTGCCTCTTTTTAGTCAGTGAGTCTTTATCATCACAATTTTTTTAACGTAATTATTTAAGGTTTGAAGCGTAAGTCAGATTTTCCAGTGCCTGTCATTCACGCATAAAATGTTTGTTTTAGTGTTGTATGTATTACTACCTAGCCTAGTAGAACACGACTGAATCACCCCATTATACCTTGACTGTCTTTGTTTAAAAAGCACGCAGATTTCATTATCTATAGAAAATTCACTCAGTAACGTATAAGCATCAAATATGATGTGAATTATTATAATACACTGAGTCGTAGCGCCTATCGCTTTAATAGCTACACCATAATATGTTCAACTTTTCTGACTTCTGATAAAATTGACATCACTTAAATGATATATTTCAAATGATTTCTTTTACCAACTTTCCTAAAGCTTGATCTCGTTTATATTAAGTGTTCTAACAAAGAGTAACAGCTGATAACCTACTTAACTCGTACCAAATAATATCAACAGCAAATCAGTAACAACAACAACAATTTTGCAACTGATTGACAAATTGCCCTACATCGACGTAAATAAGCACTGAATTGATCAGTGTTTTAGTAGTAGCCATGATAAAAAATCATGGGCAGTTGATCTAAAGTCATTTGAACAACCCCTTTGGCATCTTAATCGCTCCTTCATCGCAGCATGATTTAAAGCTTTTTATATACGCATATTTTCTGTGTTTGTTTCTTTTTTTGGGTGGAGGGGGTCATTTAAATTTCGACTTTACTATATCTTCGTTTGTGACGAATACAAGACTTTTTTTTTAAAACTTGAACTTTTTTTTAATCTTGAATAAGATTTCTTGTTTTTAAATGCGAAGGAAAAAATAGATAGACAAATGAATAAATGAATGAATAAATGAATGAATAAATAAATAAATAAATAAATTATCATGTCTTTTTTTCCACAAATAAATAAATAGATGATGACACTAATTTGCGTAATCATAGGCAACTGTACAATGTAACGATTTTTTTTTCTTTTGGTCCTTGGTTTTTGACTTTTTTATGAGACTTCCACCACACTGGTCGTCTGATGTCACTCTGGAGACATCATTATTGAAATCAAGTTCATTGGATTTTGAAGAATTTCTTTTTTATTTCCCTTCTTCGTCTGGGAACATACTGAAAAGGCAATAACTCGTATCCACTCCATCAGCACTTAAAGAAATAATTGAAAGCGATGAAGAAAAAGGAACAAAAACCTACAAACACATACGCAAACATACATGGTTTATTTAACATCAAAATTCATACCATGAATTATCACAAACATACGTATCTCAACTTAGTATCTGTGTCCCGACTCGAAAATACGTGTTTATCTCACAAAAGAATCCACTAACTCATACAAATACGAATGGAAAAAAAAAATAATATTTTGATCTCTTGTAAGCAATGATGACAGAAGTCTACGCTCGTCGCAGAGTTCAAACGACTATAGCAGTTTAATTCGAGGGCCCCACGAAATGTCATACACCTATAAGACGACCATTTTGCAACTTGCAACAATTTTATCTGCTGAGTACTTCATGAATTGACACGAGATCTCTTTCATCTTACCTTTGGATTTCATCACTCGTCTGCATGTATGGATAACTATTCAGTTTGTCAAAAGCTGGGGCACACACTGGAAACATTGTTCCCCCTTGGAATGAGCGAGAAACTGCGTCTTTTCATCCACGTTTATTCTTCCTATGGTCAAAAAGTCGTTAAAAGTGAGCAAGTGGCCAGTGGCTTCCAAAATGGCGCACAGTATTTTTAGCACACAGCAAGATTACTCGACCTTTCACACTCAACGTAGCCGGTAGCGCGATATATGCACCTCGTAACTGAGCATTTCGTCTAAAGTCCAAACAGGTCGCAATGAAATAAGTTCGAAAGTACACTGAACAACATACAGCTGTAGGTCCTGTATACATATCGATCAACTGTTTTTATAAAAAAAGGAAAAAGAAAACTAGTTATATACCAATTTTTTGCTACCAAAATCATAAATTATATTGTTTCATGAGATATACATCAATGGAAAAATATGCTTCTCTTCTTTTATTTGATGCACAACTCAATTTACATAATTCATGCATGGCTGAGTTAGATCAATTGACAGTGGTGGTACTGAATTTTCATTTGCACGCGCAAATTGAAAATTTTAGTGAATTTTTTCAGACTTCTACCGTTATGTTTTCAAAAATCAAAGTTCATTACTGAAATATCCGTACTTTCTTTTTTTTCATATGAGACAGTATGCGTAAAATATGAATGACGCATACTGCGGAAAAAGTTTCATGAAAACATGCTTTGTTTCTATACCTATTCAACGTATAATAAAAAAAACAAGGGTTCAGCTTTACCGACTTAGCACTAGACAATGGGCTCAATATGTGCACAACTGGATTTTCTTTTATCACCCCCCCCCCATGTTCGTGTAAATGCATTGAAGCACAAAGACCGTTGTTATTTGAGGAGTTATTTAACTATCCATCTACCTGTGTAAAATTAGAGCACATTCTCCAGCACTTGTTGATGATATTTTACGCATGAACTGTCGTACGAAGGAAAAAATATGGATATTAAAGGAGTGGCATGGTATTGGTGGAGATGAGGATTGAGCTTTGAACTTTTTCTGAGATACAAAGAAAACGCTTATGAAATCTTACAGAGCATACCATTCTTAGAGGAATTCATTTTCTTTTCTTCATTTTTAAAAGAAAATCAGTTTTGAAATAGTTGGAATATCCAACAACAAAAAAGTAAAACAATGCGATCCTAATCAAAGATGTGTGCCACTTTTCATTAGGGTCGCTTTGTTTTTGGATATCTCAGCCATTTCAACATCAATTTTTTTCCCAAAAAATTGCCAAAACAACCGTAAGAACTCACTCAAAATTGCAATACGCGCGTGCAAATAAAAATTTGGTAGTGCCATTGTCCTTTGTCCTAACTTTGTTATGCACGAATTATGAACATTAAGTTGTGCATCAAATGAAAGAAGAGGAGTTTATCTCTCCATTCATGTATATCTCATAAAGTATATTTATGATATTGATAACAAAGAAACTGCAATGAAACTCGGTTATGTTTTGGGGGACACACTGTAAAGTTCACACTAATTGGAAACAATAGTTTCACCATTTCTGGGACACACTGTATAGTTCACACTGTAAGAACATTCGAAAAATGAACACTAGCTTCACTTAACGTTGTTAAAGTTATTCTATCGTTTTGGCTGACGTGGGACTTCAGGTTCCCAGCTTTTTCATAAGGTATACAAAATATAACTTCTTATGATATATGAAATAACACAGTTCTAAAGGGAATTCCAAGTTTATTTAATGAGTATTTGGTTTGAAGTTTGTAGCCTTGCAAAGGGTTCTATTTTCTGCATATGAACATTTTTTTCATGTTTAATAACAACGGGTTTTTTTATTATTTTTTTGTTGCACATATTAAAGTTGATTTACAAGGTCACGTTCATGTTTGCGTAAAGAAATGATTAAAATCATCATCGAACAATTCATTCCTTGTACACCAACACATTACACAATCCTTAGAACACTTCCAACATTATAAACGTGATGTGCAATGTGAACTAAAGTACTGTGAATCTAGATTTTTTTCCTTTTTTCTTCTTTTGCCTCGTCTGAGGATTTATTCAGGATTCCATTCAAAATACACAATCAAAATAATATAATCATAACGATGTCACATTGAAGTGATACAAACATAATCGTGCATTAGGGGTTCAACAATTCGTTTGGCAATGATTTTTCATTTTTCCCTAGTGTTCTTCTACGTTTCATATGACATTGCATTTCTATTCTCGTTCAAATTTCTCTAAGCAGGTGCTTTAAAGAACAGCTTCTTTTATCATTACTGGTTTCATTACGTTTCAAAATAAGCTTATAAATACTCTAAAATGCTTTGTAAAAAAAAACCTATACCGACTCTTGCACTGTATTTTCAACAAGTGTGAAACGTTGATATTTGTTACTGATGCATGATATACATCTTGTAACAACCATTTATGTATACAAAAAAAAAAACGTTAAGTTTGCATGCAGTGAAGGCATTAACGATGTCCTCTCTTGCGTTGCGATTTGGGCACAAATCATCATAACTTAAATCCCATTTGAATAGATTGCTTCTCACTGGCAATAAAGTATACAACAATTTCAAATTAAATTCTCGTAATTTGTTTTCTATTATGTATTCTAAATTATTTCTGAATACACTGACCCAGTCAGCTAGGAGATGGAGCTTGGTAAGACGAAGAAGGTATTTCTGCAATCAATACAATATTTTGCTCTTGTTTCATTCAATTATCAGTATCATTTCATGCCAACTATCAAGCTGTCAAACCTACACGACAATATTGTGTATTGTGTATTGTATAGTCTACGTTACCTATGAGGATAGGCCAGCGATACAGAAACTTAAAGACTAAACAAGCACTGGTTATTTTTCGAACAAAGTGGAAGAGAGTACAGAGTCACGTTTTGTCCAGAAGCACACTTTAAGTTCACTTTCTACTCATCTTCACCATCGCATATCTGCTTCACCTATAAAAAAGCAAGGTCTTTCTCAATTGACGTTTACATTCTATAATTGCAAAATATTGTAGCAATAATGTATCATTCTGTTTGACCCATTGTAATGTACAAACTATGAACTAAAGCACATGGGTTAGTCACTCATTGACAAACGGCAGGAAAGAAAACCCCCAAATAGTATTTTACTCAATATTTACAACATATAAAGGAACAAAAAAAAAAAAAGAGTCACATTTTGTCAAGTACATACTTCCATCAAATTACATTTTCCCTATCTACAATACAGTACCATTATCATACAAACACTGGAACCTCTCCGAATAGAAATATTCACAGTATGGGACTTTTATATGACTGTGCATCCTACTTACGACGTTTTTACTAAAAGTGCACAAAACAAAATAAAATGACATGTATCGATGCTGGGTTCATACCATTTCCAGCTGCCAATGCAGTCACGCTTTAGGCCACCGTCGACAAAAACGGGATGGACTTGGGACAACGCGGTAAGAAGGGGTAGGCAAACGTGACAGGTCGTGATTGGTGTGGATGCTGTGTCAGATTTTTAAACTGTCAAAACAAAACAAAACAAAAAAAAAATGTCACGGCAGTCCCGGTGCTAATGAGAAACCTTATAGGTCGTAATAAAGAGGGGTGAACGCAACAGAAACACCACGGCACGTAATCAGCCGTAACAAAACTTGGAGGCGGTCCGTAGCGGGATGCGATGGAAAACATTGACAGTATAGCCTGACCAGATGCTGTGAGAACAACGTCTGATAGCTATCACAGAGACGAGGACTGGAACGAACAAAACTAGAACATGGGGGGGGGGGAGGGCAAGAGAATGTCTCATCTACTCACGGCGCACTACGTTTGGGGAAAACGGGGCTGCCGTGGCCGACGGGAACATGGTGTAAACGCATGTAACATTCATCTATATATCACTGTGAAAAAGCTTTTTAAAAGGAAACATTAACAACAGCAACAACACACAGTCGGCCTATATGTTCTGCTGGTGAAATAGTGTTCCTGTTTTATAAAATCATTTTTTTCCTAACATCCGTAGATTTAAATTAAAAATGTAAGCTTAATGTGCCATGATTAACTACATAGCCACGAAGGATAAACACGTCAAAGCAAACAAAACTTACAAAAGAAAAAAATTACTCTTTGTACAAAATGAAAGTTATCACAAAAGAGTCATATTTTGCTGTCAGTTCACACGCAGTCCTCTCATGTACAGGGTCATCCCATGATCTCAACACCCAAGAGTTCAATTCGACGCTAGGTTTGTTGTTTGTTTGATTTTTCCGTGCAGAAGATGGCTGGATAGCCCATATTCCGCTGAACTAGCTCGTCTTCCATGGGGTCCAGTTGGGTGTGAAAGGATACAGATACCACTACCGGGTTGTGCACCCTGCTCGTTGCGATAAATGAATGAAGAGGGATCTTTTATTTCCATTTGCCATTTCATGTCCCATAATATCTGAGTGTTTTGGCTCTTACTAAAAGAGGTGACGGCATGGTACACACAGCATAGACTCGGGAACCAAACCCAGATCTTTTGGATCTGGAGGCAGACGCGCTACCGACTGATTATTGAATTACAGCCCTCGGGTAAAAAGGCCCACTAGCTCAACACTAAGCAAGTAAGTCCCATGAGCTCGACTCTAGCAAAATAAAGTCCATGTTCTAGACATTATGTAAAAAAGAAAAAAAAAAGCCCATGAGACCGATGCTGCGTAAAATAAACACCATGAAATAATGTCGGTCTCGAGGGCTTTTTTTTTAATTCTTTTTTTTTTTACTAGTTTCCAGCTCATGGGCCTTGTTTGCCTACTGTCGAGCTCATGGGCCGTATTTGCCTAAATATTGTCGAGTTGGGCCTATTTTACTTGATCTCGAGCTCATGGACTTTTTTAGCTCTCTAAGTGTTTCGCTGGTGGGGTGTCAAACTCGTGGGCTGTATGGCTCGGGGATGTCGAGCTCGTGAAGAGCACCCTTACGTATAACGTCACACAAACTGCATAATTGCTGTTTATCTCAATTTGAATTTATGATTGAGTGACAGTAACAGTCCTTCTTGTTTGATAAGAAACATGTGGAAAAAAAAAACCGTACAGCTGCGTTCTCTCACTCATTCACATTACCATGATTACTGTTATAAAGTAACACGCTATAAGCATAATCATAATACCGTTGATTTCCTAATACCGTTTTTGTTCAAACAGCACGCTATAGGCTGCCACACTGTTATATGACAAGTCCAGCTTAAAGGTCCAGTTTACCTTTGGGAGCAGTGATTTCAAAAATTTTCAAGATATCATATTTGATGCATATGTGTAGGTCTGTTGTATCATAAAACATCCTACCATATGAAATATTTGCAATAAAACCTAAAATATAAGGAGATATCAGGGTTTTTCGCAATAAACCGTAACTGTATACGGTTTAGTCTGGAAAATTTTTTATTATAACTATTGTTCACATTTTGTGTATTTAACAACACTTAACATCGATTATACGGATTCAAATTTTGACAGTGGTTGTTTCTATCCCTAACTCACATTTTAGAACTATTTTATAGCACTAATGCTTTCATCTGCAAATGGTAAATTATGCCTTTAAAAATATACACGATTAGGCATGGTTTGCTACTGATTAATAATGAAAGTTCAAGTACTGCCAACCAAAAATAAAAATGATTTAGGTATTGATAACCTTTTGGATAACGTGAAAAGCTGGGATATTCACGCATTATTGTCAGTGCATTCGATTTCACTTCAATACAATCGAGCGCAATTTACAATCACACGCATTTACTATTTTTTTTTTGTAATGAATTACCATTATCATGCAACCATTCTCATAACAAAGCATTCTTTAGATCAAAATGTCACACTTTAGAAAACAAATACGAACGCGACACTGCTATCTCAGTTATCTATTTACAAGAAATTTCGTGTTCTTTAAGAAACATGAATTTAACGTTCTCATATCACCTTTAAGTGGTTGTTGCGCTATGATGTTGTAGAATATTTTCACAGTTTTCAAAAAGACGCTATGCCTTTCAGCCGTTGAACAGTCTTTTATTGGTAGATCGTATCATAGTTATAGTTGACATGCATAGGCCTGCGCAGATAGAGAAAGTGAAAATCAATTATCCGCTGTGTACAAAGTAAAAGAAATATAGATAGAGTGACACTTTTTCATGTAGATACTTGTATTACACTTTCCCTTCGTCTGCATTATTATATAGAAACTGTATAAATATCTGTTTCGTTTACTACAACAAAAAGCTGTGCTATCCATTAGAACAAAATGCAATATTATATAAACTTCAATATACAACATTAAAAGGAGCAGACAAGTCGTTGTTGGCAAACACACACTTGTATTTTACTTTTCGCTTTGTAAAAGAACATCACAAATCGTACAAACACAGGAATCTTTTCGAGAGTCTAGAACTATAATGAGAAGTACATACAAATATCAACATGTTTTACTCACAGTGTATCATACAATTCAGAGTGTGACATATCATAGATATTTACTTATTTGTCATTGTGAATGAGCTTATTTCCGGCAGCAACAACAAATGGTCTATGTTCTGTGGGTATTGGGCGCTTTTTAAAAAATGCCCAAGCAGACAAAACTTTACGGACAGCAACAACAACAGCAAAAATAGTATGTGTACAAAGTGAGAGTTAACAAAGAAGAGTTACATGATGATGAAGATGATCCACAGCATTTGTATAACGCCATATATCTGTTGTAGAAACAAAGGCGCATGCCTCTTACACGAGAGTTAGCAATTGAATGCCTGATGAAAAAATGTGAGTTTGAGTGAGGCTTTGATGTGTATCTTGCTACTTGTACACATATCATTGTAATCATCTCATCTACAGTGTCACAGAAATGATACAGCCCAATCATCTTTTTTTTTTCACTTGAATTCACAGTTGAGTGATAATGATAACTTCCAATATCATATCTCTCAGAATAAGCGATGATATAGTGAACACACCTGTTTTCTTCGACGCCTTTGTAAGCTGAATATGGCCTTTTTAGAAATACATCCTCAAACAAGCAAACATTTAACGAATGAAATAAAAAAGAACATTACACATTGAACAAAGCGAAGAAGCGAAGAATCACATTCTATAGACAGTGATAGACAATACCGCTCATGTGCAATTGCACATAATAATAGCCAATCGAAGTCTTCAAATTACGCAGGATTAGAACCAACACTTAGTGTCGGGCGGAAGCTCGGTGGTCTAGTCGAGATGGCGCCTGTCCGGAGATCAGGAGGTCGTAGGTTCGAATCCTGCTCGAGTATGTACGCCATGATTGTTTTATTATGGCTACTACTAAAACACTTATCAATTCAATTCTTATTCAAGTAGATGTAGGGCAATTTGTCAATCAGTTGCAATCGAAGACGATTCATTAATCCTAGGGATGGTGATTCTAACGTATACCCACTAAGGATAACTTAATGCCCCTTCACATATAATAAGAATATGAACTAGATTCGAGAATTTGTCAAGACTGACAAATTAGGTGATCTGATATGATAAAATGATTTCTGAGATTCTCATCGAAGAAAAGGGAATCAAATCTGTCATGCCTACAGATTTAGAATGGAAAGGGCATATTGTTATGTTAACAAAGAGACATATGAACCGCATTTTAACATACAAGATGGCGTCTGAGTTAAAAGCCATTACCTTATGAAATGATCCTCCTGACAAGGTCTTTATCTGTGCAAAATATGGGGGAAATATGCAACGTGTTTAAGAAGATATACAGGACGAAATTTGTTTTATCCTTGACTCTACTTTAGACAGCCAAGATGGCGTCTGATTAGAAAGTTGTTATTCATGAAACGATCTATATGCCATGGGCTAGATGTGTGCAAAATACAGGAGTGAAACGACATGCAATTACCAAGATACAGGACAAAGTCAGGTCAGGACCGTATATGCCTCGCAGTTAAAAGTCATTGCTTTATGAAATGATCCAGGTTAGCATGGTCCATCCATGCACAAAATCTGGCCCCGATTGAGCATTTAGGAAGGAAAATACAAAATAACGAATATTTGACCTTGAACCTCATTTGCACAGCCAAATTGGCGCCCCACCAAAGGGCCGTTATCTAACAAAATGATCCATCTATCGAGGCCAATATGTGTGCAAAATATGGCGGTGATACCATACACTAATGAGGTTAGGGAATGAAGTATATTTGACCTTTGACCCCACTTATACACAGCCAAGATGGCATCTGAGCAAAAAGTTGTTTTATTTTGTGATATGATTCTTGCGACATGGTCCTTACGTGTGCAAAATGTGGGAAAGATAGGACATGTATTCACCTTGATACAAGATTAAACGCTTTTGACCTTCATTTTCTTTACCCAAGATGGTGTCGGAGGAAGTATTTGTTATTTTATGAAATGATGTTCGTCACAGGAACTAAGCATGAGCAAAATATGGGGTTGACAGCCATTGTTGTTGTTGATCTTTGCACAGAATGTGGAAGAAAGAGAGAAACACAAAGGAAAAGTTAAGATATTGTATAGAAATTTGAAGGAGAAGCACAAAAAAATCAGAAAAAGATAAAGTTAGGAGGGGAGAATAAAACTAACTAAAGAAAAGGAAGAAAAAAGTGTTAAAAAAGCAAAAGAATTGGCAGGGGTGAGCCTCGAACCTGGGACGTTCAGTTTAAAAGTCCGATGTGCTATCCACTGAGCTATTTCATCCCCCATAGGCTCTGTGTATTAAGCAAAATGACGCTACATCGAAGCCAAGTGCCAATTTCCACCAAGTTTCTCGACGTGATTCTGACGTTGTATGAAAAAACGGAGGGCACATTACGATAGCCCAATGTCTCAGCTACAACATATTAAAATCTGGAAGAAATTCACCAAGGGTAAATGAGCCGGTGCTCGAAAAAGATAGTCATGTCAATTTTCATTTCCAGAAAAACTGCACTGCCATAAAGATAACATGTAAACTGGTCAAATTTGACAAGGTTACTTTCAATCCATTTTTACGAGGTGATGACGTCATCCAATTAAAATTTAGATGTATATTAATGACAGAGCATAAAATAAGCGATAACATACTGAAATCTGAGTGAAAATAGGAGGATAAGTGAGATACGCTTGCGTGAACTTGAAATTTGATGACGTCATTCTGAAAATTTGTCTTTCTTAATTCATTGAAAATTTTGATATCTTTTAATCATTTTTCCAACATCGTCAACCCATGAAATGTCATGTACAACTCATCAGCTTTCAGAATAAGTAAAGAAAATGGGGGTGGGGTCCATCCCGACGAGCAAAATCGGATTGAAAATTGGCGTGTTTTTTTTTTTTTTTTTTTTGCATAGTTACACTGTATATCGCCATTGACGCGCGCGCGGAATTCCAACTTTGACGGGCCCGTATGATGTCATATTGAGTTGGACTGACTTGAAATTTGGTAGAATTATTCCTTTACATTTTAGACATCCGATCCATGTGAAAAATTGGGGAATTTCTCTTTCATATTAGCTGTGTGTGCGTATATGCGCGCGCGCGCGTACGCGTCCGTCCATTTTTTCAACTTTAAAAAAAATGCTCCAAATGATCTTAAACGTGTGCAAAAAAATTGAGTTCGATTGGAGCATGTAAATATTCTACGTGCGCGTACGCGTACATTTCAATTGTAAAGATGACCTTTGAGAATATGAGTAGAAAGAGCTTCATTTGAACTACTAGTATTTGAGACGTAAATTTCATTGAGAAATTCCATTCCATCAATGAGAAATGAATGAAAATGTGATTTCCGATAAGGACGTCATAGTGCTGTCACGGTCGACTGATCACAATGATTTTATTAGATCACTGTCGTCTTTGGGACATGATACATAATATGGTATAATTTTGAAATTGATAGGCAGAGGACTTTCTGAGTTAATCTCTGCACAACTTTTAAGGAGAAAGAAGAAGAAAAACAAAGAATCCGTACAGAAACAGAAGGTGATCCGAGAGGATGCTCGGATCACCTCAAAGGAGTATGGGGAAGAAAAAAATTACCCTATTCACACTCATATCTATGGGTTTCATGTCAGGAAACAAAAGCCCATTGGTGGATTCACACAATGGAAACTTATGATTATGTTGTGTGGTAAAGCTAGACATCGTGGAAGAGGTATGTAGACCAGAAAAATGAAAACATTCTTAATACACTCAAGCACTTATTTGTATTCGTAAATCTTGGTCAATTCCACCAATCTATAACATACAATGAAAAGTAATACACGAAATGATCGCTTTACAAATTGCAGTTTTTGACTGCAATATACCAATAACACGCTACAGCGGTATAATCACTGCACCCGATATCGCGATTCGTGCTCACAGCACACTGTGAGTACGAATGCGTTGTTACATATCCTTGTGATTCAAGTTTCCTTTGTATACGTGTTTTCATCAATTGCATGTTTAATAGCCACATGATGCAACCTTGCTGGTGAACAGTAAAGCCGCCAAAGGCCCCGATAACGTATACTCTTCTATCCATACATACAGTGAGAGTGCAATATTTCATATTCTCCAAGGCTGCTCATCTTCAGAATAACGCAGACTATCTGCCAAACGGAAAATCTGCAAAGGAATAGTGGAAGACTCTGCAAGGAGCGATTGAAATGATGTACAAAATCTGGTTCAATTTACTCACTACATCTATCTTTCAAAACATGTCTAGAACGCAAGTTATAAAGGTTAGCTGTACACAGTAAAAAGTTACCAAACTTAGGAAAATTACAGACATCGTGGTTAGATTGACACCATTTATAAGAGAGATCTTGGAGTTTATGCATAACTGCCGTATTTTTTCCTCTCTCTCTTTTTTTTTTTTTTTTTACTCTGGATAAATAAAAAATAAACGATATACAAAGTTATGGATCTTAAACCCACATACGCGTTCATGTAGACACATGCGTAGATCTGCTGCAAGAGGGCAGGTTAATGTTACTCGGAGCAATCTCACTGATGATGAAATATCATGGTTCGATCTCAACCAATGTCGTGTTCTTTCTTCCCAATACAATTTTGATGTAGCCTATGTTGGTGTTATAGTTTGCGTTTCCACTTTTATCAGAACCCCTGCATATCTCTACAAGATCACTCAGACTTCTCATGTTCATCGACTGATTCGTCAGGGCTTTCTGAAACTTGCGTCAGAGTCCGTCACATCATCACTTGGTTACGAAAACAAAAAGGTGCGTCCTTGGTCACATGTTTTCTCTAAATCAAGGACTTTTCAGGCACGCCCGTCTCCTTCTGCTCCTTCTTCCTCTGTCTCCGACCTAATCTTGGTTTAATGTCCAATCACATTATTTGATACCTGTCTGTAGAGTCTTCCATCGCGTGGTTTCTGTCTTCCAATGCCCCTGGTTCATCAAACTCCTACGAACTTTGTCACTCTATTCCACGACTCCTGAATTAATCCGTCTTATTCTGATGGATCGACGTTGTTCTCTGGCCTGTCCTGCTCCCCTTCCCGATGTGTGGCAGTTTGTCTCTCCTGGTGCTCTCGAGATGCCATTTACTGTAAAACAGGTTCATCCCTGCTCATCTCAGGTTCGCGCAGAGCTGGTGAACATTTTTGCCCAGAACCGTGGCCTGTTTCACGTCTTCTCTTACATTCTGGGCTGCCAGTATCACTGTAACTCTGCGTTATAGTGTTAGAGTGAGGAGAGAGAATGGAACAATGAATTATCATACAATAAAAGCATTTCATCAGTTCCTAAAGTCTGCAGGTAGAGATTCAAGGTTCTGGAGGCCTACACCTCTAAATGAAGGTGTCTCGTTATGTCATCCTTTATATTCAGCAGTCTGTTTGTCAATTGTAACTTATACAACCAGTGTAGTCGTTTCCATATGCATCTCATGTCCCATACATGATTCCAAACACTGACATTTGTAACGAGTTTCGAAAAGTATAAAAAACTAGATTGTCCGAAACTGTTGCCATTAATTCTTTCTTGGCCACAAACACCACCTGTTTCGAGACTTGCATCGCGCTGATCATTTGGAGAGCGAAAGGAGATTGAAAAAGAGAGTGAAAAGCACAGACAAAAATAACGAATTTGGTTGGATGTGATAAAAAGAACAAAGTCAAATGAAAAGAGCGAAATGGGGTTTAAAGTTTCCCATGTTTTCGCGAATCAGTTATTTTGTCTCAATCTAGAAATAACAGTGACAGAGGTGATCAAGTCATCACGTAACAAGTCTTCCAAACAAACGCAAAATGGCTTTTGACGCATCTCCGTAAGCGAAGATGGTTTGGTAAGTTTGGTTTGGTATCAAAAGTTGCGCAAAACCTGGGATTAAAAAGTAATAAAACAGCAGCGTAAAATCTGGAGAAGCGTTTTTGTAATGTTAAATTATAGTCACGACTGTATTCACTCATGGCACTACAGGCTCTACCATTGTAATTTATAATATATATATATATATATATATATATATATATATGCATGTCTAAAATCTATTGTTCTATCACAATATTCATTAATTTGCAGGGTTTTAACAAATTCTGAACCTTTCACCCTAAAGATACTGCATGCCAAGTTTAGTGAAAATCCGTCTGGGGTTTTCAGGAAGGAGATGAAAATGTACCAAAAATACTTTAGTTGACGTACGCCGGACGCCGGACGATGAATGATCGCAATCGGCAATAGCTCACTTTAGCCTTCATAGCTAAGGTGAGCTAAGAATGTCAGCAGCTAGGTGGTGAATTCAAGGGGATAATCATAATAATTTCAAAAAGATGTATGGGATATAATGAGGCTGAAACATGTGAAATGACAGTACCAAGCAACAGCAAAGCTGTGCCAGTGCTATCATTCACTATGTAAACACAATGCGACCCAGTGCCACCTTCTTCCCACTCATCTCCTCTGTATTACATGGCTATGGACATTGCTAATATTGTATAAAAAGGCTCACACGACGTCATAAAAATGAATTATTATGCTACAATCATGTGCTGTGTGATGCCTAAGATGGAAATAGAGTCAAGACACCGAAAAAAAATAGAATGCATACCTTTGTCATGCTTCGCTGATTGTCACTGAGAAACTCGTTTCTCGGCTTTCCATCGATAGTTATGTTCTTCAGCTGTAACATACAAACATGACAACACGACATTTAAAATCTTAGTTTTGGACTGGATTTTCTAATTTTTGTCACCAAATAAATTTGTTTTCCCTGGAAGTAGATTTCACGGATTATTATACGTGTTCCAGCAAGTAAAGCCGTTCCAATATTCCATCTTCTTCTGATAGGCCTGAATCGATTTAAGAACAGAATGACAGGGAAGGCATGACAGTGATTACGACATCAACATTGTAGTCTACATAAGATTATAGTTTGTTTAACACCACTGACATTTTGAGCTACTAGAGCGGAGTGCGTTTCAGATTCCCTTAACCAGGTAAAGGGATATCGGAATACTTTCACAAAGACCGAACTTGCTCAATGTACTGTGTAACCACCCTCAAAACCTACTGAACACGCATTAAGTATAATATCTATACATACATGATAATCGCACCATTTTTCTTACATTTACACTACAACTTGTGGCTAGTGATGCAAGTCCCCTGGGCAATTTTTCAATCGATTGGAGATTTTTCAGTACATGACAGGGCATGCGAGACAGGAAATCAGCCAAGCTTGCTTCTGCCAGCTCTGTAAACGAACTGCTGCCAAAGTCCAGAACAAGTTCAGAGATCTGAAGAAGGAAATGTTGAATGCATATTATATCAAAACATATAACATTTCATTGCTATTATCTCATTATATGACGTGGAAAGATTTGAGGTGGTGATTAGACACATCAAAACAATGTAACAGTATCACAAGAGCGGGTATGGTGCATCTGATTAGTTTGAACAAGGGACAACGCTTTTATTTTCATCGAGTCACCGAATTGAGCAGAGTATACGCTCAATTTGGTTATTTCTATGACACTCATAAAACGAGGTTAATCCATTCTAACACTCTGCAGGGAGAAAGATGACTATCATCATAATACAACTAATAGTTCTTACTTTCGTGGTGAAATTTCTTCACATAATTGTACTCAATTGCTTCACGGCTGATCATTACCCAGGACACTTTAATGAAGCCTTCACCCATCAGCAGAGCGCACTTATCCCCATCTCTGGGTAGTAGAAACAAGTCATTGTTACAAGCAGTATGCGCAGAATAATGATGGCAATATTACTTATACGAGTGATAATAACAATAATAACAAAGCAACAATCACTATTAATGATAGCAGTCACAACAGACCAGTGGTAGTACTTTATACACTTATCAACATATCAATGCCATCTTAATGATAATAATGGTATGTTGATTAGAAGAAAAATAGCCCCATTCTGAAAATAAACGTTTCTTCATTACATTCTATCGAGGGGCTAATATGGGGAAAGACTAGTGTTATCCACAAGGAAATGCTCACAAAATAGGGTCAATGTGCAAGGGAGTCATTCCTCAGGATGAAGGTGTTACGTGACATGTGGTAATTCGTTTTTCGTTTGTTTTTCACAGAAATTTGTCTATTTCCAGTAGATCAGTAGTCATATCAAAGGGGCCAGAATGGCCGGAACTCACATCTATTTCTGACGATCAAATGTGAAATTTGCGCAGACACAGAGGTAACATACCCTCTCGCAAAAAGTAATCACATAGAAGGTGTAATTCACAACGAAGCGTGAAAGACGTGGCATTGTACAGACCCATCGGGCTAGGTCGATTGTCGGGAATGCGCGTAGATCATCCACATCCCATACCTCATGCGTCAACGTCAGGTCTCGAATCTGTTTTTTTTTTTTTTAACAAACATAAAAAACAGAATAAAAAAGAATGAAATTATTGTCAAATAATAAGAAAACAGAATTAATGATTCAATATAGGTACGTATTAAAAAGACCAATGCATAATGCAGAAGCCTTAAAAAATTGTATACAATGTATACGTATACAATAACTTCAGTAAGTTTCATTGAATGAGACTTGATAAAATCATTATATTGCAAAATATTCGTGCAGTATACAGAGAACAAACTGGTTTGCACAATCATCAGGTTAGGATCTTTAGATTAATGGTACATAGCACCAGAGGGTGAGATTCAAGACACAAATGTTGCTATTGTCTGTTTTCGAGATGCTGAGCCTTGGGCTCATGGACTTTCTTGTACAGTGCAAATGACAGGTCGCTGGATCTAAAGCAGGAGAAAAGGTGTACACCAATATTGCTTTTTTATGCACACCAATCAGTGTCGTATAATCCAGTCACCTCAGCGAGTATAAGTCAAAGTAACCACTACGACCACCGCATTTTTCCGCCGTCCATTATTCCTCGACCTTCTACCACGATTGTGGTTAGAATTCAGTCAAATTCTGCTCTACATTGCGTATTCCATTGTGATGAAAATAAAAACAAATTATAACATGAGAATTTGTCCTCATCGTCAGTGCCAACTAGACCTTATGTGCAAAGCATGTAAATTGTCACCCATGTAAGGCGCAACATGCTATTATTCATTAAGATGATACTGATACAATTCAATAATTCATGGGGTTATCAATTTAAAGCAGAGAACGCGCTGAACTAGCTTATAGCTGAATATAGCGCTTAGTCCAGTCACTTGATTAAAACCTGCACCCAAAGTGAAGTGATCCGATTCTTTAGAAACCATTGAAGATAACTTCTTTTTTCACGAGTCACTATGACTTTTTTTTCAAATTTTCAATCTCTCATTTTGATCAATAATTACGCAATTTAAGCGCAACATCTTAATTCTGCCTTTAAAACAATTAAACTAATTAAAATCATTGAAGAGTCTGTTATTTTTTGGTTTGTATATCTCTTTTAACATATTCTACAGCTGTACATCGTAAGAACTTCCAAAAGTCATTTAATAAATATGTATTTTATTGTTTTCGGAATTTCTTTTCTATTTCCTTCTTTTTAACTTTTGTGTTTTCTTTGTTTTTTTCAATGGAATTGTCATGGATCACTGTTCTACCATAAATAGCACAGAATTAATCAATCAAAGTGATGAATAGTAAAAAAAAAGTTTGTTCGTTTGTTTTGTTTTGTTTTAGTTTTTTTTTTTTTAGTTTCATGACAGAGCACTGTTTTCCACATAGGATATGTACACAAAATCCCAAAATTGTGCCCGTTTTGGGGTGACATGCCGTTATGAAAATGGGGGCGGCTTCATAACGGTATGCGCGGGCATTACAAAGTTGATCTCAAAAGTTGCACGAGACCTAAAAGAAAAAAAGTCAAGAAGCCTCGCGGCGAGGTCTTCTCGCGATGCAGAATCGTTGAGCGAAACGTAGGGGGGAGGGGCAGCCCCCCCCCCCCCCGGCATGGACTTTATGCTTTAAACTGTAAGCCTTACAGCTGACTTCTATTGCCCAGTCACTTGAATATACAGTAACCTGCAACCAGTATTCTGGGTGCCAAAGCCACTTTTTGGGCCTAACCTTGTTTTACCGTCCACCCAATGTTTTTTGATGATTTTACCCTATTTCGGAGGTGCTGCATCCGAATCTGGATGATGCAACCCTTGCATCCTTGAGGAATTTGAGATATTCAAGATGGCCGCCAAAACCGGAAATTCTCACGTATTTCCTTTTAAATGGTGAGAAATTGAAAACAATTGATGGTTTTACCATGTTTCGAGGTTGATGAATCCGAATCTGGATGATGCAACTCTTGCATCCTGGAGGATTGTGAGATATTCAAGATGGCCGCCAAAATGGCCGCCAAAACCGGAAATTCTCATGTATTTCCTTCTAAATGGTGAGAAATTGAAAACAATTGATGGTTCTACCCTATTTCGAGGGTGATGGATCCGAATCTGGATGATGCAACTCTTACATACTTGAGGAGTTTGAGACATTCAAAATGGCCGCCAAAATGGCCGCCAATTGTAAATTCCCATGTATTACCTTCTAAATGGTGAGAAATTGAAAACAACTGATGATTCTTCCTTATTTTGAGGGTGCTGAATCCGAATCTGGATGATGCAACTCCTGCAACCTTAAGGGTTTTGAGATATTCAAGATGGCCGCCAAAATTGCCACCCAAATGGCCGCCAATTAAAAACGGAAATTCCCATGTATTTCCTTCTAAATGGTGAGAAATTGCAAATAATTGATAGTTTTACCCTCTTTCGAGGGTGATGAATCCAAATCTGGATGATGCAACTCTTGCATCCTTGAGGATTTTGAGATATTCAAGATGGCTGGCAAAATGGCTGGCAAAATGGCCGCCAATTAAAACCGGAAATTCCCACAAATCTCCTTTTCAATGGTTCAAAATTGAGAATAATAATGGTTCTACCCTATTTTGATGGTGCTGAATTCCGAATCTGGATGATGCAACTCTTGCATCGTTGAGAGTTTGGAGATATTCAAGGTGGCCACCAAAATGGTCGCTAAACACGGATCTTCTCATGTATTTCCTTCTAACAAATGGTGAGAAATTGAAAACAATTGATGGTTTTACCCTAGTTTTTGTGGTGAATATTTCAGGTTTTCGTCATTTGCAAAATCTAAACACAACTCTATTCTGCTGATAAACGAACGTATATTGTAATTCTTTTATCCCAGTTTGAACTTCCTGTGAAACCAGCTCTACCGGATATCTTGGAGTTAGTACAATACAAGTGTGCCATCAGCAGTGAATCCTGCAAAACTGCAGATGCGGTCGAATAATTGCAAGATTACACCGTTTCCTCTACATAAATTATCGTGGATAAGTTTCGAACACTAACAATCAGAGGACAAGACATGCCTATGGCACGCCAGAAGGGAATCAAATAATTATGTTCGACACCAACTAAAAAACCATTTCATCAATTTAAATTTCATTCCACAAAAATATGTTCGATAAAATATATATTTCATAAAATATATATTCAAACAAAATATATATTTGACAAGAAAATATGAAGGTTTGACCGAAATATATTCGACAAAATATATATTTGACAAAAATATATATGTTTCACCAAAAATATATTTCACAAAAATATATTTGATCAAAAATATATTTGACACAAACTATGTTTGACGAAAAATATATTTGACAAAAAATATATTTGACCAAAAATCATATTTGACCAAAATATATTCGACAAAAAATATATACATTTCACCAAAAATATATTAGACCCAAAATATATTTGACAAAAAGTGTTTTACACCTATATGGCGTTCTATACTTACGACAAGAAATCATTCGATGAACAAAAAACCATTCGATGAACAAAAAACCATTCGATGAACAAAAAATCATTCCATGAAAATAAAAAGTCATTCGATGACAATACAGCGCAGCGCAAGCTTACACTGCACGTGTCGTTGCGTGTACACTGTGGTATACACCATCAATCTGCAAATTTCATGCGCATGCACATCCGCGCGCGCTTGCTAGCCCGTACCGTGCGGTGAGAGCTAGACGCTCGCGTGGTACGCGCGCTAATATACATAGCATTAGCGATTTTGATGTCTGTCTCTTCTGAAAGTGGGAGTAGGAATGATCTCGATGGCGTTATGCAAGAGATTCAGTTCCGCCATTGCCAGTGAGATGACGAGCGCGAGATCGATCGGGATCAGGTCGCCCGGTCGTGGACATACTTGGATCACGAGACTAAGTTAGCACGAGCAGAGCAACATCAGCGGTAACCGCAGCAGCGACCCCAACACGATACTGGTACAGCGCCCGGCCGCCCCTCGCGGGGGTTACATCAGCGGCAGCGTTAGCCCGACCAGACGGAGTACGCTGTGCGAATATCCTACGTACAGCGACTGGGCTGTGTATAGTTACGGCAGCGCCTGCCATGACGATCCGGTCTCCAACCCAAACATCAAGCAGGCCAAGGGCAAATAGACCACAGCCTGAGGCTGTAAATAGGCTCAGGCTCAACCACCGGCACCGCACCGGCACTACGGGCTCAGCCTCAGCAACCCCAGGTTGGTAAACTGTCGTAGATCTGGGGTGGTATTCTGAGGTCGTAATTAAGTCTGTAGGCCTAATTAACTTCGTGATTAAGTCGTGAAGTTAATTACCCCTTAATCATGGGCAAAATCGGTATTCTGAGGACGTAATTAAGGTATGATTAAGTCCCCTGTAATTATCTTAGGTCCCTCCCATCTAATTGTTATTCCATCCAATCAGACGCGTTGTTAGAAGCCAAAATGATGATTACACGCGCAAATATGCCGTCAATGCGCGCTCCTCCACGCCCCCTGTAATTACAACCCAAGAGCTCCGTGCGCACACTCCGGTATTTGATTACAACCCCTCACCTACGCACGCGAAGATCTCAACCTCTTTGCTCACATAAAATGACAAAATTCCTCGAAGATCGGCTATATTTCTTTTTTTCTCTGAATTCTACGGATACCACGATAACAACATTCAACCGCTCCTCGGTTACCGAAGACGGTAAGCATCGTTGTGGCAGAGAAAACACGATGTATTGCGTGATATCGGAGTAGTTAATGACACTCTTTGGTATCATTAAGTTTTCCATTAACTTTCATACTTAATTACACATGGGATCCTCAGAATACCGATTCGTAATTAACTCTGTGATTAAGTCCTCTCAGAGGTGCACGCGCATTGATACGCACAAACGCGTAAGTCCTTCCCGCCAAAACGCTTGTTGCTATGGTAGTTAATATACCCCCTACTTAATCATGCTCTCAGAATACCAATTCGGTAATTAAGTGCTAATCAGACACTTAATTAGCTCTCAGAATACGGCCCCTGTATCTGTATGGTTTAGTCAGCAAAATGTCCAGGAAGACACATCCACGCTAACTTGTAGAGACTAGACGTGTGGACAGAGCACGACCATTGAAATTTGTCTGAGATCTGTCTCTTCTCGTTGCCGTCGGTCATGGGCTTCTTAGAGACAGATTCCGGCGGTAGTAAAATGGTAATGCAGTATTGGCAGTAAGCCAATATCGTATCTAAGAGGCAAGAAGATATACCTCAAATTTCACTCTACCAAATTCCACCAAAATTTCAGGGATTCCTTAGTATCTCATTTCCAGTCACTCACATAAATTTGAATTAAATGAGACATGGGGAAGCATTGAATTCAATGTTGACTTAGTTGTGGTTGTTTCTGCTCGCGCTCACAGCTTACGCTGTCTAATGTTAACGTTACACATTACGGTGGCTTTTAAATAAGGGGGACCATCATAGACATCATAAAAAACAAGGTTATATGCCTTCTAACCTGGAGTAATGTGTAACTCATCATGAAATATAGATTGCTAGTTGTTCTCCCCCCCCCCCCCATGAGACTAACAATTAGAGTTACTGTCACACAGGTCAGTGTCATTACGACAGCGCGTTGCTGACTGCAGTTATTCACGCGATCACGATTACTCTCCACAGGCATTCATTGTCGGCAGGTAGTTCGCCGTACAGGAGGAAAAGAATATGAAGTTTCCGTGACAACCTGAGGACATACGTTGATGCAGCAGGAAGAGATGATGGATGTGTGAGGTAAGACATCGTGTCCTCATTGCTAGATTCCCACTGGTGTGATATTTTGAATGGAAAGTGCTTCAGTAATATACTAATCACAGAGTTAGGAAAATTGACTTTATTTCTTTTTTTTTTCTTCTATGAATGTGATGTTTCTTATGGAAAGTTATGAGATTGAATAAGCTGAATGAACAATTCTCAGAGGATATAGATATGTGATATAAACAGCCATCCCTATCTTTCAACAGAGCAGAATTCTGGATGCCTAATCCAGTCAAGTACTAACTTAGTCAAGTACTTGTACTGTTTGAAAATTGTTGTTCAAATTTTACCCCTTTATTGTTATTTATTTGTGTGTGTGTGTGTGTGTGTGTGTGTGTGTGTGTTGAAACTAAAGTTTCAAAGATGAAGTTTAGGAAGTCAAGACTTTATGCCCCATTGTGAATGTTTTTTACTTTTGTGATAAACTTGGAATATAGTGATTTGGTGTGTTTTTTCAAAGCTAGTAATATTAGGAATAATAAAGTAGTGATGGTAGTGATCATTATAAAATTTTCATGATGAATTATCACTGTTGTTATTACTTGAATAATGAAAATGATGTTTCTAGTCATGATTATCATCATCATCATCATCATCATTTATCATTGCTTTCCCCCTTGCAGAATTGCAATATATATGCCTCTATTGTAGGCAAACTGTAATAGCAGTACCTAGAGAAACCTGAAACAAGTACCGGTAGGCCTACATCAATATGGTACTAATTGGAAACATTTCAGTTCATCTTTTCAACATCAAGTTTATTATATGTTGATAAAATTATGTTCCAAAAGGTATACAGTATTTACCCAGTAATGTCATGCATTGTATTTCTGTTGTTTCCACTAATACACAATGGCAGCTACAGTGTGAGAATGTTTGAGGCCATGAGGGGGCCTGTAACTACAGTATGCCGTCTACGAGATCTGGGAAACAGAAGAGGACTGGAAGACGTGAGTCACTTTGTGTTGATCTCTATTGATCCAGTGATGGTTTTGCCAAGGTTTGACACTGTAGCTCCTTATTATAAAGCGTAGATTATTAAGTTCAGAAGAAAATCAAGCAAACAATTCCATACTTCATTTGTCAGAATAAATTGTGCAGTATTAAAAGAAAAAAAAAGTGTCGTGTTCAGAATGTGTTCACTGTTATTGTAGTTTGTGTTTATTTGTTTGTTTGGTGGGTCATAGGATTTCTGTACCAGATGTAATTGCTTATGATTTGTGGTATTTCGTAGTACATGTATCATGTTCTTTGTTGATAAGCTTGTCTTGTATTCTTTCAGGAACTTTTCTGGTGCCAAGTCAAAGTCTTTCCGTCGAGAGAATGTGGATCTTTTGGACAAACCAGAGCAGCTGTCTTCAATGGCTATACCAGGTGAGAGTCATGTTACCCCAGTGATAGCTGGAGTCCAATTCCAGAGTGGTTAACCCTGACTTTAACTAGTGGGGAAATTCTGTTTAATCAACATATTGCTTACAGGAGCCATGCTTGTGCTGCGATAACTATTTTATCAGAGGATCCTGATCAGTGTATATCAAAATTTTACGACCCTCATAAAGGTAGTTACATCAATCAGCTAATCTTTGAGGAGTTGTAGATTCAGAAAGAAATGAAGACAGGATACTGTAAAGATTTTTGTTTCAAAAAGTAGATTCTAGAGTATCTATCTTGTGTTGCAATAATCAAAAGTGCACACCCAATTCTTAACAATCTCTATTCTCTACTTACACAAAATGTTGTTCTTACACCCGAATGGAAGTAGTTTTGTGCATACTGTAAAGCAAGAAATATGTGCAGTGTGAAATTTTCTTGAATCACAGCTGACAGCCTTTTTTTTTCTTTTTTTTTATGCCTCTGCCACGAAGTGGTGGCGGAGGCATTATGTTTTCGGGTTGTCCGTCCGTCCGTCCGTCCGTCCTTCCGTCCGTAATGAATTTTGTGGACAGCGTAACTAAAAAACCTTTTGAGGTATCCTAATGAAACTTGGCATGTATGTGTATTAGGGGGTGAAGTTGTGCCTATCAACTTTTGGGTGCACATGCTCAAGATCAAAGGTCAAAAGGTCAAGGTCAAATATGTAAAATTTCACTATTTCCACCATATCTATGCAATGCCTGAAGATATTTTCTTAAAACTTAGTGTATACATGTATTACCCAATTAAGATTCTCTGGTGGAAGTTTGGGGTCATGAGGTCAAAGGACAAAGGTCAAAAGGTCAAGTAACAATATTATTTAATATTTTGCCAATTGTGTGAAAATGTAATCACACATTGTCCACATGTACAGTAGACCTATTAGGAGAATCATGCATTATGGCGGAGGCATACCAGTCGCCTTAGCGACATTTCTAGTTCAGCATGCCACTTGAATTCAATGCATACAGTGCATACAGTGTAAACAAGAACTTTTGCATGTACATGTATTTTGATTTTGTGACTCTTGGATCTCACAAAATTTGCAAAATTGGAATACACACGAAAATGTTTGGCTTAAAATGGTTCACTATTTTTGCTTCAATTGAGTTCTGCATGCAAAAAACGAAAGATTGTATGCTTCATTCTGTTCAAAATAATTGTATGATGGAATAATTATTCAAATATAGGCATTAATGACTCTAAACAGTGTTTTCACGGAAGAATCAAAATGGGTTGATGCTTATTCTCCAACAAACGTTATTCATTCATCCATTTCATTCATTCATCTCATTTATTTTCACTTTCATTATTGGTTGACAAAATCTGTATTAAAAACACAAACAAACAAACAAAAATGCACTGTGTCAAATATGATAATGGAGAAATCATGTGAAGCACAACGTAGTCTTATTGAAAATGACCCCTTAATAACAAATATGATGTAAATATGTGTAATCATTTATAATCATTTGTAATTTGATTGAAACAAACATGAATACAAATTGTGATAAGATTATGTATTGATTTCTACTTTGCAAGAAATCAGTTGAAATTTGAATTATTGATGAAAATTTATCCCGTAATGACCAATTTGCATGGACACATTAATGATTATGCAAAAGTATGAAGTGAAGGATCTATGAAGTTAGATTGCAACATATGATTTTGTTTGTTTGTTTGTTTCTCTGTGTTGGTAGGAGCATAGTTGCCTTGGACCCTGATAGCCCTATCCATCATCATGAGGTTTCCCAACCCACTCAATGCCATGCAGAGCCTTTGGATCAACGTCATCATGGAAGGACCACCTGCTCAAGGGTGAGCCACAATGTGCACACATCAGCAGGTCTGAGAGTATTCTGAAGGGAGAGGGCAATTATGCCGGCAGTGCAGTCATTATTCTGATTCAGTCTAATCAGGCCACTCTGCATAAAGATTCACAATCAATCAAAAATCAATCAATCAATTAATCAATCAATCAATCAATCAAATTTCTTCAAGCAAATATCTTTGAATCTCATTAAAGCTTTGGTTTCAAAATATTTCATTTTACCTTTTCATCGGCTAAAGCAGCATCTTAGTGAGTACCATTATAATTCTTCAGTCATGGGGAAAATAATTTTGTAAAAGTAAAAATCAATACCTCTCAAATCAGCAGTGTTTCGAAGTCTCATTTGTATGCCACTCTCCTTCTCTTTGTGACCCTTCTTATTGGAAAGTCTGGACGCCAGCTATTTCTACTCTACACATTAATGTTGTTTCCAGAAATTCTTTCTGTCTATATGGCTACAGATTTTATTGTTAATTTGGAAGAAAGGACAAATATTTGTTCATTCTGTACAAAAAAGAAAGAAAGAGTGTGTATACATGTATTATCAGAGATGGATAATGAACAAATACTGACATGAAAAAAAAAAATTGTGCATTCTGTAGTTCACATGACTGTATGATAATGTTTCATTCTCTCCCCACTCCTCTGTCCAGTCTCGGAGTGGAGCCATTGGACAAGGATGTAATAAGGAAGCCTCCTCGTTAGGTTCGTGACCCCATGATCACCAGACCTCTTCTTATTTATGTAGTCATGTCTGCCCTCATCATCGTCGTGGGAGTCCTCTGGGTCTTCTGGAGAGAGGTTAGTGCTCCCTTTATTGTCCATGACTGTACACACATTTCTATTAATATTGGTCAAGTTCTTCCTTTACATAATTGTAATATTATGCCCTTGCTACATTGTGCCGAGTGATAACATTAGTGCATTTAGCAAGCTATCTTCTGTCAGATGCTTTGTCATGTGGATTGTAATATTAGATAATGATGCATGTATTGATTTGATTAGATTTATCCATTGTCTTTATAGATACTTGGCTGTGTATATTAGTACATGCAGTAGCAGCATTCATCTTCACATACAGTATGCAATGAATTGTTTTGCTCCATGAAGCCTTTTCAGAGTATAAGGACAAGCATGATACTATCTTGAGCTGGGATTTATCAACTTGTGCCTGTCAAGCAGTCCAGATGGCACTGTAATAATGACTGCTCCTCTCAATTAGATGCAATCCTGCCTCAGCCTTCTCTGTGTCAGACAAAGTCATAAAAAGACGTTGAAGCATACATGTATGAATACAAGACCATACATACTGTCTGATGCACCACTGGTGATGAAATAACTCAGTTGTGTACAGACTTTGTCAGTACGTTTCAACATAAAGTAATGAGTGATAATTTTGATAAGTAATGTTGTCAAACATGCAGATCATGCCTTGGTTAGCTGTCCTTCAAGATGTAACTGATGTTGGTTATCTACTTCCCACCACTACAGGAAATATTCCAGATGGAAGCACTGTCAGTATAAGGTGAGTGTGGCATGAACTTCCCTCCCCTTCTCCCATCCCACTGGTGTATTCGCACACTTTTGTCATGTCATTGTTGAAACCAAGGGCCGTCATTTAAATATCACAGGCTAATTGTTAATTGTACACATTGTAAAATTATTGCCCATTGTACGCTAATGTGTACAAATGTGTCCTTTAAAAGCAAAAAAAATCGAATGAGTTAACCATGTGTAAAACATCTGTCATTATGATTGTACTTCTTCACAACTAAACCTCAGCACTTCTGTAGGATTTCTTGTATTCTGCTCTGCTTCATGTTTTGAGAAAATTAGAGGTTTCTTATACTTTTTTTTTCACTTTATAAGATATTTGTAGGAAAATAATGCTATATATTTGGTTTCATAGGCTGCTGACTGGATGGTATAATTGACTAATTTAATGTCTAATGCACTACAATGACTTCCATGTCTGTTTAATTAGAGGGGCAATCAGGCACAGTTTTACTCTTTTCCATAGAACTCCTTTTAATGACTTATTCTCGATTGACTGATTTTTGTTGCTCATTTCAGATATCTGTTTCTTGGTGATGCTGACTTCCTCTGTCTTAGTTGTGCCGGAGATTAAAAGTAGGGTCATCGGCGGTTGAGTCGGCGTCACATCATCAAGCAACTGTGTGATTTTGAACTTGTTTGACCTGACGATGGTCTCATTGATACTTGGCAGGAATCTTATGTGATTTTGCAGTATTTCTGACGCATTCAATCTGTCAAAATGTACTTGTGGACATTTGCTTGGTTGGGTATACTCAGTGAAAGTCATTAATAAGTGAAGACTGTGTACCTGCTACCTGTATTTTAGGTGTAAAACTCATATTTAACGAAACCCCATTCGATAGAGAGGGTCTGTTGCATCCAAAATTTGTTATATAACCAGTTTAAAAGCCGTCACGACATACCGGTCAGAAATTCATGGGCTAAATCACCCAGCACCACTGACAAATCGATTCTCTGAATATTACTAAATAAAATCTTCGAACCGGACTTATCAGTCGCCAACACGCTGTACTGCGCGGCCATTTTCTGACACCAGCTGTTGTTGTTGTTGTTGTTGTTTTTGATAATTCGCAAACCCGTATCGCGCCCTCTCTCAGTAAAAACGATGTATTTCCTTTTTTGTGTGTGTGAAAAGTTCAGGGTCGGGCGGGTTACGCCAATACAATGATTTTTTTTTTTTGCCTTATGGAAGTGTTCCTGTTTGCACAAGGTTTTATATTTAAGTGTTTCTCATGGTTCTTATAATGGGCATTTACTTTAAACAATTATGACTGATAATGGTTTTTATTGATGATGAAGGTTGCCAGTATTGAGTAATGCATTTATGTTTAGTTCATTTCTTGAATCTGTAGCATTTGATTTCATGTATTTGAAATTTTGCAATTGGTACATGAATGCCAACTCTTTCATCTGCACTATTGCAGTCTTTCAGCAGTTACAGATTTGTATGATGATAAGATGACAAGAACATTTTAATGTGTAATGCTGCTTAAAGGGACAAAACAAATCATGCCCCTATGAAATTGAATTCAGGTTAGTTCTTTCCCTCCCCTTTCCCAAGTAAACATACAGATTTCATAGTTGTGATGACATTCTCTGTCAGAATCGTCTTTGATATATTTGCAAGTTATATAGCACTGGTTACTCAGAGGAATACCAATACCAATGTCAACCCATCACTCTCAGTCAAGCCATTTTTTTTTTTTTTTTGGTTGATAGCTGATGATGTTAGGGGAAGGCGAAAGATTGATTATATGGCTCATTGCCAGTCATTCCAATGTCTAATCCACTCAATGTGTTTATGTCACATCCTCAGTCATCATGACATCATAATAATGTTTGTATTATTTTTATGACAATTTAAATTGTCATAAAATTTTAATTTTAATTTCCATTTAAATTGTCATCCCTATCACATCGCCAGCTCATTATCAACATGACATCCTCACATCATCATCATCATTATATTATCATGACAGAATCCTGATAGCTGAATTACATTCATGAATGTGAACAGGAACCACAAGGAGAACAGTGCAAAGATCACTAAAGTGGCTACCCTCTATGAATAAGACTAAATCATCATCATCATCATCATCATCATTGTCATCAAGACATAATTCTTATACCTTTATAACATCATAGCATCATTCTCACATTATTGTGACATCATCACCAAACACTGTGACATCATCACGACACTAATGTGACATCACATCATTTTCCTATCATTCTTCATATTGTCCCTAAACCGTGACATCATCCTGCCATTAACCTTTCATCGCTTTCCTTTTACCCACTCCAATGAATAGCACTTTTAATGGGATAGAGATTTTATAGTCTCTATGCAAGGGGTAAACCCATTTTATCCTCTTTATTATGAGCAGGTCTAGCTCTGTAAGAATATTGGATATCACCTTGCTCAGTACAAAAATACTGTCTGTGGTGTTTCCTCAGTATTCATGACTCTTTAAATTGCCAGAGGTTACAATCTAAATATCTCGAAATACTGCACCATTTAACTTTGAATGAAATTTTATGATAGATTAATTTGATCACTGTGGTCCAATTGAAATGTACTTACATTGTCAGATTACATGATATGAGCTGAAGGACCCCTGACTGTAAACTATAAACTGCCATATGTAGATTGTTGAAAACAGTAAGATTTACAGTGGAAAGGCAGGATTTACATCCTGGTGTTGGGAAGAAAAATCCACATTCAGTTTTTCACATTGGCTGTGATAATGCTGGAAGAGCATAAACAGAATTGATAGTGTTTAGCTCTCAGTCTTCTAAAGTTCTAGTGGGTTTTCCTTAGTTCAAAAATGTGATTTAGTCCACATTGTGAACAAAGTTCCTTCATAGGTGTGTTAGTTTTTATTGTGTGTCTGTCTGTTTGTCAGTGTTGTTGAGTGTATATGAATCTTTCTTTTGGATTCAGAAATTATTTGTAAATTTACAAATTACCGTCTTATCAAGGAGGTACTAGTACCTCCTTGGTCTTATAAAGTTTTTATTTTTCAATTACTTAGCAATGTACAATCCATACAGGAGTGCCTCTCTTGATCATGTTTTCCAGCTTATCTGAGATTCTAATATTAAAGACTTCCTGCAGCAAGTGTAATTGTGTGGTATCTCTAGACTGATGAATATCTGCATAGTTCTATTTGTCTCAGAGTTAATTTTAAAGGGATGTTGACTTGAATCCTGTTTATTTAAGTGATCAATGTGAAATAGTTTTGTTTATTGACAAAGTTGAACAAAGTTGCTTACAATATACACTGGAACTGGAAATACAAATGAAGTCAGTGACACGATGGGTGCATCTGTTTTACACTCCACATCTTTATTAAAGTTGTACATACAGAATAATATACTAGTATTGTATGTGGTAACAGTTCAGCATTGATGTTCATAAGGCCTTGTGTGTAGTCTTGACTTTCAGACCCACCTTATCTTTGACACAGTTGTAGTCTGTATCATGTTAACTCTGATTGTTTGTAGGTTGTTTTCACAGTGAAGTACACAGCAGGATCCTGTATAAACTATTGATGTGCAGTAGTCATACTCAGAGAATGGGACTTCATTGGATGATACAACACTTTACATTGATGATCTTTGTCCTGTAATGGCGGCTGACAGTAGGCTGGTGTAAGCCAAGTTTTCATGTTAACAAGAATTTGATTATGTGTTCAGTGCCTTCAAAGATCAGTGTACATGTACCACTTGCGAGTAAGATTCTTTATGTCTGGAGGTGCTTCAAGTCTGGCTTAACAGAGTTTCCTCTTAACCAATTGAGAACCAGTCGGAGTATACTAGGGCAGGTGTCTATGGGAAATGCTTGTTGTCGCAAAATCAGTCAGTCCTCATTGGGTTAAGGCTAACTTGTGTCGTAAGCAAATTTCTGCCCCCTCTGACTGAAACAGGTTTACAGTATACAGCATAATGTCAGAGCAGAAGCATTGTACTTGCTATTCAAAATTAGCATTCATTAATTATTGTGAGACTGAAATGAAATGAATTTGAAAAATATAGAAAAAAAAAGATATGTGACAAGGCATGTACATTGTGCCAATTGCCTCATTTAGATTGTAGAAGATTGGAATTTGAATCCATGAATTTGAAAGATTGGAATTTGTGACACCTTGACTGTGGCATTAAACTGGCAATGCCAGAGAAGCTTCAACCACATGACATGTAAGAAATATGATTGAAGCTTGGAAGTTAAGGGATCTGTTTTTGATAGAAAAGAAAGATCCCTTCTGAAATGAATCAAACCTGCATTAATTACTTGCAACTTTTCAAAGTGTAATATTTCAAATATTGACTGGATGTGCCATGCCTACGAGCCCCCTACATGTTACATTGTAAGTGGATCAGTGTTGTAATTGTTGAAGTGCTTCAAGTCTTTTTTGAAAAGGCGCTATATACTGTAATTATTGGTTATCATATGTTATTATGTTTTATCTGTGAGTGCCTGATGAAGAAAATGTATGTTTCAATATCTCTCATGTTTCAACAGGAGAAATATGGGGGTTATTTCAGTGCAAATTGTAATCTGCGATGCAACTTTTACAAAATAACGGTAAGCATACAAATTTTACCTGGTAATACATGTACTCAGTAATATTCAGATCTTACTCAGTAACATGAAATAACAATGCCATAATGTTAGAAATACTGCCTGCTGGCTCATCTGTGAAATAAGTTCAGCCTCTGAAATCTTGTTACTTCTGGCCATAAGTGGGCGATTCATGACAGGAAACAATTTATCCCCCAAAACTGTGTGGCCTAACAGGTGACATCTCTTGGGTCTGTTGTGAATGGAAAATATGGACTGATAACAAAGAGACTGTACCCAAACTACTGTGAAAGCAGTGTGGTTCAGAGCTCTTTAGTAGGTTGTGTGGAATACACTGTACATACAACAGCAGTGCGAGCTGTCTTGTTGAATAATGGCAAGCCAATTTGAATATACAGTGTTATTTACATAGACTTTGTATTTCTTTTATGTCCAGAATTGTTAATGACTGCAATTAAATCTCCATCTTGTGATTGGTATGGCACGAATATCTTTCCTTGTTAACTTGGCATACAAAGTGAAAGGAGTGATTGAATGCGTGAGTGGATGAATAATACACAAGATAAATTTATGACTGAAAAAGTGAGATAGTTACTACGTACATCATATAGCTGTGTACACAACTGAATGACGCCATCCCACAAACTGTAAGTTTTCTATATATATTGTAAGTTGTGCGACTGGAAACAACCAGTTCATTGTATATGGGCAAATTAGTTTACTGCTGCTCAGAAGAGTACAGTACAAATGTATGTGCTCCAGGTGAATGACTGCAAAATTAGAGGTTTTGGTGTTTGTTTGTTTTTTTCATACAAGATGCAGTGCAACATACTACTAGTACTCGAGGAATAATAACAGTGTTGAAAGTATGGAGACCTATAAGTGAACAAACCATAAGAGCAATCAAATGAAAACACACACACACACACACCCCCTCACATACAAAAAAAAAAAAAAAAACTTGGCACATAATAGCATGGATTGTGTTCCTTTTCAATCCATGACTATGATTGTGATGAAATTAGTGTATCATCCTTGCAAGTTTTATAACGTGGATTCTATATTTGTATCCAGTTTTATTCATTCTTTGATAACTGCTGCAAAAGTTCCAACACAAATGAAAATACAGTCAACCTTGCTTAAGCTGGCCTCGCATAAGTCAAATAATCACCCAAGTCAAAGGTCCTTTTCAAGTCCTCTTCTCTTTATACCGGTACATTCTATTAATTTTAATCCCTCATTAGTTGAATTTTCTCTGATCGAAGCTATTTCTTCAGTCCAAATAGATTCGACATGGGCAAGGTTGACTGTAGTTCAATTCCTTCAACATTCTACAAACATTTATTGACATTTTGATACTACATATGGAATATGTTTGCCGTAGTTCAATGGCACCTCTACTAACCACCACACAACACTTCTCCCATCTATTCAGACATGAAGATTGTAATGACAATCTAGAGTGCAAATATGGACTGCTCTTCGGGGAATTGTTGATATCATTACCACGAGGGATCTCGGCTCTGTGCTATGACCCAAGGAACCTTACAGGGGCACCGATAGCAACAACTGCCTTGAAGGAAAGCAGTTCATATCTGTACATACATGTATTATATAATGAAGAAAATTGTATGAAAATTTAGTAGGTTGATGGCAATAGCTCTTGGATAGCCAATTCACACATCTGCGCTGCCATTTCACGTGCATTGCAATCGTATTGGATATTGGTCACCTCTCTCACTATTGAAGCCAAGTGCTTACCCTACATGTGCATATGAATGTGCTGCTACAAATCAAGAGGGCAGTTTAGTATAATATGGGTCAGCTAGTTTGGGTACTGTGGGAACTAAGCAGGTAATTGCTGACTGTGTGCCCCAATTCTTAACCAATCAGACTTGAAGATTCATCAAATGAAATATCTGGTTGTAGTGATGAAGTATGTATCTGGTTGTAGTGATGAAGTATGTATCTGGTTGTGTGATGAGGTATATAGCTGGTTGTATAGTGATGATGTGATGAAATACTATGTACCATTAACTGGTTGTACGTGTATTTGTATTGTGATGATGTAACCCCGGCGCGGGGCGCTGTAACCAGTAACGTGTTGGGGTCACTGCTGCATGCGGTTACCGCTGATGTTGCTCTGCCACGGCCACGACCTGATCCCGATCTCGCGCTCGCCAACTGGCAAAGGCGTAGATTAAGCTGTGCTGAATCTTTTGCATAACGCCATGGCGGGATCATTCCTACTCCCACTTTCAGAACAGTGGAAGCCATGGCCCATGCGTGAAGTATTGAGCTAGATCGACATCGAAATCGCGAAAGCTACCGCGCTCAAACCCCACCACTAGATCGAGCATCCCACCGCGGCGGCCAGCGGCGCACTGCGCCGCGCCGATGACGGGCTAGCTAGCTGTAGTGTGCTATGCATGGGTACACGTGCAGTGTATGCATGCGTACGTGTTGCGCTGCATGTAGACAAGTCGCACGGGCCAGCTTGGTACACAGCGAATATTGCGCACTCGTTTTGTCGAACGTATTTTGTCATGAAACGTATTTCAGCTCATGAAATGTATTTTCATGGAATGGTTTTTCGTTCATCGAATGATTTTTTTTTTCGAAAGTATGGAAAGCCATGTATGTAAAACACTTTTTGTCAAATATAATTTTGGGTCTAATATATTTTTGTTGAAATGAATATATTTTGTCGAATATATTTTCGTCAGATATATTTTTTGGTCAAATATATTTTGGGTCAAACATATTTTGTGTCAAATATATTTTTGGTGAAATATATATTTTGTCGAATATATTTTTGGTCAAATATATTTTTGGTCAAATATAATTTTGGTCAAATATATTTTGGTGAAATATATATATATATTTTTGTCAAATATATATTTTGGTCAAACCTATATATTTTTTTGTCAAATATATATTTTGTTTGAATATATTCTTGTCAAATACATATTTTATTGAATATATCTTTTATCAAATATATATTTGGTCGAATATATTTTTGTTGAATGAAATTTTACTTGATGAAATGGTTTTTTAGTTGGTGTCGAACATAAATATTTGATTCCCCTCTGGCGTGCCATACATGCCCATCTCAGTCATTATTGTGGGAGTGATGTAGAGAAGTTTACTGAGATTACCCAACATTACCTGTCTTAAACCATGAACAGTTTTAATCTCTTAACCCATAAACACTCAAAGTGGTTAATTGGTTTATATTGGTGGTCTTGATGACATTGTTGAAGACACGAGTTAGACATTTTTATAGTTATGCTTCAATTGTTTGGCGATATGATGTAATATCGTATATAAACATACACACGAGGGGATAGGAAAAAAAATCACAGGTAACGCACCGTTAACAAAAAACAAAAATCTGAATAAAGAACAACAAACGACAGCATGTAAGGTAATAGTTGATAGTCCAGTACTTACGAATCACGCAGAGTGCTTTTGAAATTACCCTTATATTGATAATCTACTATAGTGGTCATGGATGTAACCATTTCTAATGACCTAATCAGAATATGCGACAAGTTTCATAAGAATAGACGAGGTTCCAATGACGTCACCGAGTCATGCTGAGGAGCAAAAATTGCGTAAAGCCCACCGCACACTACACGATTTTGCCCCGATTCACAGGTCTTAAGACCTTAAGACTAGAAGTGTGACGTCACAGTCTTGCCATTTTCTAGTCGTACGACTGGGTCTTAGCGCCAGTCGTAGAGATTTGACATGTTGAATTTCTACGACCAGTCGTGAGCTTTCAGCCATTCACAATGCAGTAAAATGCAAGCGCACGCAGTGCGCACTGCGCGCGCTTTACAGTCGGGTCGTATAGTGTGCGGTGTCCGGTCGTACGACTGGTCTTAAGACCCAGCTTGGCATAAGACTTTAAGACCAGTCTGATCGTGTAGTGTGCGGTGGCCTTAAGGGGACCCCTATACGATCTGGGCAAGCGCGTAAGTGTTAAGCCCGCCGCACACTACACGATTTTGCCCCGATTCACCGGTCTTAAGACCTTAAGACTAGAAGTGTGACGTCACAGTCTTGCCATTTTCTAGTCGTACGACTGGGTCTTAGCGCCAGTCGTAGAGATTTGACATGTTGAATCTCTACGACCAGTCGTGAGCTTTCAGCCATTCACAATGCAGCAAAATGCAAACGCACGCAGTGCGCACTGCGCGCGCTTTACAGTCGGGTCGTATAGTGTGCGGTGTCCGGTCGTACGACTGGTCTTAAGACCCAGCTTGGCTTAAGACTTTAAGACCAGTCGGATCGTGTAGTGTGCGGTGGCCTTTACATAACCACGTCTCATGATAGGCAGGTGGGTATACGCTAAGCGTACACCGCGCTTGAGCCATGCGCGTAATACGCATGAAATTTACTTTTGCCCCTCAGCCAAAGCGTCATTTGACGTCACGGAACCTCGTCTATACGAGGTGAGATTCATAAAAATACAAGACAAGTTTCAACACCAAATCCAAGCAGGCCATAATTCAATCTAACTCTATTGATAGCCGAAAAGGATTAACTTCACATCTTTGGAGCTATATCATTGGCGACCACAAGCATTAGTTTTCATGCATAAAGAAATTTTCAGTCGTATCTTTTCATTTGGGCGTTTCAGTATGATGTCAATATGTATTTTTTTCCCAGTACATGTTAAAGCTCCATTTGAGACATATCGGAATATCTCAGCATGTTATAATACAATTGTGACAGTCATTTTGGATGCCATTAATTTTAATTTTTGGCTGATTTGATGAATTTGCTCAATGGAATTTAATTAAAGAATATGAATTATTGCTTTTCAACCTGGGTTTAATCGCCCGTTTCACGTTAGAGCACAATATTTCATCAATCATAAGAAAATATTAAGGAATTTCCGTTTATACGGAACATTCGTAAATATCTCAAAAACACCAAAGACCTTCAGCACCCTCGAAATGGGGTAAGACCATCAATTTATTTTCAAATTTTCACCATTTAGACATAATATGACTAACATTGGAATTTCAGTTTTTGACAGTTATTTTGGCGGTCATCTGGACATCTCAAAACCCTAAAAAACACAAAAATTGCATCAACCAGGTTCGGGTTCAACACCCTCGAAATAGGTTAAAACCTCCAATTGTTTTCAATTTTACGCCATTTACAAGGAAATAGTGGTCCTACATGGGAATTTCCGCTTCTGACTGCCATTTTAGGGCCATTTTGGAGGTCATATCTTTATTACCTCAAACCCCTTAAGGATGCAAGAGCTGCATCCTGCAGATTCAGTATTATTCAGCACACTCAAAATAGGGTAAAACAACCAACTGTTTTCAATTCTGCACCACTTAGAAGGAAATAGGGGGCCTACATGTGAATTTCCGTTTTTGGCGGCCATTTTGGCGGCCATCTTTATCATCTCAAAACCGTCAAAGATGCAAGAGTTGTATCCTGCAGCTTCGGATTCAGCACACTCAAATAGGATGAAAACAACCAATTGCTTTCAAATTGTCACCATTTAGAAGGTAATACAAAAGAATTTCAGTTTTTGGCGGCCATTTTGGCGGCCATCTTGAGTATCTCAAAAACTTCAAGAATGCAAGGATTGCATCATCCAGATTCAGATTCAGCACCCTTGAAATAAATTAAAACTATCCATTGTTTTCAATTTTTCACCATTTAGAAGGAAATATATAGGCCCTACATTTCCGTTTTTGGTGGCCATTTTGGCGGCCATCTTGAATAATCGAAAATTCTCAAGGATGCAGGTCGAGTTACATCATTCAGATTTGGATTCAGCACCCTCGAAATAGGGTAGAATAATCAATTGTTTTCAATGTCTCACCATTCAGAAGGAAATACATGGGAATTTCCGATTTTAATTGGCGGCATTTTGGTGGTCATTTTGGCGGCCATCTTGAATATCTCAAAATCCTCAAGGATGCAAGAGTTGCATCATCCAGATTCGGATCCAGCACCCTTGAAATAGGGTAGAACCATCAATTGTTTTTAATTTCTCACTATTTAGAAGGAAATGCGTGGGAATTTCCGGTTCTAATTGGCGGCCATTTTGGCGGCCATCTTGAATATCTCAAAACCCTCAAGGATGCAGGAGTTGCATCATCCAGATTCGGATTCAGCACCCTCAAAATAAGGCAGGATCATCAATTGTTTTCAATTTCTCACCATTTAGAATGAAATAGCCTACATGGGAATTTCCGAGTTTAATTGGCGGCCATTTTGGCGGCCATTTTGAATATCTCAAAATCGTCATGGATGCAGCAGTTGCATCATTCAGATTTGGATTCAGCACCCTCGAAATAGATTAGAGCTTTCAATTGTTTTCAATTTCTCACCATTTAGAAGGAAATACATGGGAATTTCCGGTTTTGGCGGCCATTTTGGCGGCCATCTTGAATATCTCAAAACCCTCAAGGATGAAAGAGTTGCATCATTCAGATTCGGATTCAGCACCCTCGAAATAGCATTAAACCATCAAAAAACATTGGGTGGACGGTAAAACAAGGTTCAGCCTCTGGCACCCAGACTAGAGTGCACTCGTCCTATGATCTCTGGAAAGCACTGGAGATAAGTTACTGTGACTCGGAAATGTATGCAAGGGACAGAATAAGGACGATGGAATATTACTTCTACGACTATCACCGTGCATCACAAGACGAACAAAAAGTCGCACGCACTGATTTTGTGTGAGAGATGAAAATACGTGAAATAGGTCAATCTAGCCAATCTTGACTTTTTTATATTTTCTGAAAGAGCAAGTCTTCTTCTACATTATACTAAAGTTTGGGATCATAAAACGAAAAGGAAATTGGAGTTTTAGCAGTTTTTCTGGAACACTTTTTGGTAGAATATTATTTAATCATTTCAAAGCTTAGAGTCTGCTGTTTCATAATCTGACCTTAACTAAAAATCCATGTCTGACCACTTTTTGTGGGTTTTGTGGTGAAGGGTCACATTTAATAAGGGAAACGATAATAATAATAATAAAGATAACAATGATAACTAAAATAAGCGTGTCCCAACGATTATACTTGTATCGTACTGATACCATTGTAGGAATAATATTATTGTGCGTTAATGAAGAGAACAATTATCACATTTTGATAACCATTTTCCTGCATACGTTCAAGGGGCTAATACGGGGAAAGACCAGCGCTATAAATACAGACGAGAAACACACTCATAGACTGAGGTCCATGTGCAAGATATTATTACCAGGACAAAGGTCTTACGCGGCAAGTGGTCATTCAGGGACCATATCAATTTAGACAGAATGGTTAAAGCTCACAGGTATTTTCACTGTTGAAATCATGTGAATTGTGCGTATAGTTGCAAGTGACAACATTACCTGACAAGATTGCGCCATGTCAGTGGCTGTGGAGAGGAATTCCCGGTTCAAGAAGCTGTTACTCACACTGAAGCGCGAAAGACGTGGTATACTATACACCCATCTGGCCATGTCTCTTCCCGTAGATGATTCATATGGATCATAGTAATGCAATCCCCCCATACTCAACGTCAGATCTTCAATCTGTTTTAAAACGAAAGATACCAAGAAGGATATTGATAAAATCATTGTGGAAAAAAAGGCACACAAAGTTAAATCAATATGCTTCAACACAGATACGTTAGAGTAACGCAAATGCGGAAGCTTTGAACATGCCTTAAAACATGAACGCACATTAACTAAGGCATAAAATGAATTACTTCTCGGACTGAGATATTTCTCATAATAAAAGTGTATCTTTCTCTCACTCGAAGCTACTAGTGTATAGAATAGCAGCAAACCGTTTTGTACATTTATTCAGGCGAGGATCTACACAAGATTGCGGGCAATTTATGGAGCAAGCAGTTTCAGACAAGAATGTTAACGTTGTTTTTTTTTAAGATTATAAATAGTGAACGCATGAAACTTCTGGTATTATACAGCATATGACAGGTTGCTGGATGTAAAGTGCACAGGGGTCTTCCTGTTTTAAACACAGACAAGAGAGTGACATCACACAGACACTACTTGGGCGAAGGAGTCAACTGCACGACTACGATCTTCTTTCGCTCGTCGTCTGTCATCCCCCGTACAAAACAATGAATGCTGTTTTGTGTGTGTGTGTGTGTGTGGGTGTGTGTGTGTGTGTGTGTGTGTTTTCTTTTGTAAAGGTTCATCTCCTATTTTTGTTGTGGTCAAATTTCAATCAAATCCCTGTCTAACATCTATCTTTATAATATGGAGCGCATATTATGAAAAACAACATGTACAAAAGTAGAATTCGTCAGGTATGAGGCACAGGGGCAGTGCCAAATAGGAGCAAACTTTGCAATTTGTAACACATTAAATGAGCATCAAGTTTGGAGTGGCACATTGTTTATCAAAATAATGAAACACATTAAGATGATACTGAAACAAATCAATTCACTTTATTCTATGGGGTCATCGAACTTGGCAGAACGCGCTGAACTGCTTTCAACTGATTATTAACCTTGTCACTTGCATACCACTAAAACTTGCACTGAAGTGCACTCGCCCTTTCTCTGGGAATCACTGGAGATAAGTTACTGGCAAATGCATGCGGCGGACAGAATAATGACGATGGAATGTCACTCCTACGAGCTATAATGTTAATAATAATCATTATTACAATAGCAAAAGTAATAATGGTCACAATAATAACAACAATAACCGTACCAATGAGTATACTCGTACTGATACTGTTATAAGAATAATAATTGCGTTTAATGAAAAGAACACAAATCACATTTTGATAGCCGTGTTCCTTTATACGTTAAATGGGGCTGACGTGGGGAAAGACCAAGCTATTAATACAGACGGCAAAATACTCATAGACTGATATCAATATGCAAGGAATTATCTACCAGGACAAAGCTCTTACTGGACAGGGGGTCATTCAGTTCTTCTTTTTTTTTTCTTGAAGTAAAAATGGTCTCTTTCCAGACGATCAGGAGCCATATCAGTGAAGACAGTACCCTATGGTTAAAGCTCATAGGTATTTTCACTGTCAAATGTGAATTGTTCGTAGTTACAGGTGACATACCTGACAAGATTGCGCCATCTCGGTGGCTGCTGAGAGGAATTCAGGGGTCAAGAAGCTGCCATTCACACTGAAGCGCGAAAGGCGTGGTATACTACTATAGACCCATCTGGCCATGTCTCTTTCCGTACAGAATACGTATGCTTCATTGTCATAAAATGCTCCTATACTCAACGTCAGATCTTTAATCTGTTTTGAATAGAAACAAAGAATACAACAAAAATTGATAAAATCATTGTAAAAAAAAAGAAACATGGGTGATTCTATACAGAGATGTCTGAAACATGCTTTATGTACGCATATTCATTGAATTAGTTTAAAAAGACAATTATTTCTCAGAAATAAATACGATGAAATCGACATTGTATCTCATATCCAAGTAAATGTACAGATTAATGCCCCGTCACTGACTAGGCACACTAACCTGGAAACATTAAACTGCACATTACTTGAATATGAGACCATTCTGAAGCAAATAATTTTCACACAACAATAGATATATAATGTACTCTTAAATGAATCTGACAAGGATTGGAACAGTCATCCTCCAGCATTCCCACTGATTCCCACTGATCAGTTGCTAGCCATCCCCTTTAAGTGCATATAAAGGTGTTTCTCTTAAACACAGACATATGAGTGTCATGACCCAGTCACATGAGCGAATGAGTTAACTGAACGACTGCAAATACCTTTCGCTCGTCGTCGGTCGATCTCATCCCTCGTACATTGATTTTTTTTTGTAACTTTTGCAGTTTCATCTGCTGTCTTTGTTCTTGTCAAATTTCAAGCAAATGCCTGTCGTACATTTTTTTTTTAATATGGACAGCATATGAAAAACAACATGTACAAAAAAGATGTCGGCTTGGAGGCACAGGGGCAGTGCAAATACTGTAGTAGCAAACTGTACAATTTGTTAGAACGAGTATTACGTTTGGAGTGGCACATTGTTTATCAAAACAATGATTTTTATTAAGATGATACTGAAACAAATCCATTCAGTTTATTTCATGGGGTCATCAAATTAAGCAGAGTACGCGCTGAACTGTTTACAATGATATTGTTTATTGGCTTTGTCACTTGAATAAAATCTGCACGCAGAGTGCAGTCACCCTTTTCTCTGAAAGCATTAAAGCCAAGTTACTGCCAGATGCAACGCACAGAAAAAGAAATAATGAAGGCATTATCACTCTTGCGAGCATTATAGAATCAACGCTACTACTCCTACTACCTCTACTACTACTGCAACTACTACTTCTACTAATGATAGTAATGGTTATAAAATGAAGATATTAAAAATTGCAACAATAATGAGAACAATCATGATGATGACGATGATGATGATGATAATGATAGCAATAATACTATCCCAATTATATAACTTGTATCAATATACCAGCAAAGCTGATGAATAGAAGACAAACAATATCTTAAAACTGTTTTCCTTCAAAAGTTCAAGGGCTATAACGTGGGGAGGTACCAGTGCTACAGACAAGAAAATGCTTATAGACCAAGGTCCATGTGCAAGGTAATAATCAATATTATTATTTCCCAGGTCCAAGGACGTAGGTCTTGTGACAAGTGGAAATTAGTTTTCTTGAGGAAGATTGTCTTTTTCGAGACCATCAGCAGGCACAGCAATGATAACGGAACGACCAGAACTCAAAGTTACTAATACTTCCACGGTCAATGTGAATTGTGCGTAGTTACAGGTGACATACCTTACAAAATTGCGCCATGTCGGTGGCTGCTGAGAGGAATTCACGGGTCAAGAAGCTGACACTTACACTGAAGCGCGATAGACTTGGCATAGTGCAGACCCATCGGGCCACGTCTCCTCCATTTATGTTTTTATGTAACAAAGTTGGAGTATCATTCAACGTCAGATCCCGAATCTGTTAACAGAGACATAGAAAACCAATTAAAACAGCAGGGAATAAAATGTATATTATGTCAAGTTGTCCTGAGATACAAACACAAACAAACAGCCAGTGTTTCAAAACAAAAGCACGTTTAGAGTAGCAGATGTAAGTGCAGAATGTTTGCGCATTCATTACTAATGCATGTCTAAAGTCTATCATTTCTCAGATGAGATGTGATAAAAAGGAAATGCACTTTTTATCGTATACTATATACACCTTCTAGCACTCCAAGATACCGAACTATAAGAAGGTAGCTGTTGTGTTCAGTTCATCAAGCAAGGACCTTTACATTAGTGATTTTACGCACCAGGCCATGTAGTTTCAGACAGGAATATTTGTTCTTCCGTTGTCTCTGTTTTCGAGACGGTAACTAATGGAATCTTGAAACTCCTTGTAAAGTACACTCTAAAAAATACCTAGTCAGATATGACTAGAATCTCGTCGTATTTGACTAGATTATAGGATCCCAGGGGTACTTACTCTTTTCTAGTCATTTTTACTAGAAAAAACTAGTCACAGATTTTGAGTAGAAATCTAGTCAATGTTTATGACTAGAAAATCTAGTTGGTTTGACTGGTTTCTAGTAAAAGAAGATTAGAATATACTGATCAGTAATTTGACTAGATATGTAGTCAGTGTTGTAAAAGCTTAAAATTGACCCCTGCCTGTGACCTTTGACCTTGAGGTAAACCCCATGTTTGGTAAACTGTGAAACTTTGTATAACCGCCCTTCCCTCCAAGTTTGATGGAAATTGAACCCATACGTACATGCATATACACACATCCATACATGCATGCACATACATAGTAGGCCTACTGTACTACGTACCCCAACGCGTGCGCGCGCACACACACACGCACACACAGAACCACCATCGCCATTAGTAACACACAGACTCCATCAAACACGCACATATACACAACCCCTACACATACACGCCACACATACACCCGCACAGAAATACCACGATACTCGGAACACACATTCCATACCCACTACACACATACACACCAACCACATAAAACAAAGACACACGCGCACAAACATCCAAACACAAACAAACACAGACACACGCACGCACGCACACATTAAAACACAGACAAACAAACCATTATAACTATACCACTACCATGCACACATGCACGCAGATTACACCGATCGGAGATATCGTGTATGTTACATGTATTATTTATACGCACCTACACACCATACACAACACATACCATTCAGCCCCCCCCCCCCACACACACACACATTCACATCGCAAAGTTAATATCAGTCATACCCACGGCCTATCCAGGCATAATATAGGAACAATCACCTCAACCACACAATTCGTAGTACATCTTAGCAGTATCTTCTGCAGCTTGAAGACAACCACCGACAACAAATATTTTGTACAGCTACGTTTCATTTTGCCTGCACAAATTGTCGCCGAGGTCAAAAATTGGGAACTGCACGAGCAGCACAATTTGTCGCCAGGCGACAAACTGTGCAGGGGCGGCAATTTGTGCAGGGGTGACAATTTGTGCCTCAACAAATATACCTTTCTTGCTTCGTGTAAATTGTCTTCTCAGAGGAATGACGAGGTTTCGGGACGGGTCGGTTAATTGCCAAAAATAGACGGAACTGCGTCTGGTTTAAAGAGCTTTTTTGGTTTTCCACCCAGAAGTTTCGCTCTCATGCCGACTTCATAATCTGCCTCGGTGAAATGGTCCCTACAGACGAAGTTGTTCCTCCTATCGTTCCGGTACTTTTTGCCCCCCAATAGTAGCTACATGCATTGAACCACATACAAGCTGAATATCGTGTTGTCCTCCCCGTCAACCCGGAAGTATCTCGGGGAGATTTCGCGAAAATGGCAGCTTCCTGCGGTAGCAGAAGACGTCGTAAAAACAATTGCGCAGGATCTCTATTTTCTGCTCTAACTAGGGTATTGGAAGGCCTACAGGAATGAATTACATGTATATGTCAAATGAAATGGGATTTTTCCGCTCTTAAGGATGGGAATAAAGAAAATCATGACAATCATTCTCCTTTAATTCTGAAAGACAGAGATGTAAAAATATGAAATGCTTACACACATGAGGGCAATGTGCAAAAGAACACTACAAGAAAAAAAAGTTTTGCCCCGAAGGTGAAAACTCTTTATTTGTATTTCAGATGAACAGGTCTCTTTACAGGTGGTCAGAAGACTCAATTATCAACGATAAAATGATACGAAGAATCACGAATACTCGCAACAAATTTGAAATACGCATAATTTGATAAACATACCTGACATGATGACGCTGAGGCAGCGGCTGTTGAGAAGAATTCTTCGGACAAGTATTCGCCTTTTACTCTGAATTGCGAAAGGCGTGGCATGGTACATGCCCATTGGGCAAAGTTTCCTCGAATTGAAGGTAGATTATGACTATCTACAGACACAGAGACCAAAGACATGTCCAGATCTTGAATCTATTTGAAATGAAGTAGAATTAAGCACTTCATCAACAAACTAACAAAACGTCCAGTAAATAAAACAACAACAACTAGGTAATTAATACCCTTTTAGGAAAATTGTGGTTACCATGGCAACGCTTTCTCTGACAAACACACACACAAAACATGTCTTCCACATCTACATCTCAATGTCATCATGTACCCTGAGTTTCATCTAAATTGCTTCTATACCGTAGAAGGAATAATTTGCAACGCAAGATTTGCAACAGACAGCCCGACCGACCGACCGACCGATCACACGCTGATTCCTATACACCCTCGCATACACTTCATGTGATTGAAATACAAAGCATTTATTGGTTGAATGTACAGTACAATTACAATCAAATTTTCGCATTGATAACACCCAATATGATTAAACTGTCTAAATGCTACTTCAGGGTCTTGAAATATAACATCTTAGCTCTATTTTGTCGAAAACCCCACTCAAACTTAGCACTTCGATGCTTTTGTGTGTGAATACAATAGACAGAACTTGCAGGAAAGAGATTCTAGACATTCTCTGCGAAATTCCCCATTTCTCTCTGACCACTGAAGGAAATCGAATGGGGTTTTCCGTAAGATGCGGGCAATGAGTTATAGTTTAATACCCTGAATTTGTATTTGGATTTATTTACTATTTTTAAAGATATCATTGCGGAGGGTCCCGTTTTTTTTTTTTTTTTTTTTTTTTTTGGGGGGGGGACATACGGTATATTAGAACAATATTATTACATACAAAAGTGAGATGCGTGAATACAGAAGTCTTGAATATGACTTGAAACATGTAGTGATATATATATGTTATGTGTGTGTGATTGTGTGTGTGTGTGTGTGTGTGTGTTTATGTGCTTGTGTGACCAGTTGACAGGTGGACTTTGCATTAAAGCAGATGACTGGGTATTGACAAAAGAAGGGTAATTTGTAAATTCGTTGTATTTTACCTGTCTACCTTGGACTGACAAACAATGTACTTGAAATATGACCAACTCGTAATCGTTGATATCCCATAACTACGAACCAATTATACAGTACAGTCGAGTCTAGCAGCACTAGTTACGTTCAGACGGTGATCCTTAACCTCGAGGACAGCTAACTTCGAGGATAAGTTCTATGGAGCGTCAAGTGCCGCACAGTCGGTTTCTCTATGAAATCAGTTACTTCGTCAACGAAATGGCCAAGTTGTATTTCGTGTTCCTCAAGGATCTTCATGAGGACCCCTTCTTTTCCTTTGGGCATTTCCATGAGATGGGTGTCATGGGGTGAAAAACTAAATTGTTATGTTGAAACTTGCCACCGGTTTTATTTTGTTCAGTACACTTCTAGGCATGTAGAACAGCCATTTTTCCCCATTCATATACCTCCGGGATGGCAGATATTACACTTTGAAGTTAACTTTTATTTTTATTGAAAATTACATCGAAAATGTACTTGAACGTTTAAAGGGATCATATAGTTTTGGTTGAGACCTAATTTCAGGTTTTTAACATTTTTTGGTGAGATAATGAGAAACCTCTTATGAAATATGAAAGAGCATGTAATTCCATGAGGAATTCAATGTTTAATTGATGAAAATTGGTTTTGAAATGGCTGAGATATCCAAAACAGAGCGATTCTAATAAGTGTGGGACCCACACTTTATTGTAATTGCTTTCTTTTACTTTGTTTTTGGATGTTTCAGTAATTCCAAACCCGATTTTCATCAAATAAACTTTGAATTCCTCTTAAGATGGTATGCTCTGTACTATTTCATAAGTGTTTTCTTGGTATCTCGCAAAAAGTTAAAAGCCCAATTCTCATCTCCACCAATATTGTACCATCACTTTAAGTCGAATCCATAGATTATAAACAAATGGTAAGTAATTGATTTGTTGATTTTTATAATACACTGGGTATTAGTTTCTAGTTGTCAGTAAGAAAAAATAATGATCTGCATACCCATGGATTGATAGAAAGCACACTGCCGAACTGCTTAAACTAACATGAGTAACGAAAATACGGAAATAGTTTTATATTTTTATATTCCCTTGGATTTAAAATCTGCCAATTGAAATACTCTTCATACTGCTTCTACCCAGTATGAAAGAAAGTGAAAGAGCTGTGTACATGTAATTGTGTTATAATGACTGAGGGACAACAAAATTGTAACGTAACAAGGATGTAACGCAACGACACAAAAATCTTGAAATGCAAACATATTACTAAACCACTGACAGCGAAATATTTTGTATGTCACTTGAGTAAACTGAGGGGACATAAAGTGAGTACGATTTTTACCTTACATGACCTTGCTTGACGTTTTTTTTAGGCCAAAATACAATATTTTCTATCCAAAGAAAAGCTTGATTATCAAACTAGACAAACGAGATGTGTCCAGTAATCTTGAATATTGTACGTTTTTTGTACAAAAATTGTTCAGTTTTGTAATAGGAAATAAGCCTTACATTTCATTGGTATCTTTCAGATATCAGCTGTGCATTTAACTTTTAAACCTAGGCAGCTTGGTTTTTTAAATGCTTAAAGCTGTAACTGGTGCAAATTTGGTAATTGGTCTGTGGAACAGTAGAGAGATGGAAACATCTGGATACAATTTACATTGAAAACACAATAGACTTTTAAAAAATCTGTATATGATGCCACTTTTAGCAAGAGTTAGTATTTTCTCTTTCTGCTGCGATGCCATTTTTCAGCAATAATAATTTTCTGTCTGCTAGTAAATTTGTACATGTGTGTATAAAACATTTGCAAGAATTGTTATTGTATCATATTGTTCTTTGTTATTTTCAACCCACTGAACTACAGTATGTTTACTAAAAGTAAAAATTCACCATTAGTAAAAGATACAAGAATTAGTTGATGTAAATCTAAAAGTGGATTGCGGCATACATCTGTACATAACAGGGCAGCGGCTGCCAACCTCGAGAGTTTGGAGTGAGACACTGTGACTAGTGTGAGAGGAAGCGAGAAACCACACCCGACTGATCAAAGCGGTGGTGGGGAGGGGAGTTGGGAATTTTATGGAAGAGAAGTGTCTTCCCAACCCCCCCCCCCTTTCCACTGGAGGGAAGTTTACCAATTTTACATTTTAAATGGTGCACCCTGGTGCATACTTCATTGAAGATTTCAACACATGCCACAGAGAAGTGTGTCTATGGGAAAATCTCAACAGTGTGGGCTTTGAGCATACTGAATGCTCAGATTATGTCAGGACTTTTTGGAACATTTCTTTCTTTCTTTTTTACTTACTGGTTTGGGAATTTAGTATGAACATTCTGTCGTAAGAGTAAGACAGATAAAATTTGGTTAATTGCATGAGTTCGTGCTGAGTGTGTGAGAGTTGGCAGCCCTAACACAAAGTGTAAAGTCCACACAACTGGTAGCGTAAGTTTTAATGTGTAGTAGCTGCTTGTAATTTATCAACATGTATGTTGTTTATAAAGTGGCTTACAACTTATTACATCAAGTGTTTTATTCATAATTAAAAGTATCTAGGTCCCTGTGAAAGGGAATGGAAGAAAAATACAAAATTACACTGCATAAACTACCGCTTTATATGTTCATAAATTCGATTTATATGTATTTGCATTTTGGATAACACAATAATTATGTGCCATGTGATTTGTAACAGTGGGATAAGTATGAAAGAGTGCCAATATTGTTTTATCTTAGGAATAAAATATCTGTAGGGGTTAGATACATCATCGTATTCAACTTCTAGCTAATTCTCAGTGTCATACGGGTATTTGGTAGTGGTTATGAGCTAATTTATGTAACTTGAGTAACGTGTTATGTGAGTAAAGATGACTTTGGCATAAATGTTTAGTATTTCCAATGCTTTGAAAATTCTACCCCCTATGTCAATTTTGAGTACCACCACCATATGAGTTATATAAATCATACAACAGTTGTTTAAAATACTACTAAGTGTGAGGAAACTTGTTGAATATGGGCATGTTGACTTTTTATGGCGTCCCAATGTAACACGAGTAACGAACGTGTTTCTTTTTAAATCTTTATTTCCTGTAAAGATGTGGGTAGGTAAATTCTAGTAGTATTGCAAGGTAGACTAAAGGACTTGTCCACCTAGTGTAGAAAAGAGAGTCTGTCAAACCTTCCAGTACAAAAAAATGACAATTACAATACACAGAAGCGTCTATGAATTATAACGTTAGTAACATTGATTTCCCCGATTGTTATATTAATGATATAACACATTCATCCGAACATTTGACTTTTATTTTATTCGCTGATGATTTGACTGGTATGTTTTCTCACGAAATTCCAAAAATACTTTTAATACTTTTAATATTGAATTATTTTCAAGCGAATAATTTTTTCGCTAAATATACAAAAACTCATTAGTATGTTATTTTGTAATTCTCTAGATTTTTTTTTTTCTGGCCAAATTGTATTAATAACCAAACGCCATGAATCGTGTACATTTAATCACAAAAAAATAATGTTTTCGGGTGCTTTTTTTTAATCGACGATCATTTAAATTGGAACACTCATCTTTATTTGAATAAACTTACTTCAAAAAAGCAGGGCTATTTAAAAAATTAAAACAGATTTTTTTTCAATTAGAATACTTTTGGTGATATATTCAACTATAATTCAACAATTTTTAAATTACGGAATACTTGTGTGGGGAAGTTCTACCAAGATCAATATTGATAAGCCATTGATCACTCAAAAGATAGTTTTAAGATGTATTTATGGACGAAATCTATGTGCGCATACTGATTTACTTTTCGTATGTAGCAATATTTCAAAAATAGATTTGTATTTCATGAATTTAGGAGTTTTGATGTATAATTTGAAAGTATCAAATTGATGTATAATTTGATACTGTCCCTATGACCATGATGACTGTCTTATTGGTGTTTTCTTCTCCTTCTTTCTCATTCTTGCCCGATGTTTTGGAGCTTTTATTTAAGAAAAATAAAGAAATACATAAATATTCAACAAGACAGAGTGACATATAATTATCATATACCGAAAACTAGATTACGAATACTGCAAAATACTTCTATTTATAATGGACCCAAACTTTGGAATTCTTTAGATGGTATAATACCACGAACATCCGAATGTTATTTCTTTTATTATTTCTTTTCTCTTGCAGCTGCAGGCACCGTCATTGTTATCTTCTTGATACTGTCCCTATGACGGTCTTATTGGTGTTTTCTCCTCCTCCTTTCTTGTTCTTTTCTCTTTGCAGTGTGTGTGTGTGTGTGTGTGTATGTATGTGTGAGTGGAACTGATTGTGTTTGGCTTTTTTTCTGGGACCTACCCCCACAAGCATCTGCTTCTTTCTATATACTGAGGGCGATGTACAAAAGAACACTACAAGCAAGAAAGTTGTGGGTCAAAATTGAGAACTCGTTACTTGTTTGTCGGATGAACAAGTGTTTTTGCAGGTGGCCAGAAGACTCAATAATCCACGATAAAATGATACGAACATTCAAAAATATTCAAGACAAATTTGAATTACGCATGGTTTGATGGACACACCTGACATGATGACGCTGAGGCAGCGGCTGTTGAGAAGAATTCTGCCGACAGGTAGACGTCTGTTACATTGCAGTGCGAAAGACGTGGCATGGTACATATCCATCGGGCAAAGTTACCTCCAGTCGAAGGTAGATTGTGACGATCTGCAGACAGATGGCCCCAAGACATGTACAGATCTTGAATCTGGATTGAAATGAAATGGAAATAAATAGTATGTAAATAATAATAAAAAGTATATGATTCAAATAGAAAGCATGACTGGTTGCACGTATAAGAACACAATATGTACGAAAGAGAGACGAGTGAAAACAGAAGTCTTGAATATGACTTGAAACATGTACGCATTTTACTTATGTATCTTTTGTGTGTGTGTGTGTGTGTGTGTGTTTGTATGTGTGTGACCACAATAACCCGTGTAATTTGCATGAAAGCAAATGACTGGGTATTGGTAGAAGAAGACTCCTACTTGATCGTGATTGTGCATCACAAAACCCAACAAAAAAGTCTCACGACCTGATTTTACGTGACGACTCCAAATAGGTGAAAGAGGTCAACCTAGTCAATCTTGTGTTTATCATAATCTGACTCTTAGAAAATATTACTCTTCTTTTACAATATTCTAAAGTTTTGGATCATAAAACAAAGGGGAAATTATGTTTCAAGACCTTTTCTAGAACATTTGTGTGTGTGTGTGTGTGTGTCTGTGTAAAAGTATAAGTTTGGCCCCTTTTCAATTTTCAAAAATCCTAAACACTTCACTTTCAACTGTAGTAACTTTTGAAAGGATGATACTACTGCTTTCAAAGTTGGTATTAGTCATGGACAGGATATGTTTGTACAGCATACTCAATAGCAGCTTAATCGAACAATCGCTTCATTGTTGTTGCAGTGGTGGTTAACATTTTTCGTTTGATTCCATTCATTGCACAGCTACAACTTGTAGCACAGCTTAAAGCGCTTGAATAGACCCTGTACTTCGGAACCTCTTTACTATTAAGTATGCCTACACACTTTTTCCCAGAGTGTGGACATTCTTTCCAATATTTAAATAGGTTTGGAGATTTCATTTGAATTGAGTTATACATCATCTTGAAGCCCATAGTGCGCTCTTTTACAATATGCCCCTAACTACCGGCGACTTTTTGTTGGGTATGTGATGCAAGGTCATATTTATAAATGCGTTATGTTTTTACGTGTCTAACTTGGAACTAATGAATAATCTACTTGAAATGTCACCCACTCGATTTTGTTGATATTCCACAATAATCATAACACATTATACAATTCAGTCGAGTCCACTTGACTTCCAGTTTTCGACCTCCAATTCACGAAAATATTATATGAGAAAGAATAGAAATGGACGTGTTGCCGACTAAATGAATACATTATGAAATTTAAAGGGCACAAGAAAACACGGTCTCTGCAGATTAAGATATATCGTTTCTAACGTGTCTAATGTCTTAATTACATCTATCTTGAGGTTTAAATCGAACTGATGCAAAAGTATAAAAGTCGCAGATTCAAACTGCTTACGTACTGAGGGCGATGTGCAAAAGAACACCGCACAACAAGAAAGTATTGGGTCAAAATTGAGAACTCATTAGATGTTTTGCAGATGAAAAAGTGTTTTTAAAGATGGCCAGAAGACTCAATAGTCATCGATAAAATTATACGAACACTCAAGAGTATTCAGACAAATTTGAATGATTGAATAATTTGAATAATTTTGATGGACACACCTGACATGATGACGCTGAGGAAGCGGCTGTTGAGAAGAAGTCTTCGGGCAAGTTCATGTGGTTGACACTGAATTGCACAAGATGTGGCATAGTACATACCCATCGGGCAAAGTTCCCTCCTATCGAAGGTAGATAGTGACAATCTGCAGGCAGACTGATCGAAGACAGGTCCAGATCTTGAATCTGTATTGAAATGAAATAAAAATAAACACTTCAGCGAAACATAAACAAAACGTTTAGTAAATCCCCAAACCAACTGTGATTAAGATAAAAAACATGACTGTATATAAAAACAACATAAAACGTCCGAAAGTGATACGTGTGTAAACAGAAGTCTTGAATATGATTTGAAACATGTACGCATCTTTAGTGATGTATCTAGTGTGTGTGTGTGTGTGTGTGTGTGCGTTTGTGTGCGTGTGTGACCAGTTAACATGTATACCCTCCGAATTGCTGGGTTTGGGTAGAAGATGACTCATTTGTGATCGTGCATCACAAAACCAAGAAAGAGTCACACGTCCGAAAGCGCTTGAAAAGATCCTATACCTCGGAGCCTCTTTATTCAGTACACACTTTTCCAGTGTGTGTGCATTCTTTCAAATATTTAGGTCTGGAAATTTCATTTAAATTGAGTTACATTGATTAACAGATTTTGAAGTTTATAGTCTACTCTTTCAGAATATGCCTTTAACTAAAATTCGTCGTCGTCTAGCGACGTTTTGTTGGGTATGTGATACAAGGTCGCATTCATAAATTCGCTATGTTTTACCTGTCTACCTTGGGCTAACATATAATTCATTTGAAATATGACCCACTCGTAATTGTTGATATTCCATAATACGCAAAGACACATTATACAGCGCATTAAAGTCCATCAGCACTATAACCACAGACTTATTTGATACATTTCATGTCTCGTTATCAAAAAATATTGTTACATGAAATGATTTCATTCAAAAATGAGCGTGTGAATTCCAATTATCGACCTTCAGTTCGCGAAAATAATATAACGTAAAAGAAAAGAAATTGACGTGCTTCCGACTGAAAGTTCTTTGTGAAATAGACAGGAAACAAGATATCGGAAACCCTATATTTTAAAATAAATCGTTACTATTGCCTAAATTACATCTTTCTTGAGGTTTAGATCGAGCTGATGCAAAATTATCCAAGCCGCGGATATTTGTGCATCATCCACTGCATACAGCACAAATGGATGAATTCGTGGCTATAGAACGCCTGTTTTATCATCAGAAATATTTTGAAATTGTGCCAGATCCACGTGGTTAAGAAATCTCTCCTTCTATATTGGTCACAATCATATTTGGATGAATTTCTTTATTGCAACAAAAGGTTGTTTGTTTTTTCTGCCGATGCTCTGCTTCATGCATTGAAGGGGTTACTGTTGGAGTGAGACAGTGATACCAACAATGTGCAATTGCTTACATAGCAAGAAAGTTTTGCGTCAGAACTGAGAACTCACTACTCGTTTTGCAGATGAACAGGTCTTTTTACAGGTGGCCAGAAGACTCAATAATCAGTGATAAAATGATCCGAACAATCAAGAATGTTCATGACCAATTGGAACGACGCATAGTTTGATAGACATACCTGACATGACGACGCTGAGGCAGCGGCTGTTGAGAGGAATTCTTCGGACAAGTATCCGCCGTTTACACGTAAGTGCGAAAGACGCGCCATAGTACATACCCATCGGGCAAAGTTTCCTCCAGTAGAAGGCAGATTGTAATGATCTGCAGACAGATCGATCGAAGACATGTCCAGATCTTGAATCTGTATTGAAATGACACAAAGATAAACACTTCAACAGCAAACAAACAACACGTCCAGTAAATAAAAAAAAAAAAATATGTGACTGAAATACAAAGCATCACTGGTTGAAAGTATAATTATAAGAACAACATAATATACGAAAGTGCATGAGATGTGTGAATACAGAAGTCTTGAATATGACATGCACGCATAAAGTAATATACTCTTGTGTGTATGCAAGTGTGCACGTGCGTTTGTGACCAGTAAACCTGTGGATCTTGCATTAAAGCAAATAACTGGGTATTGACAAAAGAAGGCAAATTCATAAATTCGTTATGATTTTCCTGTCTACCTTGGACTGATACAAAAGTAGATAATTTAGTTGAAATATTACTCACTCGTAATCGTTGATGATTCATAATTGCGAACAAATTATGCAGTGCAGTCGAGTCTAGCAGCACTTTGGCAAAAACCTGTGATATATTTCACATCTTTCTACTTTAAAAAGTGTAATGCGTGATTGTTTTTATAAAAAAGGTGAGTGTGTGTGACTTCCAGTTCTCGACCTCCAATCTAAGATAACAACAAATGAGAATGAATGAGAATTGACATGTTTTCGATTGAAGAAATTCTTTGTGAAATCTAAACGAGACAAGATATCGCAACCCCTGCAGATTAAAATAAATCGTTACTATATAGTCTAAATTACATGTCTCTTGAGGTTTTCATCGAACTGATGCAAAATTATACAAGCCGTAGATGTTTGTGTATCATCCATTTCATACAGCACAAATTGATGAATTCTTGGCTGTTGAACCTCTGTTGTATCATAATTATTTTATAATTGTGCCACATCCATGAGGTTAAGAAATCTCTCCTTCTATATTGGTCATGATCATATTTGGATGAATTTCTTTATTAGATAGAACGTGCTTCTGCCGATGCTTTGCATCATGCATTGAAGGGCTTAATGTTGCTGAAAGCCAGCAATACAAACAATATGAAGTGCTAACATACTGAGGGCGATGTGCAAAAGTATCACTATGCACACCAAGAAAGATTTGCGTCAAAACTGAGTACTCATTACTTGTTTTGCAGATGAACAAGTCTTTTTACAGGTGGCCAGAAGACTCAATAATCAACGATAAAATGATACGAACAATCAGGAATTTTCACGACCAATTTGAATGACGCATAGTTCGGTGGACATACCTGACATGATGACGCTGAGGCAGCGGCTGTTGAGAAGAATTCTTCGGATAAATATCCGCCGTCTACACTGAAGTACGAAATACGTGGCATGGTACATACCCATCGGGCAAAGTTTCCTCCAATGGAAGATAGATTGTAACGATCTACAGGCAGATCGATCGAAGACATGTCCAGATCTTGAATCTATATTGAAATGAAACAAAACTAAACACTTCAACAACAAACAAAACGTCCAGCAAACTAAAAATAAAAATGTCCCTATGACGACTGGTGAATGTTCCGCTTCGTTGAATTAGGTTTCATTGGATTGATGGGTGGCTATATTTTCTAAGAGAGCATGTATTTGGGGATTTGAGGATTTTTACTTCACTTTAGACCTTTGATAAGTTTATGCATTGAGTAATTTTCAAGTTATGGAGAAAAAGTGTCATTTCAGTACTGAATAGTAAACTGATAGCATTTAACTGGCCTTTGACTCCTTGACCTTTGACCTTATGACCCTAAAATTCCCAAGAGAATCACTGTCAGGCAGAACATGCATAAATATGTAGACCCTACTAAGTTTCATGATACCTTGAGCCACTTCCGAGATATGGAGGAAGAAGTGAATTTTAGCACTTCCACTTGACCTTTGACCTTTGGACCTTTGACCTTTTTGGCAAATAACTCCCCAGAGAATCTCTATAGGGTAATGCATGTATACACCAAGTTCCAAGAAAAATCCTTCAGGAATTGCATGCATATGAGGGAAAAAAGTGAAATTTTGAGGAGTTGACCTTGACCTTTCACCCCCTGAGCTTTGACCCCATGACCCCAAAATTCCCTGGATAATCACTGCCGGTGAGTACATGCATATGAAGGTAAGTTCCATGAAGATACTTTGAACCATTTCCGACATACGGAGAAGAAAGTTAGATATTAACATTTTCACTTGACCTTTGACTTTTCACCTTATGACCCGAAACTCTCTCTAGAGAATCTTTATTGGGTAGAATGTATACACTAAGTTTCAAGAAAATACCTTTAGACATTGCATAAATACGGGGAAACAGTGAAATTTCCAGCATTTGACCTTGATTTTTTACCTTTAACCTTGAGCATCTGCAATCAAAAGATGATAGGCACAACTTCACCCACTCGCACATATACCTGCGAAGTTTCATTAGGATACCTTCAACGTTTTTTGTTTGTTTGTTTGCTTGTTTTTTTTTTTTAGTTACGCTGTCCACAACATGTGTGTGTGTGTGTGTGTGATTGAAATTAAAAGCATGAAGTGCTGTTGAACGTATAATGCACCTGTCACACTTTGCCGAATAAGGTAAACGCACTCGAAAAGAATGTCGATTTTTGGCATCAGTTGATGTCCGTGCACAAAGTTTTTTTCTTGCCAAAAACGGATAGCGCGATCTGGCACTTGTCCGATAATTGTATGTTTTCTCCTGTATCTATACTGTACTTTGTCGTTTTCCACGCATTGCCATTCGCTACGTCTCCTGTAGAGGCCATTGCTGCAAGAGATGGAACGGATGGAACGGCTATATGTGCAGCACATCAAACGCATACGCACTGCATAGCCACAGGATGACCACCGGGCAAAACGCATGTAGTTACGGATGACAAACGGATAGGACGGCCATAAGTGATGATTACAGTATATCTACAGGACATCTACAACACATCCACAGGACATGAAGCTGCTATTTAACGAATATGTACCGGCCTTGCTGCAACTGGCTCCTGCGAGGACATAAAAGAATACCGTCATTATTTTATAGGACCTCACCGTTCTCGTGTATGCCTCCCTGTCGTGATGCACTGTCAACGGCTCCAAGCTATACATTGATACAGGGCCGATACAGGGCAGCCTTTATATACTTCAGGCAGAAGTATATTGCCGCTAGGGGGAGGCAACACAAGCAAAAGTGAGGGAGGTGTGGTCCATGAAGTGGCTTGGTCCTGAGAGAGGCAGGCCATTTGGTTTCTACGACCAATTGTCATTAGACACAAGATTTGATACGGGCGAAACAGATTAGAACTACTTTGCTACGTATCCCTGAATAAACCATGCAAATGTTATGTTTCAGGCGAAAAGGTGAGATACGCATTAAAGAGAAAGCAAAATGCATCATATTATGCTTTAAGGTGTGAAGGACAATGCGGCTGGCGTCCAAATCATCCCAAGAGAGTCTGAAAAATATCAAAGAACATGCAAACAAGCGAGCATCATAATTATGGGGAAACAACCTTCTCACCCCTCTTTGACAGGATAACAGGTCTTTCGGAAGAGCAAGATTTTCAGTCAGTTTAGCTTTTATAAGAATGTTGTAATAATGAGGAACTGCAGTGATCTGAATAGATTTATGTAACCATCATCATCATCACCTATAATACACTACTTGCGCCACCAAAAAACCCGTTAAGATCAGACTCGCTATCATGAAGCACACACAATGTCACTGGGTATCGGCTGACATGAACTGTTGGATGTTCACAGGTTAAAAATTGTGAGTTGAATTGAGCTGATGCCAGAAGTGGCAAACTTCGAGTTGAAAGTGAGACAGTGAGTATATAAGATTAATGTCATCAAAATGGAACCCAGAATTACAAAGTTCTGATAGCATCAGAAAATTTAAATGAGCCATCTGTTAATGTGCTGTATATGATTTAATATATCACAGAAACTGTTTGAGAGAAAAAAAATAGAGGCTGCTTTAAAATTGTGAGTCCATGTCCCACCTTGAAAAAGTTATTGCTGACATTGATAGTCTGAATGCAGTCAAATGTTCTTTGACTTCAGGATCTTCTAAAGCAATGAACGAGTTCAATAAAGAGCATTGCCTTTACTTGAGGAAATCGATGTTGATCATAAAAAGCATATGAAAAATTAATCAGAAAAAAATAGAGAAAGCTAAATCTGTGAAGTTACACTGGGCATGTATAAAAGTGACTTTGTTTAAATGAGAAAGTATAAGATAAATCTGTAAGTGATATTTGGGACCAAAATGAAGAAAGTGGTGTCAAAGGTCTAGGAGCCACCATATTTGAGAATAAAAAAATGGCATTTGATTCCTTTGGCTGATGATATATGAAGAGATGTGTTGAGGTAAATGAGGCAGAACTGGCCGAGAGATTGACGCTCCAAGATGATGCAAGTATTTCTAGCCCGATAACCGTCACGTGAATGGTTCTCTAACGTCCGATGTATGTCTCATGCGTCATCCATTTGTTCCTCGTGCGGTTTGTCCTGTGGGGACGCGGTTCATATTCGTTTTTCACGCGTTGGCGCACGGTCCACTATCCTGTACACAATCACCCCAGTTGCGTTGTTTGTTCGTTTTCTTCGGCCCCTAGACCGTGCATGTACGCTCCTCTAAAACGGAAACTTTACACCTTGTCCTGCACCGGATTGACGATTTGAACAACGAATAAACAAAATATCGCCCGTTTCTTGTACGGTGTGACTATCCGGCAAAGTGTGACAGGGGCTATAAGAACAAAATGATATTATATACGAAAGTGAGATGTGTTAATACAAAAGTCTTGAATGACTTAAAACATGTACGCATATTTAGTGATGTACCAATTGTGTGTGTGCGTGTGTGCACGTGCGTGTGTGACCAGTAAACTTGTGGATCGTGCATTACAACAAATAAACAAATATACAAATATACAGAAAATAAGATATCGCAGCCTGTAAAGATTAAAATAAGTCGTTACTTTCTCTGAATTACATCTCCCTACAGAGGTTTAAATCGAACTGATGCAAAATTATACAAGCAGCAGATGTTTATGTATCATCATTTCACACGGCACAAATGGATGAATTCGTGGCCATAGAACCGCTGTTGTATCATCAGAATCATTCTAAAATTGTGCCACATCCATGAGGTTATAAATATCTCCTTCTATATTGGTCGTATTCATATTTGGATGAATTTCTTTATTACCACAAAAAGTGTTTCTGCAAATAACTGGATATTGACAAAAGGAGGCAAATTCATAAATCCGTTATGACACACCTGTCTAACTTGGACTATTAGATAATTAAGTTGAAATATTACTCACTGGTAATCATTGATATTCCGTAATTATGAACAAATTATACAATGCAGTCCAGTTTGGCAGCACTATCGCAGACATCTCTGATACATTCCATATCTTTCTAATTTAAAGAGTGTAATGCATGTTATATTCAAAAGGTGAGTGGGTGACTTCCAGTTATCGACCTCCAATTTTAGATAACGATGAATAAAAATAGAATAGGAATGGACCTGTTTCCGACTGAATGAATTCTTTGTGAAATCGACACGACACAAGCACCACCTGTGTTCCTTATTACAAATCTTTACTAATGTCTTAAATACATCTCAATTGAGGTTTCAATGGAACTGACGCAAAATTATACAAGCCGCGGGTATTTGTGAAGAATCCCTTTTATACAGCACAAATGGATGAATTCATGGCTGTGGAAGTCTGTTGGCTCGTCAGAATCAATCCAAAATTGTTCCAGATCCAAGAGGTAAAGAAACTTCTCCTTCTATATAATTGGTCATAAACATATTTCGATCCATATTTTGACTACAACAAAAAGTGTTTCTGCCGATACTTTGCTTCATGCATCAAAGGGCTTAATGTTGGCGTAAGACAGTGATACAAACAATGTGAAATGCTTACATATAGAGGGCGATGTGCAAAAAAAAAAAAAATCACTACACACCAAGAGAGTTTTGTGTCAAAACTGAGAACTCACTACTCGTTTTGCAGATGAACATGTCTTTCTACAGGAGGCCAGAAGACTAAATGATCAACGGTAAAATGATACGAACAATGAAGAATAAACACGACCAATTTGAATGACGTATAGTTTGATGAACATACCTGACATGATGACGCTAAGGCAGCGGCTGTTGAGAAGAATTCTTTGGACAAGTATTCGCCGTTTACACTGAAGTGCGAAAGACGTGGCATGGTACATACCCATCGGGCAAAGTTTCCTCCCATGGAAAATAGATTGTGACGATCTGTTGACAGATCAATCGAAGACATGTCCAGATCTTGAATCTGTATTGAAATGGAAAAAAAAAATCAACAACAAACAAAGAAACAAACGTCCAGTAAATTTAAATTAAAAATGTGTGAGTGAAATACAAAACATGAGTGGTAGAAAGTATATAAGAACAACATAACATTATTATATACAACAAATGAGATGTGTGAATACAGAAGTATTGAATGACTGAAACATGTACGCATATTTAGTGATGAATAATCTATTGTGAGTGTGCGTGCGTGTACCTGCTTGTCTGACCAGTAAACCTGGGGATCTTGCATTAAAGCAAATGACTGGGTATTGGCAAAAGAAGGCAAATGTATAAATTCGTTACTATTTACCTGCCTAACTTGGACTAACAGATAATTGATTGAAATATTACGCACTGGTAGTCGTTGATATTCCATAATTATGAACAAATTATAAAATGCAGTCCAGTTTGGCAGCACTATCACAGACATCTCTGATACATTTCACATCTTTCTAATTTAAAGAGTGTAATGCATGAAATGTTTTATTCAAAAGGTGAGTGGGTGACTTCCAGTTATCGACCTCCAATTTTAGATAACGATGAATAAAAAAAGAATAGGAATGGACCTGTTTCCGACTGAATGAATTCTTTGTGAAATCGACACGACACAAGCACCACCTGTGTTCCTTAATACAAATCTTTACTAATGTCTTAAATACATCTCAATTGAGGTTTCAATGGAACTGACGCAAAATTATACAAGCCGCAGGTGTTTGTGAAGAATCCGTTTTATACAGCTCAAATGGATGAATTCATGGCTGTGGAACTCTATTGGATCATCTGAATTAACCCAAAATTGTTCCAGATCCACGAGGATAAGAAACTTCTCCTTCTACATAATTGGTCATAAACATATTTGGATCCATATTTTTACTACAACAAAAAGAGTTTCTGCCAGAGCTTTGCTTCTGCATTGAAGGGATCAATGATGCTGAAAGCCACCGATACAAGCAATCCAAAATGCTTACACTGAAGGCGATGTACAAAAGAAAACTACAAGCAAGAAAGTTTTGGGTCAAAAGTGAGAACTCATTACTCGTTTTGCAGATGAACAGGTCTTTTTACAGGTGGCCAAAAGACTGAATAATCAACGATAAAATTATACGAACAATCAAGAATATGCACGACCAATTTGAATGGCGCATAGTTTGATGGACATACCTGACATGATGACGCAGAGGCAGCGGCTGTTGAGAAGAATTCTTCGGATAAATATCCGCCGTCTACACTAAAGTACGAAAGACGCGGCATAGTACATACCCATCGGGCAAAGTTTCCTCCAACAGAAGGTAGATTGTAATGATCTGCAGACAGATCGATCGAAGACATGTCCAGATCTTGAATCTGTATTGAAATGAAAAAATAAACACTTCAACAACAAGCAAACAAATCGTCTAGTAAATCCGAAAAGAAACAAAAATATGTGATTCGAATAAAAAAAAAATGACTGGTTGAACGAAGAACAACATAGTATGTATGAAAGTGAGACGTAAAAAAAAAAAGAAATCTGAAAAAGACTTGAAATATGTAGGCATTTTGGGGACGTATCTATTACGAGTGTGTGTGTGTGTGTGTGTGTGTGTGTGTGCGAGTGTGACCAGTTAACCTGTATACCTTACATTAAAGCAACTGACTTGATATTAGTGAAAGAAGACTCATTTGTGACCGTGCATCACGAAACCAAGAAAAAGTCGCACGCCCTGATTTACGTGACCTGAGGACTAACAATAGGTGTAACAGGTCAACCTATAGGCAATCGTGGTGTTTTTCATATTTTCTTAAAACGCAGTTCTTCTTCTAAGAATTCTAAATTTGGGGGCAATAAAACAAGCCGGAAATTATGATTTCAGCAGTTCTTCTAGAACACTTTTTTTTTTGGAAACGTATGACAAGTTTTGACCCCTTTCCATTTTTTTAATCCTATGCACTTCACTTTCAATTGTAATAACTTTTGATAGGATGATGCTACTGCTTTGAAAGTTGGTATAGTCATAGATGCGTTAATAGAGCATTCTCAACGTCAGCTTAACAGCTGCATCGTTGTTTAATTTTGATTGATTGATTGATTGATTGATTTCTGCCTTTTTCCAAATCACACATAACAAAAGAATACACATATTTAGAAATTAACGTTACACGACATTTAAGCAAGCATATACTGTCCTGCAAATTAATTCAAGGTACATATACACACACACTATGAACATGACCGTATTCGATGTATAAGACGTGTAGCATATCATTCACAAAAAAAAAGTTCGGAGGCGAATCGTTAAATCAACACTTGTAGAGTATGTAAATAATAATTGATTATTCATTCGGAGTATATCACGTCGTTTCATTAAACGAATTTTAGAAAAAAAAAAGAATATGACAGAGGGGATTTGAATAAATTGATTTTTAAAATTCAATATTTTTTTTTTTTTTGGTTATTATAATAACAGAAAAGCAGGAGACCGCGATCATAAGCAGCAGCTTGACATGGATCTAGGCCTCGGGGTAAAATTCGAGACTTAAAATCGATTTACATATCTGTATAACGGACGTGTCTACAAAAATACAGACTGTAGAATCAATAGTCAAATCCAAAATATTGTAATAATTTATGAAATCAAAAGTAAAGGGGAATTCAAAATAGTTTTCGTTTATTTGTTATCAATAGGCATTTTTTTACCATAATACTGTGCTGAGGTGAGTGCTGTGCTGTGCTGTGCTGTGCTGTGCATGCGATGAAATACAATTTTGTTAATTTAATGTTTGGGTATATATACCTGGTTAAATTGATTTTGGTTTATTCTTTGTGTCACATGTATGTCTTCTACATACTTCTGTATACAATATCAACAATTTTGATGCGCAGCAAAGTACTAAAACTAATACCATATCAATATAAACTGTTTGTGAGTGAACGTAAAAAAACCCCCAAAACTGCTTATCACTCATACATCATTATATTTCGATAAAAGATATTTTTTCATAAGTGCCTTAAAAGAATGTAATTTGGTGGTTGTCTTGATTTGCTCGGGGAGATTATTCCAAACGTCAGGTCCATGATGTCTAATTGACTTGTGAGCTATCATTAAGTTGGGATTGTGGAGGTGATAATCTTTAGAATGTCGAGTTGGGTAAGCGTGGACGCTGGAGTTCACAGTGAATAAGTTGTGGAACGAGGAAGGGAGGGTGTTGGATTTGTATTTGTACATGAATATTGCGCTTTGTAATGTATGAATATCATGGATTTTCAAAGTTTTCAATTTAAAAAATAATGGTTCAAAATTGCCAAGATAATCTGAGTTGGTACAAATACGGAGTGCTCGTTTTTGGAGAAGATGAACTGATTGAATTTTTGTCTTTTAGAATTTGCCCATACCATATTGCAGTATGTGATGTATGGTAAAATCAGTGCATTATATAAAATAAAAAGAGACTTTTCTATCAAAAAATCTTTCAGTTTGAACAATATACCTATGTTTCTTGATACAATATTACTTATATTATTTACATGTTCATTCCAGGTAAGATTAGCGTCAATAATTACACCAAGAAATTTCGTAGACTTTTTTTCTACAAGGGGTAACCCATCAATATATAAATTAATTGTCCCATTCATTGTACAGCTAGAAAAGCTTGAAGCGCTTGAATAGACCCTATACTTCGGAGCTTTTGTAGTCAGTTTACACTTTTCCACAGTGTGTGCATACTTTCCAATATTAAGATATGACCCGCCAGGACAAAAGGATCCGAAATTTGCTGACGGCCTTATAGCCTAACAAATTTCGAAGCTAAATGATGAAAGGAAAGGCAAGCAATTTGCGTTTTTCAGGCTCATGTTTTTCCGACTTTCAACGTAACAGAAACGTGTCCGAAGATTTGGATTTAGCGCTGCAAATAGACTCCGTCCCTATAGCAACGAGGAAGTGATCTTATTATATAATTCAGTTGTCTGGCTGATGCTATCGGAAGCGTAAAACTCGCGCAATGCCCAATCGATGGCGTTAGCGCATGTGCGTTCGCTTATGTCTTTCCTTTTTGTCCGTGCATCCAGGGTACCGTTTCATCAAAATTGTCAGCGCTGACAAATTGTCAGTCTCTAACAATCACCGCGGTAACAGTCAGTGACCAGAGCATCTAAGTCAATCAAAACCCAGGATTTTGATAAAATTGTCAGCGCTGATTAAATTGATGAAACACCCCCAGATGAACATGTTATTTTTACAGGTGGCAAGAAGACTCGATAATCAATGATAACATGACACGAACACTCAAGAATATTCACGACAAATTTGAAAAATGCACAATTTGGTGGACATACCTGACATGATGACTTCAAACAATCTTCCTATTCATTTAACAACCATCAGTGGGCAAATGCTTTACGAAAGATATCATGAAGTTAGCGGAAATCCCTTAATGTGTCTGCAGAAGAATATGATATTTTTTTTTTATTTTTTATGTACGTAAATATATGTTAACATTTTACCATTAATTTTTATATCAAATTCTGTTTATTGTGTGTCGTTATATATGTTTGTAATTTCACAGTGCATATCCTTTGCTACTCGACGTAAAACAGGGCCTTGCTAAAAAATCAGCTGCCCAGCTGAAAGAGGGCTTTGTACGCGTTGCCGTTTCAAAGAGATGCATATTATGGGCGCACTTCTTCATATTGAATAACATGTCCCACTGCGTTGCCCATTCATATATAGTTCTGAAATCGTGTTGAAGATTGGTGTGGCCGTCTCTCCTTCAAACCTGTCGGTACAACACATAGTAATCGAGTCGGATTGGCGATGAGATGCGTTCAGAAATGTCATTGATATACATCAAGAGTAGGACTATCGTCATAATACAAGGCTGAGTACCCAACCTTGCGCAAACTGGGAGAGGACGCTGGCTGACAATGACGCTGCTCCATCAACACAAACAGATAGAGATATACTAGTGAGGAAGGCCTCAATCCAGCTTTATGTACATATAAAGTTAGCCCACAGATGCCAAAATATTCCTACTCTATGGAACAGCTTTCTGCTCGACACCTTGACTAACGCTTTACTGAATTCTAGAAAAAATAATTGTGACTGGCATTGGTGATTGATGTTTAATGCACAGTCATTGATGGCTTTCCACACGTTGGGTTTCACATGACAGTCCCCTTCTAAATCCATGTCGGTTTGGATTGATGGCGTCATTTCATTTCAAGTATTTCGACATGTGGCTCAGAATCATCTGCTCTAACACCTTGCAGCAGAGCAAAGTGAGGGATACAAGTCTTTGTGCTAATCAGCAGGTAGAACTCCATCGTCGTAAGATTGTTGATGGAGGTGAGTGAGGAGTGAAGTTTCTCGTCTGTATATAGTCCCGCAACATCCTGTCGGGTATTCCTTCTGGGTCACTGCTTTGTTGATGTTCAGTTCCTTCAGCTGTTTATTCACTTCTTGCCTTCTAGCAGGTGATGAAGATGTCTTCCATTGCTATGTATGGCCTTTGTTAGGTAGCGCTGATAAGGTAATGTCAGGAGTAACGGTGTAGCTAGGATTTGGAGGGGGGGTGCGGTTAGTCTGCGAGGGAGCGAAACAACTGAGCTCGAGCGAGCGGAGCGATGGGGGTGGGGTGGGGGGAGGGTGTGAGAGGGGGGTTTCCCCTTCCCACGGTTAGAACTTTTTGCATTGTTATGTTTTAAATGGTGCATTTTGATGCATGTTTTTGCGTGTTTTATCGCCTTGAAACAGTCCCACTTGCTCAAAGTAGCAGTATATTTTGATGTAAATTATCATTGAACAATTTGCATATAAAATTGCATCATTCAGATAAACTCCTTGTAATAATAATTATTACACTTTATACAACGTCCAAGTAGATCCTTGTAATTTGATTGGAGGATTGTTGGTGACGTCATCATCATCTCGTGTCATCACACAACCATTTCCCAATGTCTAGCGCATGCAAGAGCCACGTCATTCGCCACTGCCAGGTCCCTCTCGGTGCAAGGTTGTAACATTGTATTGCAGCTCAGAAGATGAGGCATAGTCTGGCTGCCCTGCCCACACTCACATTCTGCAGAGCTATCAGTGTACCCCCACTTCAGCATGTTTGCCTTGCACTTCCCCATGCTCGATCTTAATCTGTTCAAACTACGCCAGGTGATCCATGGCTGTTTGGAACCTGCAGGGAGTGACTCAGATGGATTGATTTGCATGTGATTGTCGTATCCGGATTCCCTTAATCTGTCATTCCACAGTTTCATACGTTCTGTTGATACGCTGCTTTCTAAGGGGGAGACAGTAGCCAGGAAGCTTCTACGTGATTTCAGGCGTTGTGGTATCACAGCATGGCCAAAAAGGGGATGTCTTTCGTCTTCCATCTGCCTGAGGCGTTCCTTTTTGCTTGCAACCGCCCTTCTTACATCGGGGGGAGCGATGCCGGAGAGAATGTAGATGTCGTCAGTCTTGGTAGGCTTCATGCAGCCAGTGATACAGCGACAGCTTGTGTTCAGCACTGGGTCGATCTTCTTCGCATGGGCTGAACGCTCCCACACTGCGCAAGCATACTCAGCAGCAGAGAAGCAGAGAGCCAAAGCTGTTGACCTGATGGTAGTTGGATTTGCTCCCCAGCATGATGTGTTCAGCTTGCAAAGTAGGGTATTCCTAGCGCTCACCTTCCTTTTCAGTTTGATGACATGCGTTTTGAAGGTTAGGGAACGATCAAGGGTGACGCCAAGATACACTGGGTTGTCACAGTGTTCTAGGACTGTACCATTCCATGAGATCTTTAGTTTCCGGTTTGAGTGCATGTTCTTCAGATGGAAGGCGCACACTTGTGTCTTAGATGGATTTGCTCTCAGGTGATTTGCGTTATAATAGGAGGACAGGTTGTCAAGTGCCTCAGTCAAAGTAGTTTCCGCTTCAGGAAAGTCCACAGTCTGGGTGGTGATGCACAAGTCGTCTGCGTAGATAAAGCTCCTGGTGTTATGATGAACAGGCTGGTCATTCACGTAGATGTTGAACAAGATGGGTGCCAAGACACTCCCTTGAGGTAGTCCATTCTTCTGCTTACGCCAGCGACTTCTCTTTCCTGACAGCTCAACATGAAAGAGTCGGTTTTGGATCAAACACTCCACCATTCTGGTTAGGTGTGAGTTCCGAGTCATGGCAAGTACTTTACGTAGTAGTCGACGGTGGTTTACAGTGTCATAAGCTGCTGACAGATCAACATATACAGCTCCTGTAATGATGCCTTTTTGGAAGCCATCCTCGATATGTTGGGTAAGATTCAGGAGTTGTCCAACACACGACTTTCCAGGTCTAAATCCTGCCTGTTCCTTGATAAGAGATGGATCTACTACATCTACGAGGCGGGTCAAGATGAGGCGCTCAAATAGCTTATATGTATGGCAAAGAAGTGATATCGGCCTGTAGCTCTTTGCTGCAGCGGCATCTTTCCCAGGCTTCAGAAGGGCGATGACACGGGCACGGCGCCAAATCTTTGGGATATAGCACCTCTCCATGCAGTTGTTATACATAGACAGCAACCAGTGTTTTGAAGCTGGACCCAGGTTCTTGATCTGCTCAGTCATGATGTCATCCAGGCCAGCAGCTTTCCCAGCTTTGGCTGTGCAGATAGCAGCATCAAGTTCTCCCATCGTAAATGGTCTACAGAGCTCCTCATTGGCTTCAAGATATTCAGCAGGTTTGTGTCGCTTCTCTCTTGTTCCTGTCTTGCCATTGAGAAGGAGTTGGTGGGCTACTTGATCAGCCGTCGGTTGCGTTGTATGAAGTGTTGCGGCTCTCTTTGGATCCTTGTTGATACGCTTGAGAGTGGACCAGGCCTTCTTGCTGTTGTGCGTCATGTCAACAGATTCAATCAGGTCTTGCCATGACTTTCGTCGGTCCGCTGAGATGGCAGCAGAAAGCTCTTCCCCCGCAGCAATGGTTTCAGCTGAGAAAGGGTCCGTTTCGAACTTCTCCCTGTATGACGCATAGAGGGCGGCAGAGTCTTGGGAAAGACCAGGGACGTATTCTGTGCGGCATCCACGAGGAATGTGTCTTCTCGACGATGCCTTTACCTTATCAACAAACTGTTCGTACCTCTCAGGTATGGGCTCCAAATCCCCGATGGACTTGTCGAGGTCCTCAGCAAAGCCTTTCCAATCAGCTTTCTTGAAGTTGAAGCGCCTTCTCATGGGTGTTATCTCGGGTTGAACTACTGCTTGGAGTAGTAGCCCTATAGGGCGGTGCTGAGACTTGGGAATTGGGTCCAGGACTAGTTTGGTGCTCATAGGTGCAAGGTTGGAGCTGACAAGGATGAGATCTGGGTTGTATCCTCTTCTCCATCGGCCGCTGTTAAAAGAAGGAGGGAGCTTGGAATCATGGATAAGATGGAGGTTGTTCAGGTCCATCCAGTCTTCCAAGAGTTCACCGTTCTCATCTGTGTCTTGGTAGCCCCAACGTGAGCTGTGGCAGTTAAAGTCTCCGATGAAGATTTCATTTCTGTGTTGGCCAACCAACCCAGGGGGAAGCTGGAACACCCGCATTGGTGGTTTATACACTGAAGTTACAGAAACATCATCAAGGATGAGTGTAATGACTTCGATATTGTTCTCTGCATATACAGCAGTAGAGCGGACATGGGTGCCTGTCTTAACAAAGATAGCACTCCCATATTTATCATGGGGCCTTTCAGCAACCAGTTTCATCCCAGGAACTCGAGGCCGGTTGTCATCTTGGCCGCGGTGGGTCTCTTGTAAACAGAGTACTTGGCACTGCTTCTGGACACATATATCACCAAGAAATTCCTGCTTGGCTGTTGAAATTCCCTCAACGTTAAAGGACAGGACTGACATCACGGGTCCTGAAAAGGACCTCCTGTCTCGAATTTTTATAGAGTCTTCGTTTAATGGCATGACTTCTGATTGAAAAGTCAAGTAGCAATTGTTAATGAAATGGTGTGCAATGTGGTAGCAGGATTCGCAGGGACTTAGAAGAACCTGACAGGGACCGCGACGTGAACGCTCCTACTATGACGTGATATTAAATAAGCACTCCATTCAACGCGCCGTGCAATTTTGGTTCTATTTTTGCGTGCAACTTGGTTCGATTTTTTCGTTCTATTCCACGGTTCGAGAAATAATGTACGGTACTGCGTGTACTGTGTGTTGCATATTGAGGATCGCATGCAGCTAGCGCAGGTACGTGTGCGGTACATGCATGCGCGTACGTAGGTCTACGTAGTGCTAGTGTACGTAGTGCCTACGTAGTGCTAGTGTAGGTGTATGAGCGCTAGTATAGCTGTGACCTGTATCTACACTGATTGCACAAGCCAGATAGAGAATCGCAGTGGATCCACATGTAAGTATGGCTATATTTTTCATACATATAGGCCCTATAGACTTCTAGGCCTACTTAGACCAAAAAGATCTACTTGGACGTTGTATAAATCAAATAGTGTATGGTCTTTACTCGTGCAATGGAACGAGATTTCGCACTCGGTGAAAGATGAGGCGCACTATTCGCCTCGTTGAATAGAGCGCCACTATCTTTCACCTCGTGCGAAATCTCGTACCATTGCACTCGTGACCATTCACTATTTGTATAAAATGTCATGAACGCGACCGAGTCCAAGCGAACGGAGCCAGCGAGGGGGGAGTGGAGGGTGTGGGAAGGGGTTGTCCCCCCTCCCATTGTGAGAACTTTTTTTTTTTTTTGCACTTTGATGTTGCAAAAGGTCCCAAGTTGCTGCATGTTTTTGCCTGCTTTATAAAATGGGTTCAAGAATGTAGCCAATTGGAAGCGCTGAAATGAGTCACGTGTGCGTGCATGATTTCTTACTATTGCACGGCCGTGAAAAAAGCGTAAAGTCACTGACGTCACAATGTTTACTCTAGCAGTGCACACTCAATCAGTTGCTACAAGTGCGTCGCGCGCTACTATACGCGCTGTCAATCCTGTAAACAACTTCTAGTTCGGGCTACCAGCCGGCCTTTCTTGTGCATAACATGTGGCGTACGTATACGCTTATACGTACAGTACTTACATGTGCGGGATTTCCGAGTGCGACGTGCGTAAATGTTTGGGACGAACATCTTCGGACATCTTGACTTTTGAGCGAGTGCTACATGTAGCTGACTGGTATTGACCCACAAAGGTACATGAAAAATGCTGTTAGTTTTCGACCCATTTTATAAATCAAATACTACACAGGTTTGAGTTCGTGACGTATTGGTTTTTGCGAACAAACTCTTCATATATTTACACTCACTGCACTTCCGACATAGAGACAAACCGAGAACGGCGTATGCATGTTCGTGGATTTATTGGAGAGTACAAGTTTACCAAAACAAAAAGTGCTTACCACATTACATAACATAGTTACTCATGATAACATGATAGGGTTGTACACTTTATAGACGAGAAAGTAAAAACATGATCATACCAATGCTTGTTATACACAATTATACTTTCCGGTTTCAGGATTCGGTAATTTTACACCGACAAACAGCAATATCATCCAAGTAGTAAGTGCTTTCAAACACGCCACTGCTATGTCTAACTCTGGAAGGACCCGGGTTTTCTCTCCGCAAATTTGTATTCATCTCATGACGAGCATCTTCACCGTGGAATACAACAACATATATATATATGGCAGTGCTCTCTGCGTACGGGCCACCTACAGACAAGCACCCCGGATCCCGCCTTGCCTCTTAGGCCCTTGTCGGAGGACTCCCTGCATGGTAATCCGAGAAGTATCCCCATCGAGTATAACTACAATGGACTTCTCTGATTGACAGGCGAGCCCACTCAACTCGGAACCCACAAGCGCGTACAGACCCATATACAAAAGCCCCCTGCATCAGAAAAGTGCTCGGCACTAGTCACAGGCGGGCGCGTCCGTGACCCGCCGGCTTTCCTCACGGCGCCTCTTGATGCATAAATGGCCACAATAACAATTGTTAATAAAACAAACATTCCGAAATACACCCTTCCCTACGAGTTTGACATAACAAGTGGAAAACATTACATGTACTGTATAAACTACATCTGCGCAGAGGCCCAGAAATGAACAATTTCCGCCTCTACCAATCCCCACCAGAAAAGACGCGCAGCACCGCACCAGTCATGAACACGAAGCGACGCCACCCAGATTTGTGTCACCCCATGGGCCCATGCCCCGTACCGTGAGGAACACAGCCCCAGCGCCGCCGCGCATCCACGGCGCGAAGCCGTGCGCGTCCCCGGAGGGAAGGAGACCCCAGGATTGGGTGAAAAACTGCCAAAAAAAAACCTTTGAGGAAAAAATGGCAGAAAAGCCCCAACCTGCCAAGCTAGACTTCGACAACAAGATAGTCTTGTCTGGGATTCCTTAGACGATCACACATTGCGATTCCCTCATCACTCGGACCTATAATCCGCCTTTAGCGCGATATCCGTCCACACTTGTTTAAGGACAACGATCTCAAACTATAAGATAACAAAAATTAAATTCCTATTAATTCAGCAATTAGTTTTGCTGTACAGCACAACTTTCCTCAATGTCTATTACCTGCCACATCGATAGGTCAATAGGCATTTAATTATAATTCGAGTAATTCCAAATTTACTTGTGTATCGACGACTTTCACAAATAATCAATGCATCTTTAATAGGAAAAGGTGTAGGGGGTGGTTATGGGGTGGGTAATTTAAGCGAGGGCCCAAAATTGATGCTCTCTCCGTGAAATCCACGTACAGAATGATCCCTTCTCACATTAACTGCTAAACTTTCCCACGCTAAATGTTCAGCTTTCCCACGCGCACTGCTAAGCGTACTAAAGCGGTTGCGCCATCGGGAACCATCAAAGGAGATCACTCGTTCATGTTTTCGGCGGCGCTCTTTGCGTATGCCGCCTGCTCTCAGGCTTCGACTAGCGCCGAACGCCCTACAAGGCAGAAAACAAGTCAGTGAGCGAGTGTAAACCCCTTTTAACGACTAGCGCCGTTAAAGGAATTACACTCACTGCACTTCCGACATAGAGACAAACCGAGAACGGCGTATGCATGTTCGTGGATTTATTGGAGAGTACAAGTTTACCAAAACAAAAAGTGCTTACCACATTACATAACATAGTTACTCATGATAACATGATAGGGTTGTACACTTTATAGACGAGAAAGTAAAAACATGATCATACCAATGCTTGTTATACACAATTATACTTTCCGGTTTCAGGATTCGGTAATTTTACACCGACAAACAGCAACATCATCCAAGTAGTAAGTGCTTTCAAACACGCCACTGCTATGTCTAACTCTGGAAGGACCCGGGTTTTCTCTCCGCAAATTTGTATTCATCTCATGACGAGCATCTGCACCGTGGAATACAACAACATATATATATGGCAGTGCTCTCTGCGTACGGGCCACCTACAGACAAGCACCCCGGATCCCGCCTTGCCTCTTAGGCCCTTGTCGGAGGACTCCCTGCATGGTAATCCGAGAAGTATCCCCATCGAGTATAACTACAATGGACTTCTCTGATTGACAGGCGAGCCCACTCAACTCGGAACCCACAAGCGCGTACAGACCCATATACAAAAGCCCCCTGCATCAGAAAAGTGCTCGGCACTAGTCACAGGCGGGCGCGTCCGTGACCCGCCGGCTTTCCTCACGGTGCCTCTTGATGCATAAATGGCCACAATAACAATTGTTAATAAAACAAACATTCCGAAATACACCCTTCCCTACGAGTTTGACATAACAAGTGGAAAACATTTCATGTACTGTATAAACTACATCTGCGCAGAGGCCCAGAAATGAACAATTTCCGCCATACGGGCACAGCCCGCCGCCAATGTCTAGGAGAGCGGTACAGCGGTAAAAGTAGGGACGCAATAAAGATCCACGTTACACATATTTTGTTGTTGTTGTTTTGCTATACACAACGTTAATCTAGAAAGCACACATCGGGACAAGAGCTAGTTTACATCCTATAGTAAAGGCATTTTATGACTATCTCTAGCCCCACAAAACATTACAAAACATTTACTACCAAACTTGGGAGTTATCGAACTCAAACGATCTCATAGACTCCCTTATCAATCTAATGAACACCTTTCATTACCAACCTCACAACCCGTGTCTATTATCATTATTATTTAACAACTTAGACATAGTTGCTATTGTTTAACCAAATTCTCAGTACATGCATCAATCAAACATTGTGGTAGGTATTGATGTGCCCACGTTATTGTGAGTGAAAAGGGGCAACAAAAACAAATCACTCCTAGCTCATTAAACAGTCGTTATAGGTTTTGCCAAAGTCAGAGTACATACCTGTACAAATAAAGATTTGTGGTACATCATTATTGGTGTACCCAACGTGAGTGCCAGAGGCAACTGACACATAAAAAGACAAAAACAAAACAAAAGCAAACCACACCTAGCTCATATCACTATGTCTCATCAAGTTTCTAGCATTTGTAGATCTGTAAGATACCAACTTCGCAATATCGGCTTCAGAAAATATTTGAACCGATCTTCTACCGAAAAATTAGTCCATGCTTTGATATCCTCTATGCTCGATTTTGGAAACTCTGTTTTATTTAACTCAGCTCTCCATGCTACAGAGGCTTCAAAATGCAGCAGCACGCATCATTACACTATCCAAGAAGCACACTCACATCACCCCTATTTTGAGATCACTTCATTGGTTACCAGTCAAAGATCGCATTATTTTTAAGATTTTACTTCTGACTTTTCATTGCATTCAGGGCGCTGCTCCTCAGTATAACATTGACTTACTCCATAATTACATCCCTGCTAGATCTCTACGTTCATTCAACTCCGGTTCTCTGATAATTCCAAAATTCACTACAATATGGGGCACATGTGCCTTTAGCCGTGCTGCTCCCACCTTATGGAATAACTTACCTTCAGCCGTAAAAAAAAAAAAAGAAAAAAAAAATTGTTCTTCATCAGACCCTTTTAAAAGCAGTCTAAAAACTCACTTGTTTAAAGCCTCAATTTGATTACTCGTTACATGTATTTGATATTTGTATGTCTTTGTCTCCTTCACTTTCTCTTCCTTCCGCGCCTAGAGCACTCTGCAGAGTGGATTTGGCGCTATATAAATCATATCAATTATTGATTATTATCATATCAATTATCATGTCGGCTATCCCGCTTCTGAGGTCTTTTAGAAATAGTGCTATGCCAACATCGGATAAATGTATCCCGTCCTGTCTGTAAAGAGTGGCGTCATGATGTCGGATGGCTTGATGCGTAATAACAGGAGCCCCTGCTTGCAGACAACATGCGCGTGTTCGCTTGTTCATAGCAAGGCGTATCCTATCAGCCCAATTCTAGTGGGAATCCGCAAAACGGGCGTATTTCCTCCTTGGCAGGATTTCCGACCAAACAATCATTGCTTCTGGAAGAAGTTGCTGCAATTCAAACATTGTCTCTGAGACCAGCTCCATCCGTGCTTTCTTCGGAAAAAACCCGATGTCGTTTGTACCCGCGTGGATGATGACGTGTGACAAGTTGCAGAAGTGCTGAGACGAAAGAATCGATTCCAGCCTGCTATGAACCTGGCCGAGTCGAAACCCCCTATATCCTCTCCATTGGACTGGAGCCCGCTGCCTCATTGCTTGGACTCCCTCTCGACTGGCGAATCTCCCGGCCCAGTACGCTACCAGTCCCCAACTACCAGGATCGTACGCCGGCCTCGCCTGCCTGCAAAACAAAGAAAACTATCACCCGGCAGCGTCTAGCTCAACCAAATATTTGCTCTATGTGCCCAAGCCTTTGTATATAGTAAAATTGACCATACTTTTCGACATAATTCACAATTTCTAAGCTGGGTTAACCCTACTAAACTGGGTTAATCATACTTGAACTGGTCTATAATCTAACATGTTAATTTACAAAAGTTTATGTGCTCAAACTGAATGTTATAGTGAGCAAGACCCTCGTTCCTCAGCATACCACAGTATATACCAACATAACAAAAACATATCCACTATTTTAGTAACTATAGCAACATGAAGCTACGAACATAAACTGTCCCCAACATGTAAGGGACTATTCTGCCCCTACCAAATTTATGCGAATGTAACGTTTATGTGTATCTGTCACCCAGCGCCCTAGCCCCGGAGACCCGCCGCTCGCGGCGGGGTCCTGGCGGCTACCCCGCAGTTTCGTTCAAGTGAGAATCACGAACAACTCCCTATTGCCACATATACGGCAACTTCACAAATAAACCATGGCTAAATGTCCATCATAAACACAGTGACAATATAAAATGAAATATACACAACCCCATTGCCTTGGTCCTTCTCACCAATTTATCTGGAAACTGCATAATTTTCCACATTTTTTAGGAGTAGGCGGTCTGCCCTAGTGGAGAGCTTTGCTGCTATTTTGAACGTGTATATCCATCAGTACGCATCTACGCATGCGTAAATAATGACGTCAACTTTACGGACGCAAAAGGATGATATGAATAATGCATCATCGCACGGTGAATATGCATCATGTAGCGAGTAATACAGCTGTCAATGCACTGCACTGAATGCATTGTGTGCGCATGTGCAAGTGATTGTGAGTTTTAGTGAGCATCGGTGAGCTGAAGATATTTGCCTTATAAGACAGCATTTTCTGCATCATAAGCAATGAAATGCATCAAACAGTCGCCGATGTGAATCATTTAGGTTTAGTCCACCCATGTAAGTATTCCCAGTAGTTTTTGTTGAAAAAATTAAGGAAATACAGCGCCGGAACGGCACCCGTTTGGTACAACATTAAAATATCGAGGCCAAAACGGCGCAGCCTTAACACTGTACGTTGTACGTTGGGGCTGCTGGTCGCAGTTACCAGCGCCCCATCTGCTGGATTACCTGCGAGTCAAAACCCGCTACTGCTGCCGCCGTGGTAGCACCTATTCGGAATGAGTGGGAGGTGAAACGCGACTCTAGTGCGCCAGCCATAGCCGGGAAAACGGGCAGCAGATCTGACGACGTCCATATACTTGAACAACTCTCTCGCCCGGGAACCGTGTCTCTCGGTATACACTGATGCGTATACAGTGAAGGCACTAGTTCACTGCTCCATGGTGTTAATTCGTGGGACTTTGCGCTGCGGCTGTAGTTGTAGTGCAGCACTAGCCCCGGAGACCGCGCCGCAAGGCGCGGTCCTGGCGGCTACCTCGCAGCTGAGCGGGAGCAAAAATCACGAATAACTCCATTGCCACATTCACGGCGAGTTCACAAATAAAGCACGGCTATATTTCTATCATAAACACAGTGACAATTGAAAAAAAAAAAGAAATATGCATTACATTTTTCGACTTGGTTCTTCTCACCCATTTATCTAGAAACTGCAGAATTTTCCACATTTTTAGGAGTAATAAGCGGCCTGCCCTAGTGCAAAAGTGGAAAGACTTGCTGCTATATCCATTAGTACGCATCTACGCATGCGTGAACAATGACGTCAACGTTACGGACGCTCAAGGATATGAATGATGCACCATCGCACGGTGCATATAAGGTGAAATGAATCATGCATCATGTAGCCAGCAATACAGCTGTCAATGCACTGCACTGCATGCATGCTGTGCGCATGTGCAAGTGACTGTGAGTTTTAGTGAGCATCGTTGAACTGAAGATATTCGCCTTATAAGACAACATTTTCTGCATCATAAGCAATGAAATGCATCAGTCACCGAAATCAATCATTTAGGTTTAATCGACCCATGTAAATAATCCTAGTAGTTTTTGTTGAAAATTTAAGAAAATATAGCGCCGAAACGGCACCGTTTTGTACAACTCCTCGATCTGAATGCGATCTGAATCTGGTCGCAGTTAGTGCAGCACCTGAGTATAGGGGTTTGATCACTTTGAATCGGGGCATTCTTGAGTAAACAACCCAAATCTACAAACTCGCCCTTCCATATCTTTTCTTTGGTCGATATGGGAACCGTTGAACCTAGCTCTTCCCTAGGTGTCGACATTAGGGGAGGCTTCGGGAATCCAGTGACTGACGACTGACCCTGTTCATCGTCCTCGATCACAGGCATTTCATTAACCTTATGTACGGTCACCGTAGGCCAAGGCACTAGAAGCCCGTCATTGGGTACTCACCGTTATCGCCGACCGCGCCACCCATGTCCTGCTCAGGCTGGGCCGTCACATGAGCTCGCCTCCCGGCCGCCTGCCCCGTAGCACGGTCCTCCGTCTGCACCCTGTAGTCCGGCTGCCCAAAAGCGGAACTTGCGCCGGGGCCCCGGCTGGTATTATGATCGTCTGCTGGGCTTCGGGCCGCCGACCCCGCGGATCGCGAGGACACTGGAGGGGGAGTAGTCGTTCCTTCCCGGCGTGTACTGGGTGCGGGAGCATTCCGAGCAATCCTCCTTGCTCTTGTCGGTACAGGAGGAGCGCTGGCCGATGCTGCATCTTGGAAATTCCACTGCCTCTGATCGTAGCAAGAGTTGACGATTTTGTATCCGAATGAATAGCTCTATACAATAATTTAAGCGAGGGCCCAAAATTGATGCTCTCTCCGTGAAATCCACGTACAGAATGATCCCTTCTCACATTAACTGCTAAACTTTCCCACGCTAAATGTTCAGCTTTCCCACGCGCACTGCTAAGCGTACTAAAGCGGTTGCGCCATCGAGAACCATCAAAGGAGATCACTCGTTCATGTTTTCGGCGGCGCTCTTTGCGTATGCCGCCTGCTCTCAGGCTTCGACTAGCGCCGAACGCCCTACAAGGCAGAAAACAAGTCAGTGAGCGAGTGTAAACCCCTTTTAACGACTAGCGCCGTTAAAGGAAATATACAAGCGCGCCGGAACACTTCTGGTTTTGGGGGGGCAAAATCTCAACGGGGGCACATTAAAATATGTGACGATGTGAGATCCTCGGCGCGGGAGCGAAGCGAGTGAGCGGGGGGGGGGGGATGTGGAAAGGGGGATACCCCCCCCCCTCCACTGTAGGGAGCTTTTGTAAAACAGGGTACAAAAGTCGCGTTTATAGACCACTTAAAAGCAAATTTCTAAGGAATTAAACATAGTGAAAAATAATCAGTGCGAAGGACTATGATACTATGATACATACGGCCGAGTACATAATAATGTGATTGTGTGAGATCCTCGGCGAGGGAGCGAAGCGACCGAGCGGGGGAGGGTGTGGGAGGGGGGATACCCCCTCCCACGGTAGAGACTTTTTGTAAAAACAGAGTATAAAAGTCGCGTTTATAGAAAATTTAAAGCAAATTTCTAGGGAATTAACATATTTAAAAAATCAGTTGGAAGGACTATGATCATAACATATGGGAGTACATTAATAATGTGATGGTGCAAGATCCTCGGCGAGGGAGCGAAGCGACCGAGCGGGGGGAGGGTGTGGGAGGGGGATACCCCCTCCCACGGTAGGGACTTTTTGTAAAAACAGAGTATAAAAGTCGCGTTTATAGCACATTTAAAAGCAAATTTCTAGGGAATTAACATATTGAAAAAATCAGTTGGAAGGACTATGATCTTAACATACGGGGGGTATATTATGTGATGGTGTGAGATCCTCGTCGAAGGAGCGAAGCGACCGAGCGGGGGAGGGTGTGGGAGGGGTATACCCCCTCCCACGGTAGGGACTTTTTGTAAAAACAGAGTATAAAAGTCGCTTTTATAGAGCATTTTAAATTGAATTTCTGAGGAATTAAACATAGTAAAAGAAATCACTGCGAAGGACTATAATAACTTATGAAAACTTTTCATTTTACTATAAGTACAGGCAGAACGAGCGAGCCACTTTTACTTTGCAATTTATCTGAAATGTACTCATTAAAAGCTTAAACGTGATCGCATCGTTCGAACAATAAAAATATTCTTATACTGCTAGAAAGCAAAGAAGAAAATGAAATGTGTAAGGTTTACTAAAGGTATGTTTCAGCGGGCACACTCGAGGACACGAGGCTACCATCTATACACTAAATTTACTCATAAGTTACTATTAGTGTATAGATACAATAATGTATGTTGTTAGTGTATTATAATCTTCGCCCCGTTAGGGGCGAAAATTTTTGCATTTTCAGTTATGAAATTACAACATTTAGATAAGAAATATGCCTTTATTGTTCATTTTGGTCTTTAAATCAGTGATTAATTATTTGTTACAGGGGGCACTTTGGGGGGGGCAAAAACTCGTTTTGCCCCCCCCCAACATTTTGTTTGGGGGGGCAAGTGCCACCCCTGCCCCCCCCCCCCCCCCCCCCCCCGCTTCTGGCGCCCTTGGAAATATATACATATATATGAACTATTATCATATCACGGAGCAGGGTGACTTGTATTTAATGTAACAATAACGAATAATTTCTGCTGAAAGGGACTTTATAGGTATCATTAACATTACAATGCTAGTCGTGAGAGACGTTTGAGATGCGCATTTCAAGATACTAAGTAATATGCTTTCGGACTCGCTCATCATGTTTCGAGCTGATGTAGGCATAATTTTCCCAAAATTCGTGTTCTTTCTTTTTGGGATAATGGACACCTGATTAAAAGGAAACAATGTAGTTTAGGGAAAAATCTCACCCCCCCCCCCCTTTTTTTTCATACATTTCGTCAAAACTAATGTCGTCAACCTTATTGTGTAAAGGCTTCCTTTTGGTGTGTTATTATCAATATCATCATTATTTCTATTCATCCTCAACTGTTGGTTCAGCAGGATTTCTTTCTGCAGTATTTGCATGCACCGGTTAATAGACAAAGGCATAATATCCTTGTATGATAATTATATAATATCCTAATATCCTTGACACAAAGACGAACAAGTACATACAATGTACATGTATATAAAGACCGAATGCCATTAACCAAGGAAATGCTAACGATTGTTCCTTTTTCACTCAGAAATGTTTCAGTAAGGCTATATCATAAACACAGTTGATGAAATGAACTGTTCAAGTGAAGTGAACATTCTCTGTTTAGGTTTTAGGAATTTCTGCACTTACTGCTTGTCTATTAAGTGGCAGAATACTGAAAAAAATTTCCGAAAACCTGTTGGAAATACTTTGGTGACACTGAACTTTTAGCCTGTGAACATCATAACATGGCATAAAAACTATCGCTAGGAACTTACCTGACACTTTTGAGCCTCTGCGGCGAGGATCTTGTAGAAGTTGTTGTGAAAATGTGACCTTTTTATTTCTACATTGCGCAGCACGCTGCTGGAACACATTCCCTCTGCCAATTCTCGAGACATGGTTCTTCCGCAATCCACATGCTCTATCAATAACGATCGCTGTGTAGGGCAAGACGATGATAATTAATGTGACTCTGCACCTCAAAACAAACAAAAAGTCGTCAGACATTAATTTTTAGTTAAGACCATATTCTGAAAGAGCAGATTTTAAGCTTTAAAATGGTGTATAACTCAAATCAAATGGACTCTCCTAACCTATCTAAATATTGGAAAGAAAGCACAAACTCAGGAAAAGTGTGAACTGAGAAAAGAGGCTCTGAAGTACAATGTCTATTCAAGCGCTTAATCTTTACCAAACCGTGCTGGCTGTGCGATGAATGGGACAAAAAACAGGAAGTAAACCACCGGAGTAACAACAATGAAGGGATTATCAGATTAAACTGAAATTAAGCGTGCCTCATTAACACATTCTGTCCATAATCAATGCTAATTTTCAAAGCAGTAGCACTATCCTTTCAAAAGTTATTAGAGTTGAAAGTGAAGAGTGTGGACAAGGTTTTTCAGAAATGAAAAAGGGATTCTAAAGACACATCTAATCACCCTATTCTACCAAAAATGTTCGAGATAAACTGCTAAAAAAACACACTTTCCTGCCCGTTTTATGATACCAAATTTTAGCATAATGTAAAAGAAGACCCGCTCTTTCAGAAAATATGAAAAAGTCAAGTTCGGCTAGGTTGACCCATTTCACTTATTTTCACTCCTCACGCGAAATCAGTGTGTGCGACTTTATGTTCGTTTTGAGGTGCACTGTCACATTTGAAGTAGAAAACGGTCCTAGTTCCATCAAGGAGAGGATTGGTGAATATACATACAATTGCTTTGGAGGTGAAAAATCCCGGTAAATGAGACGTGATGCGTTTAAAACACATAACATATGGTGATTGTATACGAACAGATGGCGGTGACTGGATAGATACATCTTCATTTTTTTTCTCTCTCTCATACTACGTGCATAACTGGAAGTACGACTGAATGCGTACTTTTACCTTCTACTGTGAGATTCACTGGGAGATAGGCATACTCAGCATAATCATCACATCAAGGTCAAACTTGAATTTGCCTCATACACACGTCATAGTAACAGTTTGGCAGCTCTAACTTTTAATTGATTTGTTCGATGTTACTACATCTTTTACATTCAATTGATATGACACACGAAATAGAATCGAGATGCATGCACACAAACGCTAAGAAGTACATCGTTACATTTTACATTATCCTTTGCATGGATATTTCAACTTTTTAAAAGAGCTGTTTAACTCACCACTTGGTTACACCGAACCATAAATGATATTCCTGACTTTGTGTGGTCTGACATTTCTTTGTATAGACTGCATTCCTCCCATCGTTTTCCCACTCTTCTGGCGGCCTCCATAGTATGGCATTCAAACGCTACATCAACGCAGAAATCCTGGTCGTCAAACTCTACTAAGTCATCGACGATATCAAGGCCAAGTTCTTCCCCCATATAGGAAGAGAAGTAGAGGAGGTAACGGAATTGCTCGTGCTCAGAAAGGAGCGTATTCTTAAGGGTAACGTACTTGGAATGATCATCTTTGAATAAAGTCTGAATGTATACCCCTGCAATGTATTCCTGGAACAATTTGTGGGGGAACGACACCGTTGATTCAACGGCGACGGATGCTAAACTGATATCACGCTGACGCTCCCTAATTCTGATGATATTTCTCTCTACTGTCAAAATCCCGACTTTGCGGCATGTTTCCATGGAACTCTTACATTTGTTGAACCGTTCTTCAGGAAATGAAAGAGACATGTTCAATAAACCGTCCAGTGCTATCTCACCTATGTCTAGAATGGCACTATTAGCTTTCCTGATAAGCGGACGAAGATTGTCATCATTCAGATGGTCACACTCCTTTGATGCATAATGTTCTTTCAAGAAGGAGATCATTTCTCTAAAAAAATGAGAGAAAGTATGCGGTTCATGCATTACGTGTCGCCTCGCTTCATCTGTCTGGTCCCACATGATGCAAAGCATTGCACAGAAGATGGGAAACGGGGCCATGTTCAACCGGATGACATCATTTTCTGCGATGAAACTGATCAGATCTTCTCCAAGAGAATCCTTCTTTACATTCCCGAAGTACCTCTTGATATATGTCTTCAAATTCTCTGTGTTGAATCCTTCCACGTTGATTACAGAGTAAGCTTTGGCAAGCCTATTGCTCATCGCAAATTCGCTAGATCTCCATGGCCTTGTTGTCACAAAGACCCTGCATAACTTGAATCGATCCAAATGTAAAATGCGAATTACTTCATCGCTGCTGTCTCCCGAAAACTTTCTGCTAAACTCGTCGAACCCATCGAACACCAGAAGGACTTTATCTGGATTTCTTGAGATGTAGTCATCTATCTGACTTGATGTTACTGCATTTGATTCAGACAGATATGCTTTAGCAACATCACCGACAGTTTGACCACCACTGACATCTCGAAGGGGAATTACGATCACCATGTCGAGTTCCGCGAGCTTATTTCCACTGCACCAGTCCCATGCGATCTTATCGCACAACGTTGTCTTGCCGACACCTCCCTCACCCTGGATCAAGATACGCTTTACAAGACTTCCATTTGCTTCAAGTGTCAAAATATCTTCGTAAGTTATTGGTGTTTTGACATTATGGTCTACCAGACTTAGATTTGTGTAGAGTTTCTTCAAGTCAACTTGTTCCATGAAGTTGAGCGGATCTACTCTGATTTTCGTGCGTGACAAGAGGTAATGCTCCTTTAGCTCTTCACTGCATTGTTGTACTTGTTCCCTTGTTAACGAAGTGCTAGGTGATGATCCTGGGAGGTGAAGCAACGCAAACATAGAGAGACAATTATTCATTAACATGTGAATAGTATCTCTTTCACTCTCACTCACTCACTCTCTCTCTCTCTATATATATATATATCAAACATGTTAAATGTTATATGACTGTGTGCATACGTATGCACAAATAATATCACTCATTATTTTATTAACGATACATCAAAAATGTTTCAGTACGGTAGCATTTATGTTTAGGGATGTGATTCGTCATTGGGTTCCGATAAAACAGTGAGTTAATTTGAAAAGAAACAAGCAAAATGTAATTATTGTATGACGAATAGGAATACAATTTTTACAAATTAAAAAAGAAGGTTCCCAGCCTGGTAAGTAAATATAATCTTCTAGCAATCAACCCTGTAATTCTTCTATTGAATTTTGCTATCTATAACGGTTGTAAGTTGAACGCATCACCAGCCTCCTCGAAAAAGAAATGTTTTCAAGGCTGTTCTTAAAGGCACTAAATCTCTTGAATCAAACCGTGTAATACTGTAAAAACATAATACTGAACATAATGATAATTATTGTTAATGGTATTTTGAAGGCTGTTCTCAAATGCACTAAATCTTAGATGAGACTGTGTTGCAATTACATTATAGAAATTAACATTATAACTGTCAATGGTAAGCATCAAAATTGTTTTGCATATTATTGAACAGTCACAGTGATGATCATTTATTATGATAAAGAAGTAAAGTTAAGACTGTGTGGCTGTTTTACATAAATAAGTACTCAGCTGACGAGGAACCTATGTTTATAAAGTGAAAAGGCGTTGGCCAAAAGATGTGGCAGTGACGACACACACACATACACACACACACACACACAAACGGGCTTAAAAAACAGGAAGAAAAGGGACAACTTAAGCACAACCATACTAACAACAACAACAACAACAAATCTCTGAATGACGTGTCACCTGATGGTTTGAAGTGAGAGGTGACCACGTTAACCAAAGAGTCTAGCTGGGATTCTCGAAGCTTCTCTTTGAGAGCACTGATGATATCGGTACCAGGAGGCTGTCTGTCTTTCCATGTACACAGTATCTCCATAAGTGCTTCTCTGGTGTCCGACTGATGTTTTTGTTTGACACTGCATAGCACGCTGTATTCAAACTCAAGGGAGGTTCCGAAGTCAGTGTAGGATGAGGGAGGTATTTTTCTGCACAAGTCGCGAAACATCTTCTGGCATCTGATTCTGCATAAAACGAGTTGAGGGATTGTAAATGTTATTATTTTTTTTTAGTACAGCAAACAAGTGTCATAGTTTTATTCAACGAGGAAAAAAAAGTTTGTCTTAGGCCTACAGAGAAGCAAACAAACAGTACTGTTTCAGTAAGGGTTCAATGTTCCTTTGAATACATAATGGGAGGACATAGCTGTTATCAATCCAGGATAATAAAAAAAAAAATCAGCCTAGTAATAGAGCATGCAGCAATATTAAGGATGCTAAAACAAGCACTTAAAGCAGTAACTACAGTATACGGCAATACAGTTGCAACATTTTACCCTTACCTGTCAGACGAATCATTAAATGGACCCGGGTTGGTTTCAATGTCGCCCGCCCTCATCAAGCGAATAAGTAGCATGTAGCGTCCACACAGCTGCAGCGTGGTCAGTGTGAATGTGGAGTATACCTGATGCCGGATTATTCCCTGCAGTGCGCAATTTACATGAAGTAGAGAATGAGACATGAAACGAGGGGAAAGAGAGGGAAAGAGAGAGGAGTTGATATCGGTAATATGTAGAAAATTCTCTAGGCCTGAATTCGCTTGTACCATTTTGATCATTGCTGGGACTGTAAAGGGAGGGGTATTTCAAGTGATCCTGTAGCATGAATAGCAATGAGAACCTAACGCTATTTGCGAATATATACGTATACAATTCATTTCTTGCGGTTTGTCCATGTAACAGCAAGGAGTCAGCCAAGGAGTCCAGATTGCATTCTCGAAGTTTCTCTCCAAGAACTCTGATGATATCGGCACAAGAACAGAAGAAGGTTGTCTTTCTCTCCATGTAGAACCTACACAGTATCTCCATAAGGGGGTCATCCCACGAGACCGACACCCACGAGTCATACGGTCCTCGAGACCCACATCAATAATAGGTTCGTGAGCCATACAGCCCACGAGTTATACGGCTCAGGAGTCATACAGCCCATGAGTCCGACACTACGCACAAAAGGCTCATGAGACCGACACTAAGCAAACACAACCCACGAGACCGACGCTAAGCAATAAAGGCTCACGAGACCGACAGTAAAGAAAGCCCACGAGACCGACAGTAGGCAAAGAAGGCCCACTGATAGCCTTGATTTTTTTGTCATGACACATTACAATGTTCGCATTAGGCTGCGTTTTTTACCCCATAACTTTATTTGCAGTAGGATGAAATTGATTTAAATATCTGTGTATGACTGCATTCATTTTTAGTTGCTGGTTTTTTACTCCAATATTTATCTATCAATATGATAACATTTAAAGTTTTTCATTATGTGAATTATATGTAATGAATTTCATCATAATTATGTACATTGTATGTGAGGGTGTGTGCAATTTCTCTTCAGTTGATGCCTTATCTTTGTTGTTATTATTGGTACTATAAATTTTTATGATAATGTGATTATAGTTATAGATGTTATAGATTACAGGGTGTCCATATGAATCAGTTGTGTAAAATGTCAGTTTGTTTTATTTCTTTTCTGTATGTCTCCCTGTTGTAAAGCTGTAAAGTTTGATGTAAACCAAATATGGTTAGTCTTCGGACTTTTATTTGGCGTTTTTTTTAATAAAACCGAAATTGAAATTGAATTCGACCAACACTAAGCAAAGAAAGCCCACGAGACCGACAGTAGGCAAAGAAGGCCCACGAGACCGACAGGATAAACAGCGCCATCTACATGTCAATTACCTGGACAAGGTGTTCCATGAACGGAAAAATAACATACTGGCGGGTGCAATTTCGTCACGCTATCAAGTGAAAGATGGTAAAACATATGAACGACATCAAATATGTATTTCTACATTATACTTCTTGGAGGCAGGTCTGTCAGGGAGCAATATTGTTATCAATAAAAAAATAGAATTGTATTCTTCATGCCCCCCCCCCCAAAAAAAAAGGAGACAAAAACACAGATGAATTAATAAAAGAGGACAAGAACGATGTATGGATTCATTGTAGAGCTTTGATAATGCCATCGTGCTATTTTTAATAGGCTTTCCCAGTTTTTAGGTAGAAGATGGACAGGATGTACTTTTTACCTCTTCTCTTTCTCGATTCACTAGTTACTCAGGCTATATTAGATATCATACCCTCCTCCTAAGACGTTTTGTAGTAAGATCTATTTGTAATTTTCTCTGTAACTATAATGTATGTAATTCAACTGATTAAAACGTTTTATATCGCAGGGATTCACCTCGATTTGTGGATTGTGTTATTCTCCTCCAAACAGTACATTTTTCGTGAAATACAATAGCTGTTTTCATAGATGCATCTTGTTTTTCCGAATCCCTAACGCTACCTTAAAGGTATTAGCCCACATTTGTAAACCTGCAGCAATTGGTCTCATAGTTAGCATGGAGTTTGGGTATGATGGCAGTAACACCTGTGCAAAATTTAGTTCCAATTAGTCCATTGCTTTCATAAAAATAAATGAAAATGCACCGTATGCATGCGTATAACGCTCGCTAGCTCCGGTCCACGTACGTACTACATGCATGCGATACATGTGTAAGTTACATGTACGTAGCTAGCCCACGCTCGTAATTCGATTTTGGGTCGGGTTGACCCGGTTTGAAAATTGATTTTAAAACGATGATTTTCTCTCTTTTATCGAATGGTATAGACAACGAGCAACAGGTGAGGTATGTTACTGTTATAACTTGTACTTGAAGTCATATTGGACCTATTTTATGCAGTTTTGATTTTCGTGGGTTTGCAAATGTGGGCTAGTACCTTTAATAGACGATTACGTTATTTTTTTATATTTATACTAAATCAACACCCTCGCAGGTGACTACCCCCTATCCAGATCATGTAAAGCAGGAGTGCACTGCAACATTGACCATTTTGTGAAGTATACTTCCGTGTAAACTTTATTTCTCTGCTGGAAATTTTTTTTCTAGTTGATTGATCTGAATGTCGAAATCATTTCATTTTTCCCCTAGTAAGTGTATTTATTTTTGGCGGAAAGGGACATGGACGGCAGTGTTTGTTTGTCTGGTTTTTTTTAAAGTAAATAATATTTGTGTTTTGCGGAAAGGGACAGGGATGGCATCGAGGGATGAATTCCTCTACCTCCTCAAAAAAAAAAAATAAAAAAGGGACGGTGAAGGTACAATTTCTATTTTATAAAGAACTGTCATAAACAAGCACATAAAAATACATTGTATTTGTACTAAGGCGAACTTTTGATATAGATCAGAGAACATCGAAAGATTGATAGGCGTCATTATTAAAAGAGGTCAAAGGGTTAACATGCAAACGAGGTTGTCTTGGCATCTTTAAGTTAATGTGGAAAGATCTGATGCACACTTTTACTGAATTTTGTTCATTTTTTCACAAACACACATCCACGCAAACACAATTAAAGATCCTGGTCATTTCGGGGGGGGGGGGGCAACTGATGGGGTAACACCCTGGTAACTCTTCTTTTCTATCTCTCATATCTTCCTTAGGCCATTATCTGCACACCCTATACAATTTATTGGTCTATAGGTGGCGCTATTCATCCTGTCGGTCTCGTGGGCTTTCTTTGCCTAGTGTCGGTCTCGTTGACCTCTTTTGCGTAATGTCGGTCTCATGAGCCTTGTATGCCTAGTGTCGGTCTCGTGGGCTTTGTTTGCTAAAGTGTCGGTCTCATGAGCCTTTTGAGCGTAGTGTCGGTCTCGTGAGCCGTATAACTCCTGGGCTTATTTTACTTGATGTCGAACTCATGGGCTGTATAACTGGTGGGCTGTATGACTTGTGAGCTCTATGACTCGTGGGCTGTATGACTTGTGAGCTGTATAACTTGTAGGCTGTATGACTCGTGGGTGTCGGTCTCGTGACGTGCATCCTCCATAAGTGCTTCCTTGATGTCAGACTGATGCTTTTGTTTGGCATTGGCTAACTGGGAATATGCAATCCCAAGGGTGATTCCGAAGTTCGTGTATAACAGGATGAGGGAGGTAATAGCAAAATAACGTTACATCAGCTGTATGCGGACATGAATGAATATATTTATTCACATGTACATCACTGCGAAAAATATTCTCCTACAGGAAATAATAAAAACACTGCTATCGTTACTTTCCTAAAATTGTAAAATACTTCAGCTCTATCTTCTATACATCTTTTTATTAAAAAAAAGATGGTGTTTTATGTATGGTAACTGAGGGAAATAATCTCCATAAGAAATCACATTAGGCCTACTTAGTACGAGAAAAATAGTTACTTTCTTGAAAAGGTGATATTTTATCTTCATCATATTACATCTTGTGGAAAAATCATTTATCATTTATCATTTTCTTTTTTGTTTCTTAGTAAGGGGACTAGATTTTCTCGAAGTGTCAGTAAGAGAATGTCGATATTTATGCGGTTGTCTTCGATCAAAAAAAGAAAAGAAAAGAAAAGAAATAAATCCCACTTCAAAATTGTACAATTCCAGGTGCAACCCTCCTTTCTTGTTTTGTTTGTTTGTTTGTTTGTCTGTTCGTGTGTGTGTGTGTGTTTTTTTATATAGACAGGCAGAAGATGAGCAGTTCACGCACGGGAATAAATTCGTGTAGGGGGGGGGGGTCTAACCCGAAGTTACAACAATTTTGGAATAATCTAGGCATCTATACATCTAAAAGAAAATTCCCAATTATAATAAACTTTCAATCTAGATTCCAATTTGAAATTATAGGGTAATAATGGGGTAATGATAACAAGGTAATAATGTCACGGGTAAAAAATGCCCGGGTACAAATGAAGGGGTCGGTGCAATATAGTGCTAACCCACACTTTTGTCAAAATTGAGTTACATGCATTTTCATAATCCTTATCCTTCACTCTAACCTCCGTGAAAATATCATATTTGAATTCAACCAATAAAATGCATGCATTCATGTTTTATTAATGTACAATGTATGTACTTTCCAAAATATCCATGTTCAACAGAGATTATCTCAAAACGACTATTGTGTGGGTTAGCACTATATTGCACCGACCCCTTCAAATGTCAGCTGAACAATTTCAGGGGAAAAATGTCAGGATTAAAACGTCACAAGAAAACTATGTCACGGAAAATGCCAGGGGTATTCACGTATCAGGGTAACAGAAGAAAATGTCGAAAGAAAAATCAGTATGGAGAAAGATATCAGGGGTTAAATGTCAAGAGTAAAAAAAAAGAGTAAAAAAAAAAAGCAAAAAAAAAATCTTAAGAGTAGTCTACCAAGCGATAAAAGTTTTTTTTTTTTCTCAAATTATGTATATGTGTGAGAGGTATAAGACACGAGGTTCTCAGTGGAAGGGGTGTTTATGTCATTTATGTTGCCTACTTTTTAAAGTAAATTTTCAACATAAATCACCATAAGTGACTGTGTAGGAGCTTCATTGAAAAGTTATAAAACATACCGTCATTGAGTAACTCCATGCCATTTTTCTCCTGACATTTTACCCTTTACACTATCTCTCCCTTGACAATTGCACCCATATTGTTATTCCGATATTTTTGCCCTTGACATTGGGTTATCTTACCATGATCTGCGAAAGATGATGACCCAGATAGCTCATCATCTCTCCCGCGACACAACGCGGATCGATCAAGAGGTTTCTCAACGTGCACCTCTGATGAACTGACACTGAGGGTTGAATCGTTGTATCACGACAGAAATGAACAAGATTTTTCGTCCATCCTCTCGAACAGGAAGAATTCTGAGTTGCAAACCTGGGCAAGAGGCTCGACTGTATGGTTACACGGCATGATGAACCACGTGGAATAGGTAGCGTCCTAATGGGAGTACTGGGGTATCTTAAGTCATCTGCTGCGTTTGGAGGAAGTCCTGTGAGATGTTGAAAAGACGATTCCGAGTTTCGTCTCCCTCTTACACTCGACAAGCACTTGATGTGGTTTAAGGAGATACCAAGAAGACCTGACTGAATTGTCGTATTATGGCAAGATTGATATCGCAGAAGCCGTTTCCCCCAAAGAGAAAAGTTTTCCCAACAATCAGGATTCGTGTCTTGGTCTGTTTGCTTCGTATCACATGAGTTAGCCTTCCCATAATCTTCAACCTCTGGATCCTCACTTTTGTCACTTGAATGTCGTGAGCCGATGGTGCAGTGAGGGCAGTGAAGTTTTCCATGTTTAAGACCGAGCTGCAAGTTCCGAGAACGGTGGACGAATCGCCCAATCCTTACACGCCATAGACTCAGGCAGAGAGTCATGGTTGTAGAATTTCTCCTGGAAGTAGATAAACATGATTCGTAAAGACGTAAGTACGCACATTGGAGCAATATTGAATGAAATGTCACATCGTTACAATAATGATATATTCAGAGTTGTTAGGTTGTGGGGAAGATATGAAAACTGATTGCAACAAAGGTACCCGAATCACGCAATAACCACACTGTAAAACGTTTCTACCATATGGATAAAAAAAAAAAGTAAAACGGAGGGGGGGGGGGGAACAGACAGGCCCAACTTGTATTGGAGCTAGTATAGGCAGTAAAGAAGAAATGTATTACAAATAATTATCCTAAAAAAAGAGCAACTATAGGAAAGTGTTTGATACTTGGCATTAATCAGGTGATCTTCGGTGTGAAAGGACTATGTGAAAACCGTTTCCTTCCACTGGTATTGTTTTTTTATCACTAGCATATTACATTATAATATGGTATAGGTCTACCACAAGGTGGAAGGTAAATAAAGAGATACAAGAATTTAGACAAAAGAAAAAAAATAGAAATTACATTTTAATTTATATGGCAGCATTTTGTGAAGGAATAGAACTACTTGGTCAAAAAGTGAAATTAACTCCCCCTTTTCATCTTAACGTGAAAAAAGCACTTTTTTTATTGACTAACCGTCATCAGATATTGTTATGTTTTCGTTACTGCTAGTATGAACGTGATGGTACATTTTAGAGAAAGAAAAAGTGATCAATTCTTCCGATCTGTTTTTTCTTGACTTGTCATTTCTTGTCACACAGACTGTGTTGTCCAATCATGATTTCACAGACCTATGTCCGGAAAGCGTAATTTAACGAGCACATTAATTTTAGATATGAGATGAAGAGATTAAGACTCTCTAATGCAATCGAGCATATGCAATTGAAATGCTCCGTTTAGAATTCAAAGACCTGTGGACTTATGACAGCAAAAAAAAAAAACAAAACAAAACCAAAAACAAACATCGCAGTCATGGCAGTGAATCATGAAGTTTTTACAGAAATTTAAACATTTCATCAGTCATGAGATATAGGAGAAAGAGCTCAAACCTGCATCCACATTAAGACGCGAACACACTTATACATTAAACCAACGTGTAAGTGCACGCATGAAACCTTTGATATTAGTTAATTCTATGCAATGAAAATAGAAGAAACCCTGTTCAAGATAACCTATTATGAAAGAAAAGAATGTGTCATTATAAAACAATCGGACCATAAATCTCGAATATTTATTTATATTATAGTAGAGGCTACTATGTAATCCCGTGAGATTTTTGTGCCAATATTGATTTTTTTAGCTAACTTTGTCAATTTGAGGGTGCTGAATCCAAAAAACTTTGGCTCCATTTTTTCCAACCACGTCTTCAGTCGCCATTTTGAATTTCAAAATGGCCGCCATAGCAAACTGTATTTTGACCCATATCTCATAGAGTGAGCATTGTAGAAGCTTCAAATTTGGTGCAAAATGCATGGTTGTGATGTCAGACACTCTGATATATCTTTTTTCTGATATTGTGGATTGTTTGATACAATTTGTAGGCTGCCATCTTGAATTTCAAAATGGCCGCCACAGTAAACTGTATTTTGACCCATATCTCATAAAGTGAGCATTAAAAAAACTTCAAATTTGGTGCAAAAGCCATAGTTGTGATGTCAGACAGTCTGATATATCTTTTTTCTGATATTGTGGATTGTTTTGATTCAGTTTGTAGGCTGCCATCTTGACATTCAAAATGGCTGCCATAGCGTTTTTACCCATATCTCAAGTTGCAATTATTGTAGAAGCATCAAATTTTCAAGAATGCACATGCTTGTGGTATCCAACGTTCCAGTACAGTGATTTCCCAATTGTGGATCATTAGATAGGCCACCATGTTGAAATTCAAGATGGCCGCCATAGAAAACATAAATACTGTGGTAAGCGCCTTAGGTGAATTTGACAAAATTGTCCTAGTTAGACCGAATTAATTTCCAGGTCACGCAGAATGACAGCCATCTCCATTCAAAATGGCCGCCATAAATTCAAAATGTAAGGACGAGGTTCTAATGACGTCATCAAGCCATGTTGAAGGGCAAAAATTGCATATGGGTCGGGGGTCCCATACCACTGTCCCATACGTGTGGGCAAGCGTGTTCAAGCGTTACATCCCGGGTATATGCGGTTCGCGTACTGCGCACTAAAGCAATGAGCTTAATACACACGGGATTTGTTTTTGCCTCTCACATTGCTCAGGAAACAGATTATTTTGCGTCTTGGATGATCACATTTAATCCCAGTCAATAAATATTTGCAAGCATTGATACAATTGAAGGAGATCTTCAAAATTTTGATGCTGCCTCGAGAGAATGAAGACAAACAAGGAAAATTCAGTCTTACAGTGGCGAGAAATGCAATGGTCACCTTATCAGGCATCCCATTCACAAGCTTTTTTTTTTCTTTTGTTGACCACAAACTTTGCTGGATATATTTCTAAACTAATACAGAATGAATAAGGAATGACTAGGCTTTCTCCTGATTGCTCTTGAGTGGGTCATCTTCAATTACTAACACTTCCAAGATGATTACTGCTGTATACAGCCAAGGATTCTAAAACTACAAAGGAGCAATATTAGCTCAGTTCTGTGGCACTTTGCATGCATCACAACTATTCCTCCACAATGTAGAAGACTATCACACGAGTGTACTTGAAGCTGATGAATATGGTGTTTGACAATTACGTATCGGAAACAATCGAGGGGGATATTCTAGAAAGAAATGAAACGGGCAGTTTTCATGTTCTGTACGAAGAATTTGTATCTGATAGAATTAAAATATACTGTATATCTGGGATGGTATATAAAAGAAAGGCCAGACATTCAGCTCGTGCAATTAAAATACATCATGTAAGATTGGATCCAAAGTCACCAACTTTTAACATTTCTACTGTTTCTACAGTCTGATAGACCTGTCATTATCCACTCATTGCTGAACGATACAATATTATCGACAGGTATAAGTTCTAAGTAAGTCCACAATCACTCTTCATCTCATAATTTCATGGCCTTCTCCTCATTCTCATTAACAAAGGTTCATTTTACATACCCATACCTTAGAAACCAACAAAATTGAGCTAAATAAACAGCCTGAAAGTTGAAATACTGAACAGTCAATTCCATTTGACACAGAGGCCACATCACGGAAAGAGAAGAAACAAAGGGTTTATCAAAGATGCCATGGGAGCTGTCACCCATCACTAACAACGAGGAAGCAGATACCCTCATTCCATTGCATGTATTAGATGGTACTTCAAGAGCAACAGGGAAAATTAGAGATATGGATAATTATTACGAAGACGCTGACATTTCAATTCTCCTGATGGATCTTGTAAGTTTGCTTTAATCAGTGCATCGCATGTTGTCTGCTCCATCACTGAAAAAGGAAATGGTAAGAGTACAATTGACATTATTGAGAAATTATGTTCTGCAGTTTGTCGCGGAAAAAAAACCCACTATAGGTTTGCTTTTTCATGCCTTTCATGGTGCCGGCTGAAGTTGAAAATTTGAGAATGTCTCAAAGAGCAGATGGACCAAGAAGTATCTAAACCTTGAATCATGCAGAATGTGCAGTGACACAGTTCATGCCTTCCAGAAGTTGGGCGTGGATGACTTCAACCAGGGCAATCTCCCGCTTTACCCTCGTAGAGTCTTGATATAACACATCACGAGAGCAACCCTCGTAAACTCTCACAACCTAATTTGTGGCTCTATACTACAGGGGAATATTATGATATATTACATTGTAGTTATTTCCAGAGGGTATGCATTAACTGTTCAATTAAATGCTTTGAGCTTCCTACACCAACGGTAGCCACAGTATTCATTATCATGCCCATTTAGCAAGAAATGCAAAAGTCATTGTTTCTGGAAGAATTTAGAACCAATTCTCCCCTGTGTACAGCCTTAAAGTGCTATGACTTTTAAACACATGCAGGGAATGTGCCTATTTAGAAGACATTATCTAAGTGACTATATCCCATAAATTTTTAGAGTACAGGGCTATATATTGTAAACCCTACAACCAATTAAAATTGTCTAAATGGGGCATTTAGTCACCCATCGCAGACACAGTTATTAGGAGGTACTTTTGAAAGTCATTTGTTTTGACACCAGAATCACATGATTTTCCATTCACAAATTTTACCCAAATGCAATGCTTTCAAAGGAATGTTAACCATGGCAGCCATCTTGCATTTCAACATGGCGGTGTACGTACAGGACAGGAAGCACTCCTGCCTACGCAATTCACTGAAGTGATTGACTTACACATGAGTACTCCAGCATGCTTGAGTTTGTAGTTTAAAGATCTTACACCACCAAATATGGTCGAAATCCATCTTGAATTTCAAGAGTGGTGGCCAATATGAATAATCCATTATTACAGAATGTATAGAACCTATGTGTGTGTGTGTGTGTGTGTGTTTTTAAGAATGAACACTGTTCGTCACCGTAAACATTGATATGTCTCAAAGTTGCTTAAAATAACCAGAAATATTAGCTGAAAAGCAGCCATTTTGAATGTTAAGATGACAGCCTCGAAAGTGATCTGCAATTTCAGGGAGGGGGAAAAGTGCATCTGAATGTTCAACATCATGAGCCCGGTTTATGCCCGAAATGTGAACTCTCTGTATTACTTAAAACATGAAATATCGTTCAAAATATGCATTCTGGTATGGCGGCCATTTTGAATTTCAAGATGGCCTCCTATAATATCAAAATGAACAATCGTTTCAGAAAAAGATGTTTCAGAACGTCTGATAGCATACGCATGCTCTTTGCCCAAAATCAGAACCTTACACAATGCATACGGTATGAGATACAGGGCCAATTACATTTGTTATGGTGGCCATTTTGAATTTCAAGATGGCCGCCAACAAAAATGATCCATCATTTTAAAAAAGAAATGTTTCTATTAGCATGTCTGACATCATAAGCATACTTTTTGCCCCAACTTTATACTTTCCATAATGCTTACGACCAGAAATATGGGTAAAAATATATTTAGCTATGGCGGCCATTTTGTTTTTCAAGATGGCTGCCTACATATTGTATCAAAACAATCTACAACATGAGAAAATGGTGTATCAGAATGTGTGACATCATGAACATGCTTTCTGCATCAAATTTGAACCTTTTATGATGCTTACATTATGAGAATTGGGTCAAAAAACAGTTTGCTATGGCGGCCATTTTGAAATTCAAAATGGCGGCTGAAGACGTGGTCAGAAAAAATGGAACTAAAGTTTTTTGGATTCAGCACCCCCAAATTGACGAAGTTAGCTAAAAAAATCAATTTTGGCACGAAAATCTCACGGGACCCAATATTTCGACATAGCAGACTGTACTATTACTATAACGTTGCTTATGGACACATTTACAATATACAGCAGGTATAATCTAGGTTTTCCTATCAAATGAAAGTGCGATGATGATCTTTTAACTGTGTACGGGAAAGTGTCTGTGTTGGTGTTATAATTCGTTATTGCGAAGGTTCGTTATTTCGAATGTTCATTAATCCGAAAATGAAATAAGATTAATTACAGGGCCGGTTGAGCGTTTTCATAAGTTTTTGTTTTTGTTTTTATTTTTTTTTTGTTTTGTTTTTGTTTTTTTTTTTGTTTTTTTGGGGGGGGGCACATCCAGGTTTGATGACCTTACAAGCAAAAAAAAAAAAAAAAATGTATGGTGCACAAAACCTCCCCCCCCCCCCTTCCGCCGGCCATGAATTATAATTCGTTCGTTATTGCTAAGGTTTATAACTATTGACAAAAATAAGATAGAATTCGTTATTTCGAGGTTCATTTATCCAAAAATGATAAGATAGTCGGTTTTCTTTTTCCCGAAAGTTAGTAAATCCGAAAAATCATTTATTGTATCGCCTTTATTTTTGTATTCATTTTTTTTTTCATATACATGGCAAATCCAGTAGAGAGAACATTACGGTTCGCAACTTACAATATTAAACGCTACCATCAATGTGTGTACATCTATAATGACAATGTAGAAACCAATAAATCAAATCAAATAAGGTTTATAAGCCCTAATGTTTGATGGTACACATCTTCTTTTCATTCTCGGCTTAACGAACCTGGAATAAGGAACTTTCTGGAGTAACGAACCATCGAATAATGAACCAAAGGAATTATAACGCCACAAACGTTTGGATTTTACGAACCCTGTTTCGTTTTCGGATTAACGAGAATCTTCGTAAAGTGAATCTGCATGTTTCGGAATACCAAGTGTTCTTGATAATGAACCTTTAATTTTGTAGATTAACGAACCTTCGGGAAAAAAAAAAACTTTAATAAATTGTGTTAGGATAATTGACAATATTCACGAACAGAATGTGCATGCTCAATTTCAGCTCATGCTAGAGTCACACACGGCCGGATTTAATACCGGGGTCCATAAGGAATTCAAACCGTTTCGACCGAGTTAAAGCCGTAAAGACCCGCATTGACCCGTATCGTAACCAGTGTCAATTCCTTCCCGGGGCTACGATACGGCGGTGAAAATTTTTTGGTCATGTTCAAATTTTTCTCACGGATTTCAATTCCGTATTAATACCCGAATTGACCCAGTTCGAACCGCATTGACTCGCCGCGACCCGCGGCAACCCACAGCGTAACTTAACGTATGGACCCTTGCCGTATGCCGCATTGCCTTCAATGCATCGGATAACGACAAGGTTTACACCCAGGTCGCTACGGGTCGAAGCGGGTTGTCACGGGTCGATAGGGGTCGAAAAGGATTCAGTTAAGGATTTAAAAAGCGTATTTTTTTGTAAGGTTCGATACGGGTCAATACGGGTCTCTACGGTTATAATTCCTCATGGACCCGGTTCGAAATCCGGCCTTGTGTGACTGTATATAGCAAATTACCCTCCATTCCGGGACTATTCCGGCTCATTTTCACCCCGATCAAATTCGTTTTGTGACCCGGCCGTGTGTGACTCTAGCATTAATCTGATAATGACTTCATTGTTGTTGCTACGGTGGTTTACATCCTGTTATTTGTCTTGTTTGTCGCACAGGTAGCATGGCTTAATATAGAGATTAAGCGCTTTAAAAGACCCTGTATTTCAGAGCCTCTTTTCTGTGTTCACGCTTTTCCAGAGTGTGCGTTTTCTTTCTAATATTTAGATGGGTTTAGGAGAGTCCTCCATTGGAATGAGTCATGCATCATTTCAAAGCTAGAGTCTCCTCTTTCAGAATAATGTGTGTGTGGGCGTATGTATGGGGTGTTTGGGGGACACTCTGATATATGATCAATAATTACATAATATAAATATATATATATATATATATATATATATATATATATATATATATATGTAATATTAAACATAACATATAATCAATAATTGCTTGTTAGTCAATCTACGGCAGTATTAATGCATGGAACAGGGTGCTCTCTAGATTTAGTAGAGCATTCTATCTTGTCCCCAAAATCATATTGTTGTGTTTTGTTTCTTCGCTGTACATGTTTGTTCATTACAAGGTATAGTCCCTAGATGGGGACATCACAATCGTGAATACACATCAGAAAGTGGGGTACAATAATGTGTCACTAGTTACATTAGCAAAAATCAAATTCCCCTAAAACCTCTAGTATGTGTGTGTGTGTGTGTCACTGTGTGTTTGTGTTTGTATGTGTCACTGTGGGTAGCTGTTGGTGTGTGTTTGATTAAACCATGGCTAATTTTCAGTTCCATGCGTAAAGTGCACGTCAACTTCCCGTGGCAATATAGTATCCAATACTACACTAAAAAGTCTCTAAAAGTATGATGTTTACATACTCTATTATGTGTGCATCAAATCGCACAATTTCACATCCCAAAATATGTGCGTATTGTAAAGACAATTTGGAAAAATACTTTTTAAACAACTAATGCTTATGAATGATGTGTATGCTACCAACAATGTATGTATACATGAATAATATGCACAGTTTATGCATGTACAATGATAATACAGGAACCAATATATCAAATGAAGAAAAAAAAAATGAAAAAAAAAATCTAGCAGGTAACATTATATTTATATTAGTGTCAAAAATGCACTCCCCCCCCCCCCTTGGAAAAAAAGCTGGTGACGCCCCTGATTTTTCTTAATGCTTTGCAAGTAGAAGAAAGGACTGCTAAAGTAGCTATCCTCCCATTTGTAATTACCTCTCAGAAACCAGTCACAGCTGCGTTGTAATCATTGTTGCTCATTGACTTATACATAAACTGATCTTTCTGGTCTAGAGTAGTTAATCCTCCCCCAGTCATCCATATATTCGACACATGTCACTGTTTCGTGTGACTCTGGTGTGTTGAATTATGCGCCTGTGCAATATAATCATTGCCGTCTTCATCCACCTTCGTTTTCCTTATTCTATGATCTCTCCTTGCAAACTAGTCAGTCCGATCTACCTCGTGATAGGATGATGATCATAAACACACAACATTTGAAAATAAAAAACAAAACGCTATATTATTTCTCTTAGATGTGGCTTGGCATGAGTGACGTTTAACCGTAAACTAAAACGAAGTGATCACAATCTGATGAGCTTTCCTCGAGTCAATATTTGATCTCGGGAGAGTGTTAAGTATGCGGGCCTTTCTGCAGTTTATATTGGGAAGTTCAATGAGATAAGTCATCATATTATCAATTTCATAATTATCCAGTCGCAACCACATCTCTTAATCGACCATGCTCCAAAATCATGGCGAGAACTTTGGGTAATGACAGAAAAAGAGAGATTTTGTTGCTCTTTTGATATGGCTAAATTTTATATTCAGATATCCGAAGCGTTCCTTGTAATTTGTGCGATGTGATTTGGTTTTGTATATTAGATATGGCTACTTTGAAGAAGCATTCGTACCAACAGTATTTTCAGTGGCACTTAAATGTGGATGAGATAAGACAGCTGCCATGCAGTCTTATATACCTTATTTCAAAGGTGAATGAGTTGGATTGACCTTCAATTACGATGAAGCTTTTTCATGATCGTGTGATTGCAAAGAAGGGTCATTTTGAAAAAAAAAACACACCAATGTTTTACAAAGCTAATTAGATCAGATGATACAGAATCATATAAATAAGTGTAGTAAAGTCATAATTTGTGCTGAAGTCTCGGTATAACTTGCGATGTTTCTTTTTCTTTGTAAGGACCGGCCTACTCATCATCACTTTTCTCACAATGACAACCGCTTTTCATTCCTGAACACTGTCACCAGCTTTGAAGGGGTAAGTGCAGTTTCAATACCTGTTATGAAATTCACCTAAAACTTCTTTCTACTGATGAATCTATATTTACGTGAATATATTCCTTTGATAATGAATGTCATCTTCAAAAAATTTAGAAAGTTGACAAAATTTTATTTCAATTTTATCTGTGTCGAAAGTCGTTTCTACAGGAGTATTTCTAAGCCAAGATTAATCTATTAACCTGGATATTACTATATTCTGGTTGGTGTAGACATATCCATCTATTTCAGAATTTGGCTACCTGCATGACGAGTTATGCATTCAATGTCATAAACTTTACTCTTAAGCTGACTTCGTTTCTGTGTTTTTGGTTTCCTGTCAGAACCTTGGCAAGAGAAAGATCCAATCAAATTACAAGACTACCTTCATTCCAGACTTCATTGCCTGGGTTCCACACAAACAAGAGCTGGAATGTGCTGGACCCAAGGTCTCCATTTCTTTCTTTGAAATCAAGTCTTCTATTTTCTAGAATAATTTGTTCTAGTTCTTCTGAAAACATACTGCAATCATAATTCCTATAAAAGTCCCATACGGAACTTGAAGTAATAATAAAATGATAAACAGCCGCGAAGAGATGAGGAACAGAAACCTGCAAACCCACATACACATCAACAAAATTCAGTTTTCATAAAATCCACACAACATACCCATACACTGCTTTAGAAAAAAAAAAATCTCTGTGCTCCAACGCTTAACGTAGCTTGAATCAAGATGTGACAAGGACAATATTAAACAAACAAACAAACAGACAAACGAAAAATCATGACCTCATACGAAAAAAGGCGCAAAATGGAACATATTGACAACTTGTGTGCAAGATAATTAAAAATGAAATCTACGCTCGCCAATAATTGCAAAGACCATAACATTTACAAAGGAAATATCTTACCTTCTTGAATTTAATCACTCGTCTGTATGGATATCAGCTTGTCAATAGTTGGAACATTCAATACAGAACAGGAGGAAACACAACGCCCTGTGTTTGATACGCGACGCATTGGACCGTCAGTCCTTTTGAAATCTGAGTATTCTCGGTGGCATGTCACTATTGAATGAAGCAATGGTACTCACTAGGTGTGATTATTTGCATGGCATAAGCCTATGGTATGATTTTACAGTTCGCCCAGAGAAAAGATATTACTAATACTACAAGCCAAACCTTCCGGTATGATTGTCTGGATCCACACGCTGCAGATATGCTGAACCAGTCTGGTATGGGCTATGTTGTGGACCTTGCTTCCAACTGAATGAATGAGCAGCGTTTTTAACACGGTCCATGCTTCAGTGTTTTTGCAGTGAAATAGTCACCATAGTTAAGTGGCTGGTGTCATCGTCAGTTTCTTCCAATATGGCGCAAAACATTTCATGACGTGCATCAAGTTTTATACTTGACTTATCAAACATAATAGAGGGGAATACCAGAGCGTGGAAAGAGAGGGGCAAACTTTTTTTGTTCGTCCAAAGAGAGGTTGTATAAGAACCTCAGAGGGCGTTGTACTGTTTGCGGGAAAAAAAGATACACACACACACACTCACACACACACACACACACAAAACTCAGTCATGGGCCTCTGTGACTATTTTTGATCAAAAGAAAAGACTGCATGCGTGAAATTTGAGGAAAATCGTTTTGCATGAGGGTCATGCAAAATTAGGAAAAAAGTTATATTCAGAGACAAGCAAAATCAGGGAAGCTGATACATTAATAGACAGCTTCTCAGAAAAGTCCTTTACCTACCTCAAACATGTGAGACTTATAGATTTCTTTTCGTAATTGGCCTAAAGTTGCTAAATTATCACTACTAACTATTCTTTCGTAATTATATGTTTTTCTCGCCCGATTCCGTCCGATTTTTTATGATTATTAATAAAGTGAATTGAATTGAAATTGAAAATTTTATCTTCAGTAATTCATGAGTACGCATTTAAGCGCAAATTACAATTGTATCTTTTTTAGACTGCACACCAGCCAGAATCGCGTCGTCTGTTTACTTGTGATCAAAGAATGAAAGGAAGGCTGAAAATTCGTGGCATGCTAGAAGCTACTCTGGTCTCTGGCATGATCTCCGGGGAATCGCGAGAAAATGGAAATGTTCGTTCTTTAAGACTTTTCCAGTCTCCAGCTGGCCTCGGAGACGTCTCGGAGACGTCTCCTTGTCTCATTTATAGTCGCGGCCAAGTAGCAAAAACTCGTGTGTCCGCGAAGTTGCCGAGCTGCCTCCCGTCTTTGCGGAGATCCATCGGTGACGTACCGGAGACTTCTTGCAGACGTTGTATAGCAACGCTGTGCTCCGTTATCATGGTAACCACAGTGCACTGCTATGTGTTTTAAGTGACAATTTTTCAAAAACCCTCGTGCATCTTGTATCAATGTGTAGAGAATGAAAAGCTTGTTTGCTAAAACAACACAGTTGCATGGTGTCTGATGTTGCATTTTAGACAGTTTGTTATCTAGAAGTGGGCACTGCAAGATGTCACTTTACAGCACATCGCCACTGTACAGTTGACAGTTGACCACTCTGTCAGTCCCTTAATGGATAAAATACCCCTAAGACCAAAGCCTCACTATCAGTGACCACGGTGAATCTCCACGTTATAGAAAAGAACACCGGCACCGACTACTAGCTTCCCAGTGTCCTTCGGGTCCTTTTCCTCCCAAATTCAAGGTAAACAGAACTCATCGCGTGTGTAAAGTGGTTAATAGCAGAAACAATATGATAGCGAAATATACCAGTTGTCTGATTAATGGGTCCTACAGCCAGACAGCCAGGCAGCCAAAAACCAAATCCGATCTCAGACACGGCGGAGACTTCGTTTACATCCTTGACCCCTCAAAAGACATTCTTCTCCCTTTGACTTTGACGACGACCGCCACTCCCACTGAGCGATACAAAAGCTCTGAGTATCGGAAATAGCAAGACTATTGAAATCGCCATTGACCACTGTGTATGCCCTTCGAGGTCAGCTCGTCTTCATGGTCTAGCTGATTTCTCCTCCTCACATTTGGCTGCAAAACTATGAGAGGACTTTGATTTGCCTGGCAGTCCCCCCCCCCCTTTTTTTTTTCTTTTTACTCACACCTAATTGGCCTTTAATCAAAGGTACTCTTCACCTTTTATAGGAGCAGTCATGCTTACAAAAATGTTTGAGTTATCACATTATTTTGGTGCATATGTGTAGGCCAGTTGTATTAAAAAAAAATCCTACCATAAAAAAATTATGCGTAAAGCCTAGAATATAAGGAGATATCAATATTTTTCTAATTAATCCATAACTGTAGACGGTTTAATCTATGAACAATTTTTATTATTACTCTTGTTCAAATTTTGTATATTTTGCAATACTTAACATTGATTATACAGAGTAGCTTTTTACACTGATTGTTTTTATCCCTAACTCACACTTCAGAACCATTTTGAAGAACTAAAGCTGGCTTTTGTTTCATCTGCAAATGGTAAACAATGCATTTAACCGTCTTTTCTAGGAGGAGATGTATTATCAACACAGCAGTTCAATAAGCAGTCATTTGTAACGTTTAACTCGGGCTGTAGAAACTATAAGATCTGTACACGTGTAGATCTTATGTTCTCATGAATTCTATCGTCAAGTAATTCTTATAACCCATCATGCAAGATCCGGTAACGTCTGATGGACGTCGCTGCTTTCAGTCCTTTTGGATCAGAGGCTATTATACAAATGATGCACAGGATACAGTGCGTTAGTGGAGGCGTAGCGCACTCAAGGGTATTTACAATTGTGAAACATGCACTACATTGTAAATACCCGAGAGTGAGCTACATCTCCACTAACGCCACGAAATAATCCTGTGCATCATTTGTACATTGTACATCATTTATACATTGTATATCCATTGATTTCGCTGTCTCTTTTGACTAAAGAGTTGGCGCCGTAAACAATTAGACACGCTGTATTCCTAATGACTGCCACAATGTGTCTTCATCATTTCATCAATCTTGACTCTCGCCCATGGTCTCGTTTGTGTTATGCGAGTAGTTGACTGTGATCTCGAACCCTATCCCTGCAAACGATAGTGATCATTCATGTCACTAAAACGTTCAGTATCGTTTTGTGACCCAATCTATTAATATGATTTTGGTGTGATAAGTATTTGGAGTTGCGTTTCAAGTAGTTTATTGGAACCCCCATCTATGATTCGCTTTGTATAAGGCTCTGTAATTCCATAATAGATTTTGGCGAGCGTCGGTATAATTACCCACAATATTTTATCTTTGCTAATGTAATGCCTGTCCTGCGATATAGTCGTTCATGGGCTGGATAGGTACGTTTTACCTGGGCCTTGCCCGATATGACATCAACTATATGCATGCTGAATTCCGTCTCTCAATCTGAATAATAGTCTGTGTCAAATGCGTCTATAAAAGATTTTGAGGGGTGACTGGCCACAGGTTTGGCATGTTGTTTACGAGCAGCATGCCCTCTCATTTACACCTGCACGGATATGAACTGTTGTCCCAATTTTTTAGTATCTAAGAATCTGAGTCTCTAAGTCAAATCAATGATTTTGTTTTTGTTTTTTTCATTGTGAAAGACACTGTATTCCCTCACGCTAATACTTTGAAATTGTTGCTAGCAGGTGTAGTGTACTGCATGGTTCCCGGCAGTCTTATTATGATGGTTGCTGTAACATTCTTTTACAATGAATGGGTCAAATGAATTATACTCAGTACAGTACATGCCACTTTAGTGGTCCCATAGAACCATAGAACCAAATACTGAGTTGTACAGTCCACAAGAAGAAAAATCTGAATAATAGTCTGTGTCAAATGCGTCTATAAAAGATTTTGAGGGGTGACTGGCCACAGGTTTGGCATGTTGTTTACGAGCAGCATGCCCTCTCATTTGCACCTGCACTGATATGAACAGTTGTTTCACTTTTTTAGTATCTAAGAATCTGAATCTGTAAGTTAAACTGCTGTTTTGTTTTGTGTGTGTGTGGTTTTTTTTTTTCATTTTTTTATTTTGAAAGTCTCTGTATCCCCTCATGCTTATACTTTGAATACTTTACTTAGCAGGTGTGATGTACTGCATGGTTCCCGGCAGTCTGTTAACGCTGGTTGCATACAATGATCTTTGTATTTCAACTGAATTTTAGCTAAAACATAGCACAATGTACGAGTATTCTGTGCACTCGACCCGTTGTGCGCTCTGTACGATAGGTGCACCTCCCTGGTGGGTGCGCTTCCCGCTATGGTGTCGATTTTGTTTTTGTATATACAAAATTTAATGCAGAACTCTATCTTTACAAATAAACACGTATATTTAATGGGTGATTTCAATATTGATCTTATGAAATGTAACTCCCAACATATTTCGCAAGAATTTGTAGAAACCTTAATGTCTGTTTCTTTATTACCGTTAATTTCTAAGCCGACCCGTGTTACTGACCGATCTACCACTTTGATTGATAATATTTTTTGTAATATTCTCCCAATTCCCGAGTCTGGTATTGTTTTATCTGACATCTCTGATCATTATCCAATCTTCACACAAGTGCCAATTAAGTTATCTACTAGGCAAAATAATTATCAGAGACGTCGTAAGATTACGGCCAATAATCTTATTAATTTGCAAAATAGTTTAAAAGATATTGATTGGTTTTATGTATACAACAATACCGATCTTGATTTGTGTTATGATTATTTTATGAAAACTATCACTTCTAAAATTGATGAACATATTCCGTTTTGCACAAGGAAAAGTTCTTATAAAAGAACTCCAAGACTCCCGTGGATAACCCAATCACTTTTAAGATCGATTAATAGAAAAAATAATTTGTTTTATAAATACAGGAGTAACCCTACGGATAAAAACAGACAAAAATATGTGACTTATAAAAACACGCTTACTAATTTATTGCGTTTACAAAAGAGAAAATTTTATGTCAACCAGATAATGAAATATAAAAATGATATTAAGAATACTTGGAAAACAATAAAAGAGGTTATGAATACATCTAATGATGTATCTAGTATTTCAGAAGTACGATGGGGTAATACCTCAAGCAATGTACCTGCTGGTATGGCCGAAATTTTTAATGATTTTTTTGCATCGATTGGGGAAAATTTATCACAAAGTATGACTTCATCTAATAAAGTGTTTTATGATTTTCTAGATATACCTAATCCTAAAACTATATTTTTGGACCCTACGTATAATGAAGAAGTTATTGATATTATTCATAATTTGAAAGAAGGGAAAAGCTTAGGTTGTGATGGAATCGATAATTATTTGTTGAAAAATATAATTCTTCAAATAATAGATCCTTTAGTATATATTATTAATTTATCACTTAGTACTGGGCTTGTACCAAGTCAAATGAGACTGCCAAAGTTATACCTATATATAAGAAAGGGGAGAAAAATGATGTCAATAATTACAGACCAATATCGTTATTAACCTCAATTTCTAAAATTTTGGAAAGAATAGTACATATCCGAACTGTAAATTTTTTTCAATATGAGTAATATATTTACGAATTTTCAATTTGGATTCAGAGAAAATCACAACACCACCCACGCTTTACTTACCTTTGTGGAAAGGATTACACATGCACTTGATACATTTTCGCATACAATAGGCATCTTCCTGGACTTTTCAAAGGCTTTTGATACGATTAATCACGGTATACTTCTTTCTAAGTTATCCCATTATGGTATTCGCGGAAAAGCCTTGCAATGGTTTAGGAGTTATTTATCTGACAGATTTCAATATGTACATGTGAACAGTTTTGATTCTTCTATGAAGAAAATATAATGTGGTTTTCCGCAAGGAAGTTTGTTAGGCCCACTGTTATTTATAGTTTACATTAATGATTTTTATAGATCTTCAGATAAACTCTCTTTCATATTACTCGCGGATGATTCCAATCTTTTTTATTCCCACCCTGACCCTAATACTTTGATTAGTACAGTGAATGATGAATTGAAGAATGTCTCACAATGGATATATCCAAATAAATTGTCACTGAATATTGAGAAGACAAAGTATATGTTTTTCAGTAATTCTTTAGATAGATTACCAGGTAATGTTATATTTGACACTACTCCTCTTGAAGAGGTTTCGTCTATTAAATTCTTGGGTGTTTGTGTTGATAATAAGTTATCATGGAAGTGTCACATAAACAATATTTGTAAAGTAATTGCACGTAACATAGGCATAATGAATAGATTGAAATATTATCTTCCTTCTTCGGCTTTGATTACGCTTTATTCAAGTTTGGTATTGCCGTACTTGAATTACGGAATTCTTGCTTGGGGGAATACATATTCGACATTGTTAAACTATTTCTTCTGCAAAAGATGGCGCTCAGAATCGTTTTTAACCTTCATATCCGAGCACATACTGACAAGCTTTTCCTTGAGCACAAAATTCTGAAAATAAATGAGTTGTATTTGTTACAACTTGGTCAATTTATGTTTAATTACAACTGCAATCATCTACCCAAAATATTTTATTCTTTATTTCACCGTAACAGCCACGTACATAATTATCCCACTAGACAATCTAAAGAATTTCATCTTCCCTTAGTTAGAACTGTACACACTCAAAATACATTTGTTTATACCGGACCCAGATTTTGGAATAGCTTAGATAATGATCTAAAAGAATCTGTGAAGTTAATTACATTTAAGTATAAACTCAAAAAATATTTGTTTTCTAAATATACCAGTTAATTCTGTTCAATGAAAAAACCCGTCATGTTTCACTTTTCCTTGATATTTTGTAGTGTGTCCACAGACCTTTTCCATCCCTCTCCTTTTCCTTCTCTATTCTTCCCTGCTACTTTTTCCTTGTTCTTCGTTGTCCAGTATCTGTCTGAGTGCATTTCCTCAAATTTTGTTATTTCTGTGTATTGTGTTATTGTTGTTGTCGTCGTTATGTTTTTTGTGGCCGATTGCATATCTTTTTCCATTCAATTTTCCTGGCACACCTGGCCCCATAGTGTCTGTGCCACAAATGTGATATGTTATATAGTTTATACGATTGCATCCTAAAATCCTAGTAAGTATTGTTCATAGTATCAACATCATTATATCAATTAGTAAAATGTACAATAGTATGTAGAAGAATTTAAATGAATATGTCTATTTGGTATAACAAATTGGTGCTGTTGTTGTTTTGTTCCAGTGTTCCACGTTTTACAAGCGTGGCTTTTTTAGTGGAACACTGTTTTCCATCATTGTGATTATTTACTATTTTTGTTGCCATGACAAAGTGCATTGTTTCTTTTTTACAACATCATTCGTGTATAATATACTTTATATTGTATTGAAAAAATCCTTTATCGGACGAGTGTAAGAGAAATGAAAAAAAAAATTGTATCACTTTGGATTGTCAATTTTTTCTTTTCTTTTCTTTCTGATGATGGAAATAAATAAACTATTGAATTGAATTGAATTGAATCCGCACTAGCGTCTTTCGCGCTCCCGCCACGCGCGTGGTCAAGTTTCTTTGTCGCCGGCGACGTTCTCGCGAATTGATGTACTATATTCAATTCTGGCCTTATGCTGAACTTTCTTCAATTAATATAAACTACAATTTTCCTCACTCGGATGGTACACCTTCTGCTGTTATATATATCAATGATGGTGATGGTAAAGCTAAATTTTGGAATTTCCTATCTCGGATATTACCTGTGGATCTATATTATTGAGATTGCTGTTGAACAAGGGTGACGTACATTTGTTTAGCTTCCACCTAAGCACTACTCTGAGTGCCTTAATAATTAAAGAATCTCCTCTGTCACTACAAGTTAACGGAATGTCGATACAGGTATGAACCTGATCCATTGTGTATAAAGTCAGAAAAAAATGTCAAAGAGAGTTCACTTTTTTTATTTGCATGGTATTTTCTTTTTCATATACTTGTGAGTGTGAGTGTATGACACACAATAATAAGACCACTGTCGACAATCTAGAAACGCCATTTACAAAAGTGAAAATTAGTACTGTGAAATCCAGTTCAATTTCAGCATAGCATGATAACTGAAGTACTTCTGCAGTCAATGCAGTCAATCGTGCTTTTATAATGTTCATCAGAAAGGTATCAAACTGAGAGATAATAATTGTGTTGGTCAGCATGACTGTCTGCAAGGCCTATGATAGGCCAGCGATACAGAAAAAAGAAAGAAAGACTAAATAAGTACTGACTAAGTTTAGAACAAAGTAAAATACATCAAACAAGATCGAGTATACCTATCAGAATTTTACTTTCTTCTCATCTACATCCATTGACCTAGCACAACTAATACAAACAGCAAGCTAAGTCTCTCTCAATCAACATTTATGCTACTACTGTAATGGCTGTAATTTTTTTCTGCTGTTCGAAGCATTACAAACAAATCTAAAACACAGTGGCTGCATATTCATTCTTACAATGACATTGTGAACGTGGAAGAGAAAGCGATAACAAGACACCGTCTACCTGCGTTCTGCATGTGAAAGGTAATTGGTGCCGTTTTGTCTAATGAAGGATTTTCTCCATCATAACAACGTAAAACTCCTACTTTAAACTGCAGCCACCTACCACGTGATGTGTAATAACTATAATATCCACGCTTACGATATAAGTTATTTGTTGCAGGAATTGTAAAAATACCAAAACAATCCATTCCTCGGACATCAACAGGAAGATTATCACACACTACAAAGCATAAAGGCAATACGGATTTTTTTTTCAAACCTTAGAAATTGGTATTATGAAATCCAATGTTTGATTTTAATAATACATGACTACGTCAGCATTCAATGAACACACCAAGGACATACGTTTTGAATGTCTTCATAAACCATACAATTATAGACCTACTGACACAAAGACAGAAACGTATTTATCTCACTTTGTTAAATTGCCTTGATAGCATGGTCAGGAAGAACATGTTGTTACATCCTGCTCTCAGTACATAAACTGTATTTACATTTCAGTAAGACTAATCGAAGTCTTGGTGTATTTAATTTACTTCTCATCGGTAATAATCAGATATTTTGTCCATCAAATATTCTACGATATACAAGAAAGTTTACGAAGGCAAAAGGATAACATGGTTTTGTCACATCATGATTATGGAGATACAAAAAATTGAACTGAACGGAAAAAATAAAACAGAAAACCAACGAAAGAAAATTAATGTCGAGCACCTTGTCACCGGTTTCCGCATGCAAACAATTGCCACTTTGTGTATTTTTTTTTCTATTTTCAGATTTTACATTATCCGATAAAACGTAATTACACTGGCGAACATTTCACTCACTGTCTTTAACGAAGGAAGGATGTAGACGATACATTAAGAAATGGAAATATTATGATAGGCAACATCATCAAAGTGAACAATTCTAAATATACTAAATTGCTTCAAGCCTATTATTTAGAGAACTTGTTTTATTTAATGTTTTACGTGACATTTTCTAATGTGTATAGAGTAGAACCAGTGGCGTATCTAGGGGGGGGGGGGGCAAGGGGGGCACGTGCCCCGGGCGCCACTCCTTGGGGGCGCAAAAAAACGGGGAAAAAAAAACGAAGAAGAAGAAGAAAAAAAAGAAAAAAAAAAACGAAGAAGAAGAAGAAGAAAAAAAAAAGAAAAGGAGAAGAAGAAGGAAAAAAAAAATCGCCCGGAAGGGGGGCGGGAGAATGGTGTGGGGGGGGGGGGGGGGGGGGCAGAAAACCAAATCAAACAAGATAAAAACAAAACATGATGATGATGCGGACAAAATGACAATGTTTATTGTGTTCACACAAAAATTCCATGTTCTGTGAGCTGAAATAAAAAAATTTTCGGCTCGCTCGCTGCGCTCGCTCGCCAAAATTTATATGAAAAAGAAGGTAAGAACAAAACGTGATGATGACAAAATGACAGTGTCTATTGTGTTCACACATGTCATTTGTGACTGTGCACCTCAAAACGAACATAAAGTCGCACACACTGATTTTGCGTGAGGACTGAAAATAAGTAAAATGGGTCAACGTAGCCGAACTTGACTTTTTCATATTTTCTGAAAGAGCGGGTCTTCTTTTACATTATGCTAAAATTTGGTATCATAAAACGGGCAGGAAAGTGTGTTCTTTTTAGCAGTTTATCTTGAACATTTTTGGTAGAATAGTGTGATTAGGTGTGTCTTTAGAATCCCTTTTTCATTTCTGAAAAACCTTGTCCACACTCTTCACTTTCAACTCTAACAACTTTTGAAAGGATAAGGCTACTGCTTTGAAAGTTGGCATTAATTATGGACAGAATGTGTGAATAAGGCATGCTTAATTTCAGTTTAATCTGATAATCCCTTCATTGTTGTTACTCTGGTGGTTTACTTCCTGTTTTTTGTCCCATTCAACACACAGCCAGCACAGTTTGGTAAAGATTAAGCGCTTGAATAGACATTGTACTTCAGAGCCTCTTTTCTCAGTTCACACTTTTCCTGAGTTTGTGCTTTCTTTCCAATATTTAGATAGGTTAGGAGAGTCCATTTGATTTGAGCTATACATCATTTTAAAGCTTGAAGTCTGCTCTTTCAGAATATGGTCTTAACTAAAAATTCATGCCTGGCGACTTTTTGTTTGTTTTGAGGTGCAGGGTCACATTTTATATTTAGCAGGCAAAATGTTTCACGGAGCAGCGGCTGCAATTTCGTTCTGAAGCGATCGCCAATTGGATCAAAAGAAGGCGCCAACGGTTTCGAACATACGGGGGGGGGGGGGGGGCGCAAAAAACCCCGAATCAAACAAGATAACAACAAAACGTAATGATGACGCGGAAATGACGCGGCTCACTCGCTCGTACTCATTTAGAGTATTTTTTTCAAGTCCTCATTTTGTTGGTATAAATCGTTATCTACAAGGCCGTCACTATATCTTGATTAGAATTGTAAGATTTGATAAGCAAAAAATATGACAAGAGTTTCATGATTTGTAAGCTGAAATACAAAAATTTTCGGCTCGCTCGTTGCGCTCGCTCGCCAAAATTTGTATAAAAAAAGAGAAGAAGATAAGAAAAAAACGTGACGATGACGCGGACAAAATGATAATGTCTATTGTGTTCACTCATGTCATTTTATATTTAGCAGGGAAAATGTTACACGGAGCAGCGACTGCAATTTCATTCGTTCTGAAGCGATCGCCAATTGGATCAAAAGAGGACGCCAACGGTTTCGAACATACGGGGGAGGGGGGCGCAAAAAAAATCAAAAAAGAATAGAAAAAAACTTAATAATGACGCAGAAATATACAAATTTCGGCTCACTCGCTCGCACTAATTTAGAGTATTTTTTCAAGCCCTCAGTTTGTTGGTATAAATCGTTATCTTTAAGGTCGTCACTATAATTGTGAGATTTGATAAGCAAAAAATGACAAGAATTCCATGTTTTGTAAGCTGTTCAAATACACAAATTTTCGGCTCGCTCGCTGCGCTCGCTCGCCAGAATTTATATAAAAAAAGATAAGAACAATACGTGATGATGACGAGGACATAATACCAATTTCAGCTCGCTCGCGCGCACTAATTTAGAGTATTTTTTAAAGTCCTCAGTTTTTTTTGGTATAAATCGTTATCTATAAGGCCGTCACTATATCTTGATTAGAATTGTAAGATTTGGTAAGCAAAAAATGACAAGAATTCCATGTTTTGTAAGCTGAAATACAAAAGTTTTCGGCTCGCTCGCTGCGCTCGCTCGCGAAAATCTATCAAAATTCATTACATTTAAATCACCCTCAAAAGATCCCTTTTAAGTGCTTGAAAAAGCATCATGTGGATTTTGTTTAAAGTCCCTACCGGGATGGTGGTGGGGTTGAACACTCTTTCAGAAATTAGGAGCGCAATTTTCGTGCTTGCCCCGGGCGCCGTTTTCCCTAGATACGCCACTGAGTAGAACTGTATACATAAAATCAAAGCAAAGCAAATGCGAGAAAGTTTTGATTATAGTCAAAGGAAGCGAAGAACGCCCACGTAAAAGTCTCCAGTTACGTACTTATTCTTACTAACACAATGAACATGATTTATGTTACCATCAAGTTACAGGTCTGATGAACAGATGAAGCAAAATATTCGTTAGATGATAATAAACAATATAAAACAAAAGCTCCATGTTTATACAAATTTTATGAATTACTGTCTTTGCTTGATTTTATACATTATATATCGCATATTTATTAGTAATAATAAGCACTGCTATACATTTAGTACAGACAACAAACCTATCAGGGAGTAGGTCATAAGTATAAACTATACTTGACATATACAAAAAAAATGCAAAACCAGACAATACAAACAGACAAAAGAATAGGAGAGAGAAGAACTGAAACGCATTGTGCAGATTGAACATGGTGAAAGGGAAGGAGAGAGACACAGTTTGTTATAAGCAATACTTACACTACACCGAATATCAAACACATTATACGACCAAATGAAGTCTGTTGGAATTCGGACTTGAGAGTGATAACTAAGTGATAATAACCAGAATTCCATATCAACATATCCTTGAAAATATTACCCTACAATTAAACAACATAAGACTCGTCTGATTCTTTCAATTGTTATTCACACCAAATAACATGAATGTACGTAATATATATATAACATGAAAGTGAAATGTTTATTCATCCAGTAGTTTCTATTTACATGTACATTGTATATGCAACTGCTTAGCCCTAAAAGGGCCGGGCTCTTTTGGCTATGCTCAGACCGGGGGGGGGGGGGGGGGGGGGGGGGGTGGATTCCCACCCCCCCCCCCCCCAGATCTCGGCCATCGGTGTTGCGATCGCGATGACATTTACATGTGTGAGACCCACGTCATAATCTACAAGATTATGTCATAAGATTTTTTGAAACAATCAATTTCTAATTTTAATTGCTTAATTATGCAAATTAAACTCAAGATCATATTTTAGCCTAATCAAAAGCATTGAGAGTCAAATTTTTGATCTGTAAATCTGTTTTAGCATATTCAACAATTGTACATCACAAAAACCTCCAAAACTCATTTCAATTCTTATGTATTTTATTGTTTTCAGAATTTCTTATGTATTTCTGTGTTTTTCAACTTATGTTTTGTCTTTGTTTTTTCATTGGAAATTGTCACTGACCACTTTTCTACAATAATTAGCACAAAATTAATCAATGCAAGTGATTAATTGTAAAAATAATCAGGTTTTTAAGACTTTCATGACAGAGCACTGTTTTCCATAGGAATTGTACACAAAATCACAACATTGTGCCCGTTTTGGGGCGACATACCGTTACAAAAATGGGCGTGGTTTCGCACAAGTATGCGCGGACGTTGCAGATTTGGTCTCAAAAGTAACGCGAGACTTGCACAGACACAGTAACAAACAAAGTAAAAGCCTCGCGACGAGGCCTTCTCGCGTTACAGAATAAAAGCGCGAAGCGTCGAGGGGGGGGGGGGGGGGGTGGCAGATTCCGCCCCCCGGCCCTTTTAAGGTTCAATTGCTGTAAGGCACATAACACTTACACTGCACATCAAAGCACATTACACAACCAAGTGAAGTGTGTAACGATGAAATTTGAATTTACAATGTAGTGATAAGTGAATGATATCCATCGTGGGAAAATATCAATAAAATAATATTTCGCTGCCTACAAAAATGAAACACAAGAGATTTATTAATTACGCTTTGCACATCGTGCAAGGGTAGGACAGGTACATCCATTGTCATTACATGTACTACATAAAAAAATTTCACTTGTATCTACATCGAACAAACTGTACAACCTGATGAAGTTTGTTGTTACAGAGGAAGGACAATTTACTACTGCCAAACTTGTGAGACATTCTTCTTGACAAGGTTTTGATCAACACGAAAGGGACGTATGATAGATTTTATTTACGTTATTTACAAGACATTTTGTATTTCTTCGAGGAAATAATGAAACGCTTTCTCTACCGCTTCTAAAGTGATTGCTGCATTTTATTTCATATAAATGTATATATATATGTTTCTTTTCCGAGATACACTGCTAAAAGCCTATTGTAAAAATGAGGAGAATTAAGTGATTAATGTTTATGGCTGACTGTATGGCTGTAAAGGATGAAAAAACACATACAAAATTAATCAAAATCAACAAAGTGAAAAGGAGCTAGGGAGAGTCACATGAACAGAGGGGTGGAAAAAAATATAGCCAACAAAAGGTAAAGACAACGCAAACAAGGCTGGAAAACGCACACATTATTGTCAGTACATATTTATATTTCACTTACATACGATATCAAGCACAATTAATGTACAACCATTTCTCACCCATTTACATTTTTTTAATTTACTACTGCCATACGGATGAAATTTGTCTTGGCCAAAATGTTGCGCTGTACAAAACGAACGCATGGCGTGTTTATTTCATGGTAATTTATTTGCAAGACCTCTCGTGTTTCTCTTAGAAAAATCACTGAAAGACTCTCACTTCCACCCTTAATGGATTGTTGTGCATTATTTCATCAAGTATTTTCTCCGTTTCCCAAAAGACACTACTATCTTTCAAGCAGCTACATAGCGTATTGCTTTAAAACCTATTTGGGAAACGTATTTTTAGTCATGGTTGACTACATGGATATGACTGCGCAGATAGAACAAAAAATAAAATGATATTCACGCTTGTACAAAGTGAAGAGAGCATAAAGAAGGGTCATATTTTGTCAGGTATATTTGTTTTTCACTTTTCGCTTGCCTATATATATACATCATTATCCGGAAAAGTGTTTTGAAGGAAAATTTACAGCTACTGGTATAAATCACAACGATATATCCTACATATCAAAGCATTCGACTCTGTACAAAAAGTGGTGCTGACTAAATAGTTCTTCAAACAGTCGCTGAGGAAACAACGATAACAGACGGTCGGCCTATGTTCTGTAGGTGAAACGTTGCTGTCGTTTTGTCAATCAAGCATTTTTTTTTTATTTTTTGGGGGGGCATCATTGCAAGCTAAAACTGATATTGCAAACATTCAGTTATCAAGCTCATCATTTCAGAATGTATGCCTCTGTTAACTATACGGATATGGGGAAAAGACATCCTCAGACAAGCAAATCTGAAAAAAAAAGACATGCATCTTTTTTTTTTTAATTATTATAGTGAAAGGGGACAAGAAGAGTCTTGTTCTGTCAACAGTAGCAACTCTCGTACAATTTATCATATTACAGCCAATCAAAATGTGTTTGAATTCAAATTTACAGTTACGTGTTAAAATAACGAGGTGCATCATTATTCCTTGGGATTGAGATTTTAACGTTTACTGAGCACATTAAACACCCCCTTCACAATCAGAATGTGAAAGAAAATGATTCAATATCATACCCTATTTACATTCATAACGTTGAGTTTCATGTCAGGAAACGGAAAAGCACACAGCCACACCTGGAAACTTATAATCATTCTTTTATACAGGCAAGATAGACACCTTGAAAGAGGGATGTAGAACAGAAAAACATCATCTTAATCATTAATACACACAACACTACTTTATATTCGTAAATGTTGCTCGATTTCACCATTGAAAATACGATGAAAAACAAAACAAAACAAGAGACCCGGGGGTCTCGTGCTCAACTGACATGCCTGATTATCGCTAGTTCACCTTCCATGCATTCTTGCAGACTGTTACCTGAGAACATAGCAAACTTCGGGGGAAGGGGTATGGCGCCCATACATTTGTATACTCATGAGATTTTTGTTTTAAGTAGGGAGTGCTGGGGTCCTTGAATTGAATATACGTTGTCAGCCTAATGCTTTTTTTCCCCTACAGATTCTCAAACAGGGGGTTATGGGATCCTTGTATATTGCACATTGTCACCCTAGGGATAATACCCGTGAAGTTTGGTATTAACAATTGACCATGTCTTTTCAAGAAGAAGAATGAAATATGAAAATTAGTCCTTAATTTGGTCATCCCCTCCCCACGAACACACACACACACACACACACACACAAACACACAAATAGGCACACCCCTGCAACTGCAATGAATTGACTAACTGCGGTCACCAATCTACTCACTCATACCACTAACTTTTAGCTTATCCTTTCTGGTTCTAGAGAAGAAGATTCGTCAGGATTTTTTTTTTTACATTTGTGCCGACATTGTGCTCCTTGCTCCCCTTCAATCCAGGTGAGGAATGGAGCCAATTTTTACACATATACATATATTATTATATCACTCTATACAATAATTCTTGCTAGGTTTCTCAGTGGTCCCCCGGCCCACCTTCCAATATGCCATGCACAAACTTGAAACTGCAATTGCCAATTTAATTTAGGCCTCATCAGGTACTCAGAGTATTAACTTTGCTTATTGCTTAAAGGACAATATAACCTCAAATGTACATGTTAATTGAGTGAATGCAGCATTAGTAAAACACATTCAGTGAAAGTTTGAGAAAAATCGGACAAACCGTTCAAAAGTTATGAATTTGTGAAATTAGGTGACGAGTCCGTTGGATTAGAAGACTACTCCTGATCATGACATATGTACGATGATATCAGGAAAATATAAAGAAAATTCCACGAAATATCATTTCATTTGAAAATTGCATATCATTTTAAAATTGCATATTCCCTGGACTTGTTACTGACATATTGTATGTCCTGTTTTCTGAAAGAGTTAAATCTATAGTGCTCTTTCATTATGCTAAAGTTCAGAAAAGTGAAAATATGTTGAATTGAACCAGATGACTCTCTTTTTGGATCTCAGACTCGTCTCCTTCGTTATTCAATTAGTCAAGGCTTTCTGAAACTCAGTGTTCCATAGTCCTTCACATGGTTTCTCTTATTCAGGTCCTTTTCAGGCACGCCCATGTTCTTGCCTCTTTCTGTTTCTTTTCCCTTCTTATCCCCTATTTAATCTTGGTTCAATGTCCAGTGAGCTAGAACTATTTGTCACCGGTCTGTCGAGTCTTTCGTCGTGTTGTTTCTCTCTTCCGGTGTCTGATCCCAGAGTCTCTCTCTTCTTCCCTGCTCTTTCTTTCACATTATTTTGTCCCTCCCCATCCTTGCCCCTGGCTCATCAAACTCCTACGAACTTTGTCACTCTACTCCAAGATTCAAGACTTAATCCGTCCTATTCTGATGGCTCAACTTTGTTCTCTTGCTTGTCCTGCTCCCCTTCCTGGTGAATTTCCTCTTGTATTTCTTGGTCCTCTCGAGGTACCATTTCCTGTAAAACAGGTTCATCCTTCCTCATCTCACTTTCATTCGGAGCTGGGAAATTTTCTTGCCCGGAACCCTGGCCTGTTTCGCGTCTTCTCGTACATTCTGGGCTGCCGTTATCGCTGTGTCTCTGCGTTGGAGAGTAAGAGTGAAGAGAAATAGTACAATGATGAATATAAGATAAAAACAGTTCATTGGATCTTGAGATATACAGGTAGAGAGTTGGATACCAGGTAAAAAAAAATAGAAAAATGAATGTTAGAGTATTATAACCTTGATATATATGTGAAGTATATAGCTAGGTTATATGCACGCAAAGGAAGTAGACGTTGACTCAGTGGCTGCAATTACCGGACTGACTTTATTCCAGTCTATGTACATCTTTTATACAGTGAGTTCCATGGGAACGGAAGGGGTTGTGGTCAGCAGTGGTCAGTAAGGAATGCATCCAGTCTAACCACTGGCGTCTTACAGCAGATAAGAAAAAGATGATAGATAGGGTGGCATCGGAAGAACAGAGAGTTACTGTTATCAGAGAGTAGAGAAAACAGGGCTGAAAGTAGAGAGGGTGAGAGCAAGAGCGGAAATGATAGTACAGTAGTCTCAACCTCAGACTTACATAAGATCAGTTTATCACACTCCTCCCCCTTAGAATTGTTTTCGGTTTTTCAAAAAATGGTTCTCATCAATTAACACAACATTATTCAACCCAAAAGTGAAATCTTAAATTCTTTTGAATATCAGTATCTTATTTGAATATTATCCCAAAGTTTCCAAATGTCTAACATTTCCATATGATACATTATCTAATTTAATCGGTCTGTTCGACTTATTTTGCAATTTGTCATATTTCTTAAATCACCTTTTTTATATTCAGGGAGGTATAACTGTATGTGTGTACCATGTCAAATGTATCAACACACGAAAACCAAAATTATAATGTTCAAATGAACTGTCCATTTGAGTTCAGCTGTGAAACAAGGAGTTACAAAATCATGCTTTCTGAACTTTGAACTTAATTTCGACCTTGAATTGTCCAAAGTGTCCGGCATTTTTACAAGTGTTATTTACAACTGCCTCCTCAATGTGGTATTGGCTCCCCATAGCGTTCGGGGTATTTTCGCTGGCGGTTAGACCTGCGAAGTGCTGGTGCTTCGTCATCATGGTCTTGTTGTGCGTTGTTGTTCCCCTCCCCACGTGGATGAGGAAGGAACACATCCGCGGTCACATCGTCGTTGTCATAGCGACGTCGGATGTGCTCGATGTGTCGCCTGCAGATGCGATCATCTGCCAGCCTCAGCGTATATTGGACGCCGTCGATGGAGATGACTTCGCCTGGTATCCTCTGTGGACCGCTGGCGAAGTTTTTCACGTACACGCGATCTCCGATGCAAAAATCGCAAGCTTTAGCACGCTGATCGTGCTTCTGTTGCTGATCATGCTGCTTTCGCTGAACACGTTCCTCCATGTTTGGTTTCACACAATCAAATCGCTAACGGGGAATGCGATTGAAGAGAAGTTGCGCTGGAGGGGTCCCGGTTGTTGGATGAGGTGTGATGCGGTATGCCATCAGAAATCGCGACAACTTCCGTTTCGATTGTGCCGTTGGTCATGCGCTTCATTGCAGCTTTGAAGGACTGCACTGCCCTCTCTGCCAGCCCATTTGATTATGGATGAAAAGGTGCAGTGCGAACATGACGGATTCCATTCAGCTGTAGGAATTGCTGAAATTCGTCGCTTGTGAACACGCTTCCATTGTCGGTGACAATGAGCTCTGGCAGGCCATGTATCGCAAAGGTTTCACGTAGCTTCTCAATTGTGATTGCCTTGTAGACTGGAAAGATATCCATCCATTTCGAATGCGAATCTACCAACACAAGAAACATACGGCCCATGAATGGCCCTGCATAATCCAAGTGGATTCGTGACCATGGCTTTCGTGGCCACTCCCATGGATGAAGTGGTGCTGCTGGCGGCAACTTTCGAGATTGCTGACACTCCTTGCAATTTTTCACTTTGCTCTCCAAGTCACCATCCATCCCAGGCCACCAGAAATAACTGCGAGTGAGCGATTTCATTCGCGAGATCCCAGGGTGAGCTTCATGCAGCTCCTCAGTGAGCTGATTTCTCCCTTGTGGAGGTATGACTACACGTGCTCCCCACATTATGCAGCCATCATATACACACAACTCATCTCGCCTTCTGGAATAAGGCGAAATCTCCTCATCACACCTTGACGGCCATCCACGAAGAACATATTCGCGCACTCGCGACAATATTGGATCCTTCGCGTTCCACTGCCTGATCGATGTCGGTGTGACGGGTGTCCACTCCAGGTGTTGCATAACCAGCACGTAGTCTACTGGTTTCGGGATGCGCATACTCGGTGTCGTCACAGGTAGTCGGCTGAGTGCATCTGCGTTGCCGTTGCTCTGCCCTGGTTTGTAGACAGGCTCATCGTTGTATTTTTCGAGCACGTTACGTTAGCGAGGGAGTTGGTCTGCTCTACTACTGCGATGGTGTTCCAATCGAGCTTCAACCGCGCTATAGCCAGTTCCTCCCCAGCAAATTCGGCCCATCACCTTCGACAACTAGTAAGGGAAGTTCCAGGTCCTGGGCATTATGTCTCACATTTGCTTGACATTCGCCCACTACTGGTATTTTGTCCCCTGTATAAGTTCTTAAAACCACATCAGATTGGGACAGCTGGGGTCGCTGCTTCCACGCACGATACGTTGCCTCACTCACTATTGATAGTGTGGCTCCTGTATCAATCTCCATCACAGTGTTGTTTTTGGAAATCAACAACTCCAGCAACATTGGAGCCTCCTTCTTAGGTGATGCCTGCGCCTTGTGCATGAAGTACTCTAGCTCCTCCATGTTGTCCCTGGGTGGTGTCGACTGTTCCGCGCTAGTCTCCGCTACAAACTTTGTGTGGACCTCCTTCCTCTGCCCGGAATTAGTCTTACTCCGGCAGACTTTAGCGAAGTGTCCACGCTTTCCGCAACTATGACAAGTGGCGTCGACTGCTTTGCACTTGCCCTTCTCGTGCCCCTGTCCACAGCGATAGCACGAGATGCGATGTTGAGCTCCGGTTTTGCCCTTTTTGTGATCTGTCTGCTGCCTGAACACTTTGTTTGTAGCACCATTCTCGCGTGGAGCCTGTGTTGATTGCAGATCACACACATTTCTTTCTGCCATCTTCACACTTGTCGCAATGTCAACGGCCTTGGCGAGATCAAGCTTCTTCTCAGCTAGAAGAATACGTTGGATCCGATCATGTCTGATGCCGCAGACTAATCATCTCCCCTAAGGTAGAACCATAATTGCAGTGCTCTGCCATTGACTTTAGTGCAGCTATGAATTCACTGATTGTTTCTGAGTCTTTTCGGAAACGGCTGTTGAACTTGCACCGTTCAACAATCTCACTTGGTGCTGGGGTGTAATGCTCAGTCATTACCTGGACAAGTTCAGCATACTTCTTGTCTACCGGCTTGGCTGGAGAAACGAGACTGCGGAGAAGACTGTAAGCTGCCGGCCCAATGACAGTCAGCAATGTAGCTTTCCTCTTCTCCTCTGCTTCAATCCCATTGGCTGTGAAGTACAGGTCCAATCTCTCTATGTATTGGCACCAGTCGATCCTCTCTCGGAATTCTTCGATATTTCCTACCAGACCAGCCATTTTACAGAAGTTTAATCCTCGTCGCCAGTATTATAACCTTGATATATATGTGAGGTATATAGCTAGGTTATATGCACGCAAAGGAAGTAGACGTTGACTCAGTGGCTGCAATTACCGGACTGACTTTATTCCAGTCTATATACATCTTTTATACAGTGAGTTCCATGGGAACGGAAGGGGCTGTGGTCAGCAGTGGTCAGTAAGGAATGCATCCAGTCTAACCACTGGCGTCTTACAGCAGATAAGAGAAAGATGATAGATAGGGTGGCATCGGAAGAACAGAGAGTTACTGTTATCAGAGAGTAGAGAAAACAGGGCTGAAAGTAGAGAGGGTGAGAGCAAGAGCGGAAATGATAGTACAGTAGTCTCAACCTCAGACTTACATAAGATCAGTTTATCACATAGAGGTAAAAATGTCAGGAGAAAACAGTCGTGGGGAAATATGCCAGTATGCCATGGAAACATGGTGCAAACGGAGAATTATATCATATAAGAAAGAAAAATATCAGAAGCGATTTCTGGAGGAAACGTAAAGAGGTAAAATGACATATGTGATATGACAGAAACATAGATGAAAAGAAATCAAGAGCAAACGATGCACCGTATATCGGATAGGCTTCTGTGTAACGCTGTCCATAGCGTAAACTAATGAGAACTTCTCAAGTCGTATCTGTTTTACCTGTAACGTCAATTTTTCGAACAATGATAACACTTGTCAGCAATAAGAACAAAGCAAAAAACAGAGAGAAGTATCTTTCACAACTATGTGGGCTTAACAGGTATAATAAACATGTTACCAGACAGAAGGGGATTTTATGTCATGTGAATTAGTGTGTTTCTCTTTAAAGCAAGTTATACATCGTGCATGTTTATGGTGCTTGTTTGGATGAAGGAGAAGCAACTGTTTTGGGTAATATGAAATATTATACCGCACATCATTTTCTCCAAGTCAGCCTTCATATCCATTTATATCAGGAATAGCAATGAAATAATGATGGAAACTAGCCAAAGAAATGAATTAATGCAGGTACAATCAAGTTGACTCTTTCATTTTCTTTTTACATCAAATTCTAATATCCATAGGGGCCTACAAGAGGTATGAGGTCCAAATCTTTAATAATTCCATAGCCGTTGGCTTTGTGAACTTAGCTAAGACATTTTCACCGCTGTTTTGTGGTTTTTCACTGTACGTAGAAAAATGAAAACCAAGACTGTCTTCATTAAAAAAAAAAAAAATTAATATAATAATGTCAAATGCTAATTGCAATGGGGAATAAAGGACGATCCTAATAATCACTCTAAGGTGTAGGGGATAAAGATAATGATGAAAAGACAGTAAAAACATCAAGAGTTTCATACAGTAATCAGTACTATGTTAATGATTATGGTAACACACTATCATGATTACGACGCTTGAAACTCGCAATGCAGAGGCTGCAAAATTATGAAGTTTTTGCAATAAATTGAACAATGAATGTTCATTTTTCAATCATTGCATAAACAGAATCACACATCCATTCATTATTTCAACACACTCTACTTGCTATTTGATACCTGACGTAGAGATAAAACAAAGGAATAAAACACATACCTGTGTTACACCTTCTTGATTGTCACTGGACAACTCATTGGACGGCATTCCATTAACAATAATGCTCTCCAAATGTAGCACGCAAAAAATGAAAAAAAAAGGTCAAATCAAAATTTTAGATTTTGGAATGAATTTTTTTTCACTTTAAAAGCTACCTAAGAAATGCTAAAACACATACTTTAATAAATATAACTGTTTCGCGTTTTCTTTGATTGCTTCATCACAACATAGGCCTACAGCAAATGGAATGACATACATGTTAACCCTTCAAAACAATGACACAGCAAACGCGGCAATTTGCCGTTTTGATACACTCTCTTCATTCTCTTATGTATTGTATACATATACGTGTAGTCGTACATATACAACGTATATATATATATATATATATATATATATATATGTATGTGTGTGTGTGTGTGTGTGTGTGTGTGTGTTTGACGGAGGAATGACTGCTCGCAGACGTTGCAGTATGTTCACTAATAGCCTTTTATTTTCCCGAGCTTTCGACCGAGTTACCGGTCTTTTCGGAATTGCAACCATGACAACCAAGATCCGTATGGGGATAGACGACACAATGTTCACCAACCAGATCATCGGAACGGGACATAACACTAACAACACCAGCAACCACCACTCAAGCAACGATAGCAGCAACAACAGCACGATTACAATCAACGAAAGCAACAGCAACAACAGCAACATCAACAATCTCGGTAACAACAACAACATACACTGCCACTGTATGTCATATTGCCGCTCCGTTGTAGTGAATGTCATGTTGCTGTCTATATTCTGTTTGATTTTCTTTAAATTTTCTTTTGATTTTCTTTTGAATGGCCTTTTCGTTTTACTTTATTGTGCCTTATACCGTTCTCAAATGTATGCAAATTGGTTGCTTTTCTGCTTGTGTTTATGTCCCATCAACCCCTTGAAAAAGATTGGTACATATATTGTACGTGTATATATAGAGAGAGAGAGAGAGTGTGTGAACTGCAATATGGCTGACAGTGCTCAACTATATAGGAGCACATGTAGTACAATACATAGTAGGATGGAAGGCGTTGCTTTATAAGTGACTTAACTGGACAGTCTGTTTCGGCCGAAGCCTCGTCAGCAACTAACAGTTTCTTGTTAAAGTACAGTGTATTAAAGACATACGGCTCTGGTGCACTCAAGCAAGCAAACAAAAGATACAAAAGATTAACAATTACTTTAACAAGATACAAAAGACTAACAAGTACTTTAACAAGAAACTGATTTAGTTGCTGACGAGGCTTCGGCCGAAACAGACTGTCCAGCTAAGTCACTAATAAAGCAAAGCCTTCCATCCTACTAGATGTTGTACTACAGGGTGTATCAAAAAAAGTTACACTTTTGAAAAAAAAATTGTCTAAATTACATTTCAAAATATTTTTAGGATTTTTTCATATTTAAGGATTGCCAATATTCTCATCTATCAAGTGTAATCAACAAAACAAATTTTTGTTCACGCTTGGCTGAACACTGACGCTCTTTGTCCAGAGTGTGAAAAAGGACTTGCGCCAAATTGAAAGAAGATGGAAAATTCAACCAGAAGCCCAAATAAGTGTTCTCATTCAAACATATTGCTTTTTTGCTCACAGTTTTGATTACTAGTATGCTATGATAGTTTAAGAATTTTCTTGCAATTTTCTGTCACGTTTTAAATGATTCCATTGCGTTATGGAAGGTTGATTAACAACATCAAGATCTTTTAAGCACGGTTATCACAAATCATGCACAGACATATCGAACCCACATGCCAGTCACTCAGTCAAGAAGAAAAGTACAAAATTAATGCATCCTCAGATCATTCAATCAATACAATCAATCCAATCAATCTAATCAATCCAATCAATCAATCAATCAATCCAATCAATCAAGCATTCAATTAATCAATCAATCAATCAATCTATCTATCCATCAATCAATCAATCATTCATTTAATCAATCAATCAAACAATCACTCAGTCACATTTGTATGTATGTTTTATAAAAAGTGGCAGATCGATATTTGAAAAACTTATTTATTTGTTAATTTATTCATTCAATCAGCCGATTGATTATTTCAATGACTGAAAAGTGATTAATTGATTACTCAGTTTATTCACTGATTGATTGAACGACTCAATGACTGGCTAACTGATATATCGGTTAATGTATTGATGGGTTGATTGATTGATTGATTGATTGGTTGGTTGATTGGTTGATTGATTGGTCAATCAATTGAAGAATGATTTGAATGTTGATGAATGTGGTACCACTACCACAATAATGAATAATTGGCATATGGTATTGATGTCTTCGTGTATTGTGAAAACTGTGCTTTAAAGATCTTGAAGTAATTACACCCTCTAATTCTCACCAATTGATTTAGAAATGAAACCATTACAATTATGAAAAAGCTGACAAAAAATCTCAGACTATCATAACATAATCAAAGCTTCAGGAAGAGCAATTTGTTTGAATAGGAGCACTTATTTGGGCTTTTAGCTGAATTTTCCATCTTTTTTCAATTTGGCGCAAGTCATTTTTCACAAAGACAAAGAGCGTCAGTGTCCAGCCAAGCGTGAACAAAAAATTGTTTTGTTGGTTGCACTTGATAGATGTGACTATTGGGCATCCATAAATATGAAAAAATCTTCCAAATGATTTGAAAATTAATTTAGACAATTTTTTCAAAAGTGTAACGTTATTTTTGATACGCCCTGTATATATATATATATATGTATCATGTGATAATATTGCCTTTCCGTTGCAGTAAATGTCATGTTGCTGTCTATATTCCGTTTGATTGGCCTTATATTTTAGCTTGTTTTTGCCTTATTCTGTTCAAATGTATGCAAATTGATTGCTTTTCTTCTTTTGTGTTTATGTCCCATCAACCCCTTGAAAAAGACTGGTAACTCAGTCGAACGCTTGGGAGAATAAAAGCCTATAGTGAACATTACTGCAACGTCTGAGAGTCATTCCTCCGTCACACACACACACACACACATACATATATATATATATATATATATATATATATATATATATATATATATATATATACAGGATAACAATGCCATTTGTTGGACTTGGTAAAACAAAAAATCAGGGAAACATGAGACAATGAAGACGTTGAGACAAGACACATTGTTCAAGTTTACATCATTTGGGTATTTTGATGTGATTTATTGGAATGTTAATTATAAAATTCTATGTATTGTTCCTCCTAGCTCGATTTCATAATATTGTGTCATTCTATTTTGCTGAAAATTGAATTTCATTGAAAAAAAAAATGAAAATAAAAAGAATAAATGAATTTGATGGTCTCTCTCAATTAACATTTGCATTCTACTACAATGTACTGTATTTAAGACCGGTGTATTCTACCGTTTGAAATATTGTAATGTACAGATCTAAAACATTTTGGTTTATACAGACAGTCATTCATCAAGACAAAATTGTGAACGACTTGCAAGAGAAACACAACAATAACAAGACACGGTCGGCCTGTGTTCTGCGTGTTGAATGTCATTGGTGCTGTTTAGTCTAATCAAGCACTTTCTACATCATCATCACAAGGTATATAAGAATTCCTACTGTAAACTGCGACTACCAGGTATATAAGAATTTGAGCAATGATTAACTACACGCTTACGATATGAGATGAATCTACCGGAACAGTCCATTTCTCGGACATCAACAAGAAGATTGATACACACTACACTAAGCACCAAGCACAAAACCACTATACAAATCGATCTTCTTTTTTCTTGTTTTTTTTTTCAAAAGTTAGGATCTTTTTTTTTTGTGCGTGCGTGTGAAATCAAACGTTTCCTTTCAGTAATATACATAACGACTACGTCAATATTTTGCAACTCTCACGAGATCAGCGAACTCTGAATATACATTATAGAGTAATACAATATACTATAACATTATAGTTGAGAAAACAATATTCGTTTTCATTTCCGTGAACATACCAATAATGCGTTGTACAATTGTAGCTCTAATTGTCTGCATAACCCATGTAGATTATAATAGGCCAACGCAGCAGACGCAAGGACAGAAAGGTGTTTATATATACCGTACTTTGTGCAGCTGGAGAGGAAGAACATGGTGTCACATCCTGTTGTCGGTGCATACTATACTTACACTTCTGTGATTTACAACAACACACTCAACACCACACACTGAAGACTAATCGAAACCTAGGTGAATTCAAATTTACAGCTCATTGATACATCAAGCAGATATCTTATCCATCAAGTAATCTACGATACAAAACAATTTTTACGAAGACAAAATGAAGGCATGGTCTATCATAGTCACACCATGATTATATACAATTATATGTATAGTTGCAAAACATTGGAGAAAAGTAAAAAAAAAAAATCGCAAGAAAACAAATTTTGAGCAAGTATACCAGTATTCTGTATGCAAACAACTGACACTTGACTTTTTTTATTTATTTCCAAAGCAAGTGAACCAACTGTGTATATATGTTTTTAATTTCTTATTTTATTTCAACTATATCGTATAATACATATTTACACGGGCCTACATTTCACTCATTATTTGACACAAAGGAAGAATATATAGACGATTAATTTTTAGAAGAGTACGCAATGTCAAAATATTATGGTAGCCAACATCATCAAAGTAGATAATACTTTATGTACGAAATTGATTCTTGAGCCTTTAGCGAGAGAATAACTTTGTTTTTAACTATGATATTCTGCATGGCACATGATAACCACAATATGGGGAACGGCCTGGAGATAAAACCAAAGAAAATACGAATATAAAAAAGTATCGACAACGCCTCGTACAAAGTGAAGGACGCGAAGAACGCTCAAGTAATTGTCGCCAATACATATACGTACTTGATGATAGTATAACAAAAATGTTACAACCGCGTGAGGTCTGATTAGCAGACGATACAAATTATCAGTTTGATGACAACAAACACACAATTATGCAAATTTTGGGAGGTAACAAAGAAATGAAGTCTCTCCAAAATATTTGCTTTAATCACTGTCCTCGCTCGATTTTATCCAGTAAAATCGCATACAGTAATAATACGCATTGCTTCATTTAGTGACGATAACAAACCTATCATTGTGGCGGTCATAAATGACTATACCTGTATACTGTTATACGTGGCACTTGCGGAAAGGCGAGACAGATAGTTCAAACATACAAAAGAGTAGGAGAGAGAAAAACTGAAAACGCTTTGTGCAGAGTGAACATAGTGAAAGGGAAGGGAAAGTATGTCAATAAATTCGTAACTTTTTGCGCCGGAAATTAGCAGTTAAATTTGTTCAAAGGATGGATGAAAAGGACTGAATGAATGCCTGAGAGTGAATGTTGCAAGTTTGTTGAAGTTTATTATGAGTAGATATGTCCAACTTCTAATTCTAACTATCATAAATCTTAAATGTGTGACTCATTGAAAAAAAGACTTTTAATGTTTTTATTGTTTTTTTTTTTTTTTCGGGACACCAAATTTTTCTCTCGGGCCACCAAACAAAAAAGTTAGTGTCGAGCCAGAACACATTATACAACCAAATGATGTCTGTTGGAATTCGGACTTGTGTGATAATTGAGTGATAATAACACGAATTCCATATCAACATATCCTTCAAAATCATGTTTATACTCTACAATTAGACTACAAGCAAATCACGACTGATTCTGTCATTATCATTCACATAAAATATACGTAATATATCATATAACATGAATGTGAAATGTTTATTCACCAAGTAGTTACGATAAAATTCGAAATTACAATTGAGTGATAATTGTATGATGTTCATCATGGGAAAATATCAATAAAAATATATTTTGCTCAGTGCCGACAAAAGAGAAAGGCAATGAATTCATTATTTACGCTTAATTTTCGATACTGATTCTTGAGCCTTTGGTGAGACAATTTGTTTTTAACTATGATTTTCTACATGGCCATGATAACAACATTATGGGGAAAGGCCTGGAGATAAAACAAAGCAAAAGAAATACATTGTATAACAGAGTAACGACAACGCCTCGTACAAAGTGAAGGAAGCAAAGAACGTTCAAGTAGTAATGTCGTCAGCACATACATAGGCCTATTCATCCTTGCTAATAGTATAACAGAAATGTTAGAACCGCGTGAAGTCTGATTATTTAAACAGACAATACAAATTACCAGTTTGACGACAACAAACACACAATATTATGCAGATTTTGGGAGGTAACAAAGAAATGAACTCTCCACTAAATCAAGTGTATATCTCATACAATAATAACATTCACTGTTTCATTTAGTGAAGGTGCCAAAACTACCATGGCGTAAGTCATAAATGACTTACTGTTATACGTGGCACTTGCGGAAAGGCAAGACAGATCATTCAGACAGACAATAGAGTATAGGAAAGAAAAGTACTGAAAACTCATTGTGCAGAGTGAACATGGTGAAAGGGAAGGAGACATATTATAATTTGTTATAAGCATTACTTGCACTGTAGGCCTATGATATTAAACACATTATACAACCAAATAAAGTCTGTTGGACAATCGTTGGAATTCGGACTCGAATGATAACTGAGTGATAATAACACGAATTCCATATCAATATATCCTTCAAAATATCACTCTACAATTGAATAACAAGGAACACACGACTGATTATTTCATTATTATTCACACCAAATACAAGTAATATAATATAACACGAAAGTGAACTGTTTATTCACCCAGTAGTTTCTATTTACATTGTATATGCAACTACTAAATTGCCATAAGGCAAATAACACTTCCGTACACTGCACTTCCTGTCAAGCACATTATACAATCAAGTGAAAAAGTGTGTAACGATGAAATTCGAATTTACAATTGATTGATAATTGTATGATCTCCATAATAGGAAATTATCAATAAAAATATATTTCGCTGCCGACAAAAGAGAAAGACGGGATTGATTATCTGCGCTTTGTACAACCTGCAAGGGTAGGACAGGTACATTCAATGTCAAAAGATAATACTACAATGCACATATATTTCACAAATTGTACAACCTCATCAAGTTTGTATTTACAGAGGAATGGTAATTTACTACTGCCAAACTTGAGATATTCTTCTTGACAAAGTTTTGATCTGTACGAAAGAAAAACATGATAAATTGTATTTACGCTATTCATTTACCAGATATTTTGTGTTTCTTTGAGAAAATGATAAAGTGGTTTCTCTTCCACTTCTAAAGTGATTGCTGCGTTTTATTTCATCGAGTATTTCCTTTTCTGAGATACACTGCTAACATTAAGGCAGCTATAAAGCCTATTGTAGAAATGAGGAGTATTAAGTGATGAATGTTTATGGCTGACTCTATGGCTGTAAAGGATAGGCATGTATAAACAGTGGGGTGAAAAAAAAAAGAGATACAAAATGAACTCCGATATCAACAAAGTTAAAAGGAGCAGGGACGAGTAATACATGTTATCAAGTGCATACCTATATTTTTCTTTTAACTTCGATATCTACATTATCGAATAACACTTTATAAAATCAGTGAAAACTGTTGGACGTCAAATGGAGCTGGTAAGCAACTGTAATAATGTCAATATTTTACTATACAAACCCAAAACATGGAAAGATGTGCCATAGCAATTCATTTATGTGAAATTGTGAAGACCGGTAAGCTTCTTCGAGGAACAAAACACATATGGTCGGAACACTTTCTGTAGGTAAAACACGGCTGTCATTTTGTCTTTTCTACGTTGTTACAAGCTACATTAGCCACAGACATGTAACTTTCAAGCTCATAAGTTTATGTGAATTTGTGGCATTTTTAAGCCTGTAAACCTTGAAGACAATAAATATATTTAATCTTACACAAAGTGAAAAGGAGCAAAGGAAAGTTGTAGTTGTCGGTAGGATCGACCTCACACGCTTAGATCCGGCTTACAATATCGCATACGAATAATTAAATGGCTAATCGCATTCTCTTCAAACTCTTTTGAAAGTTGGATGAGCGTTCGTTTTATCACAATTAATGGAAATTACCTTTACTTGATAAGACTTTCGCCTGCTGGCTCTGCAGTCTTCTTCAGATCGAGCGTTGTGATAAGGACTTCCCACGAGCCGACGTAGCTGGCGCACGCCGATCTGAGAGAATGGGATCGTATATTGAGGACAGTGAGTATTGTCCGAGTCTCGGTTGAAGGTTCTCCCTTGTTGTTTCCGAATGTGAATTGCTTCCCTTATCCAGCGTGAGGTTTTTCCAGAGTCTCTGGCTAGGATGGAACACTTCTTCCAATTGATGTGGTGGTTTTCACTGGCCACATGGTCGCTGATGGCCGACTTGTGCATGTGGGAGGTGGATTCCTTCCTTTTCCCTCTTGTGTAGTAGGACGCACTAACTGTGTCTACCTCTAGTTTGTGTTCATTTTTTCTGGTGCCAAATTTTCTAGCTGTTTCTCCAATGTAGCTTCTTTCACAGTTACCACATGGAATCTGGTAAGCTACCCCCGCTTGGTCATTGTTGTTTGTCTTTTGGGTGGACTAGGATGTTCCTGAGTTTCTTGTGTGGCCTGAATGCTGTGGAGATGTGGTATTTCTGGTAAATCCTTTGCAATGCTTTCGAGGTACCCTTTACATATGGGATGGTTACCAATTTCGTCCTCTGATTGGTTGGTTTGGTCTGTGAATTCTTCTTGGTTTGATTTTCCCCCCTTTTCTTTTTGGCTTTCTTGAAGGACCAGCCAGGGTATCACATTTCCTGAGAGAGGACTGGATGTAATCTTCCTCTGCCTTCAGGTCTGCTTCCTCCGTGACGATGCTGTGTGCTCTGTCCCTGAGTGTAATCCACCTCCCACATGCACAAGTCGGCCATCAGCGACCATGCGGCCAGTGAAAACCACCACATCAATTGGAAGAAGTGTTCCATCCTAGCCAGAGACTCTGGAAAAACCTCACGCTGGATAAGGGAAGCAATTCACATTCGGAAACAACAAGGGAGAACCTTCAACCGAGACCTCGGACAATACTCACTTTCCTCAATAATATACGATCCCATTCTCTCAGATCGGCGTGCGCCAGCTACGCCGGCTCGTGGGAAGTCCTTCTCACAACGCTCGATCTGAAGAAGCCTGCAGAGCCAGCAGGCGAAAGTCTTATCAAGTAAAGGTAATTTCCATTGATTGTGATAAAACGAACGCTCATCCAGTTGATTTTCCAATCAGATGAACCTTTTCAGAGTTTTTTGAAAGTTGACTGGTAATAACATCCAACATTTAGATTAATGTATTTGATTGTAAGAAACAACAAACACGGTTGTGTTCTTTCATTGTTATTCACTTCACAGTTTAAAAATAAAATGGTATGCATATACCATGAAGATTAAACACATGGGTTTGATTCACTTCTGAACATCCTAAGCAAGATTGGCATCTTGGAAGAGGGATGTGAACAAAAACATCATCCTATATGATACACACAAGCACCAACTCATACTTGAACATGTTGCGATACATGACTATTTCACCAATCCAAATGAAACACACACACACACACACACACACACACACACACACACACACGAAATGATTGCTTTACAGGTTCTGGATTGTGATTGTGATATACCAGTAAAACACTTCATTGTGATACTCTGGTTATACCTTTAAAGTTAATCTGATAAGAGAGAGTTAAATATTTCGAGTTCAACGGATATGATTCTAATAAAAATCGGATGAAAAATAAGGAAGTTATAACATTTTAAAGTTTCGCTATTTTGGTCGGAAACAGTTCTTGAACAGTCAATATGAATATGCAAATGGCTAAGTGAGCATCTCATTTCATCACAACTTAACCAAATAATTTGTGCATAAAATTTGGACATTTCCAGTTTTTCATTCAAGCGCAATTACGCCCGTAGCTCAAATCTCCGTATATCTAACTAATCACTTTTCTGAAGTTATTCAACCAGGAATAACATCGTGTTTCAGACTTCAATGACAGAAATATTGAATTTTCGTCATTTTTTTTCCACGACCAATGGAAAACTGTGAAGGTATGACATGGTTTGCTCATTCATTTGCATGCATGTCCACTGTACAAGAATTGTTTTGCAGAAATTAGCAAAACTTCAAAATGTCATAACTTCCATATTTTTCATTGGATTTCAGTCAAATTCTTACCAATGAACTCGTACGATTTGTTTTGATCAGACTAATATTGGACTGGGTTTCCTCTTTAACAACCGTTCCTGAGAACGCGTACTTTCATCATCAGTACGTAATAGCCACATGATCCAACAATGCTGGTAACAGTATCGCAGAGCCGACAAGGGTCCCGAAGCCGTACTCGGACATCCATACAGTAGAGCTCAATATATCACTTTCCAAGCAGGCAAGAGAGGCAACCTACTTCGTTAAGGCTGTTCAACTTCAAAATGGCGCCCAATATATCCATCCATCAGGGAACCAAAGGCATAGGAGAAGTCTCTCCAAAGAAGACTACAATAATACGCGAAGTGTGTGGTTGAAGTAGGCCTATGTCCCACATGGAACCCGTCTTTCATGATTAAGGTTGTGCAAAGTATTTTACCATACTTGTATTGGCAAGATACCTGGAAGGTTTCCAAAACGTTGGAAAATTTTCAACATCACGGTTAAATGTATACTAGAAGAAAGTTATATACCATAAAGAAATGCTATTGCATTGTTGCAGTCTTGTTTACACTGGTTAAACATGTAAAGAACAATATTCAAAGTTGTGAATATCAAACCCAAACAATCATGTAGGGCCTAGACACATGCGTAGATCTGCCGTATAGGAGGAGGTTGATGTACGGTATACTTCTCGAAACCTTATCCGGCAACCTTACTCAGTATATTGGAAATTTCCCGGCAACCTTACTCAGAATATTGGAAATTTCCCTCAAATGTTGCTTATTTTCTTCCCAATACAACTTTGATCTGAGTTATCCGTTTGTGTGTGTGTGTGTGTGTGTGTGCGCGCGCGCGTCATTCAATTGCCATCAGTATCCCTGCATATCCACCAGATCTATCAGACGTCTTTTTATGTTCACATCTAATTAGCTGCTGTTTTCTCAAACTCGCCGTGACATCATCCGTCTAGTGGTTTCTTTATTTAACTCCCTTTTCTCGTTCTTGTCCCCTTATACTGTTCTTTACCCGCTTTCCCTCCCGATTTAGCGTTACTTTAATTTCCCATGATCAAGAATCATATGATAACTGTCTGGCGATTCCTCCATCGCGTTGTTTACTCTCTTGAAATGTCTCATCCCACCATCTCTTTCTTCTTCACTATACCCTTTCCTTCACATCTGTCTCTCCCCACCTTGCCCCTGCTGCATCAAACTATACCAAATTTGTCACTCTATACACCATTACTCCGTGTTCTACACTGATGGCTCGACTTCGTTCTCTGGCCTGTCCTGCTCCTCTTCCCGGTGTGTGACAGCTTGTCTTTCCTGGTCCTCTCGAGATGCCATTTCCTGTAAAACAGGTTCATCCCTCCTCATCTCAGGTTCATGCAGAGCTGGTGAACATGCTTGCCCAGAACCGTGGTCTGTTTCACGACTTCTCTTGCATTCTGGGTTGCCAGAATCACTGTGGCTCTGCGTTATAGAGTTAGAGTGAGGGGAGAGAATACAATGATGAATATACAATAAAAGCATTTCAACATATCCTTAAGTTTGGAGGTAGAGATTCAAGGTTCTGGAGGCCAACACCTCTAAATGGAGATTACCTGTTTATGTCACCCTTTATATTCAGCAGTCTGCTTGTTTGTAATTTAATAGATGTTCCATAACCGAGGATCCGTTGTATACATGTTTGGTATCAAATTTACGCAAAACTCACGAGAAAAAAAACTACAGTCACGATTGGATGTCTTATTCAATGATGAATATACAATGAAAACACTTCAACAGATCCTTAAGTTTGCAGGTGGAGATTCAAGGTTCTAGAGGCCAACACCTCTAAATGAAAATGGCCTGTTAATGTCACCCTTTATATACAGCAATCTCCTTGTTTGTAATCTTAATAGATGTTCCATAACCGAGCATCTGGTGTATACATGTTTGGTATCAAGTTTGCGTAAAACTTACGAGGAAAAAAAAAAAACTACAGTCACGATTGGATGTCTCATTCTGCTGAGTTAGCTCCATCACCTCTCTGGCTCTGGAGATTTTTATTTTCTTTTTTGAAGATTCTTTAATTTTGGGGGTTTCAACAAATTCAAAAGCTTCCACAGTAGAGATGCTACATGCCAAGTTTAGTGAACATCCGTCTGGAGTTTTCAGGAGGACGGTGAAAGTATATAAAACAATACACACGACAGACGCCATACAGTAAACGGTCGCAATAGCTAACTACTAAGTTGAGTTTTTAGCTAAGGTGAGCTAATAATGTTATGAGCTAAGATGATAATTAAAGGAGATGATCATGATAATTACAATAATGTGCACGGGATAAAATGAGGCTGAAATAACAGTAACTGGAAATAGAAAAGCTTTGCCCGTGGTATTAAACATTATATAAACACAATTATCAGCCTCTTTAATATTGTCTTTATTGTTAACCTTTCAATTATTGCATAACACAGGCTCACCATATAGTTACGAATTAATGTGACAAACTCTACTTCCTCTATGTGTTACGAAAAAGACAGAGACAAGAAACGGAAAAATGAAATGTTTACCTGTGTCGCGCTTTGTTGACTGTCAGTGAGAAACTCGTTTCTCGGCTTTCCATTGATAGTGATGCTCTTCAGCTGTAACATGCAAACATGATAACAGATAATGTAGAACCTCATTTACTCCGGTATTTATACCTGAATGTTTATGTTTCATTTATACTTGAATATTTATATGTGAATAAAGTTTAATGTCTTTGTGAAAATAACAATGAAAGATCTTGCATTTTGGAATGAATTTTCTTATTTTTGTCACCAAATCGATCCCTTTTCCTAGAAAGTATATATTAAATGGATTGTTATAGTGTTTTGGCTAATAAAACCGTTTCGATACATTTTCATGACTTGTGATAGACCCCAATCGATTTAGGAACAGACTGGCAGGGACACATTACAATGTAGTGTAGTTATTTGGTTAATACTAGGAACAATAAAAGTCACTAGAGTGGATGTATTATTGAAAATTTTCTTATCAACAATGGAAGAGGATATCGGAAGACCCTTTGCCCTCACAAAGAGCGAACTTGTTCAATGTACTGTCAGTGATATCATCCTCTAGGCCGATACCATTCGGAACATGTCAATATCTACATACACACAGCAATGCATATACCACTTCTCTTACATTTACACTGCAACTTGTGGCTAGTGATGCTAATATCCTGGCCAAGCTTTCAGGCCATGTGAGATTGCCACGTAGTAGAAGATTGAACATGCCATGCAGGAATTGAGCCAAGTTTGCTTCTGCCAGCTCTAAAAACGAGCTGCTGCCAAAGTCTAGAACAAATTCACGGATCTGAAGAAGGAAAGCACATATCAAATTTAAATGTCATCGCTCTATTCCCATATCATAATGTGAAACTATTCATGGTGGTAATTATACACATGTAAAAGTTTAACCGAACTGCCTGAGGAAGTATAGTGCATCTGGTTAGATGGATCAAGGTTCAATGTTCGCCCCCAACACCGAGGTTAAACCCTCTAAAGTGATGGTTATTCTTGAGGGTTTTCTATTCTCTCTCCCTCTCTCTCTCTCTCTCTTTCTCCCCCTCTTTCTTCCTATTTGTAGAGCCAAAAGTGTGTGTGTGTGTCACGCCTTCTGTATATGACTGGCATGATATGACCTGTTATTCGTGATGTCTGGATAATGAGATAGTTTACTAATAGGAAAAATATAACAGTAAATTAGAAAAGTAACAGTTAGGGATTATTTTGCTATCATGTACATTATGATTAATAATGCTGACGTAATCCTCCTTGTTTCATTTCATCGGGCACCGAATTATCAAAGGTGTCCGGGTAAAGAAGTATTATCCATATTGCAGGGAGAAAGAAAACCACCACACTGCAAAAAGTCCGGTGTTAAATAGTGAACACCGAGCTGGTGTTAAATTTTCGGTGCTCATGTATGGTGTTAAATTAACACCCCCGGGTGTCATTTCCAAATTTCAAACTGTTTTTTGAAGAGTTTCTTAGTAACTGCACTTCTTGTTGATTTTTAATTTAAACAAGACGATCAAGAATTTAACATTAAAATACTAGATTTTTGAAAAAATGTGAAAATGAATTTACACCAAAGTAACACCAGCTGGTGTGGTCTCTTATTGAAGCTGGACGGGTGTTAAACCATTGATATTAACACCAACAAATATCAAATCAACACCATGTGCTGTCATTTTTGAATTAACACCAGTACAGTGTCAAAATAACACCAGGTACAGTGTCAAATTAACACCACGAAGTGTCAGGTGAACACTTTTCAACACCATCACAGTGCATTTTTAACACTTGTGGGTGTGGTCCTTTATTGAAGTTTGATCGGTGTTAGATTTAACACCCGTGGTGTTAAATCTAACACCGATGTTTTTACAGTGCATCATAATATTACTTATACATGTGATAGCTCTAACTTGTGTCGTGAAATTTCTTCAAGTAATGGTGCTCAAGTACCTTACATTTGACCATTACCCAAGTCATTTCATCAGAAGAGTGCACCTACAACAATTTGTCTCCTCTTCTCTGGGAAGCATTTAGAGAAACAAGTAACTGTTACAAGCAGTGTATGTAGAATAATGATGACAATATTACTGATACCAGTGATATTAAAAAAACAACAACAAAACAACATTTATTGTTATGAAAACAGTCCAAACAGAATAGTGGTCGCTATAGTACATGTACTCACATACTTATCAGTATACAGACCTGTATAACAATGGTGTGTTGATGAGAATAACATGCGTAATTACATTCTGAAAACATCTTCTTCTCAGCACATTCTGAGGGCTAATACTGGGAAATGGTAGCGTCATACACAAGGAAATGGTAACAAAATTAGATCAATGTGCAAGGGAACGAAGGTCTTGGTGGCATGTGGTGAATATGTTTTTTGTTTGTTTATTCGTTATGGAAATTTGTCTATATCCAGAAAATCAGGACTCATATCAAAGAAGCCAGAACAGCCGGAACTCACAGGTACAATTTGCACTGCCAAACATGAATTTTGCATATAAAGTCACTAATAACATATGCCTGCATATGAAAATTCACCTCCTCTTCAATGTCTGTGAAGTCGACTTTCACGCTGAAGCGCGAAAGACGTGGCATTGTACAGACCCATCGAGCTAGGTCTTCTGTCAAATAGTATGCGAATTCGTAGAGCTCATCCATAATCCATATATAAGTCAACGTCAGGTCTCGAATCTATTTTTTTTTTAACAAATACAACAAAAAAACACAGAGTGAAAAAGGAATTGAATAGTTGACAAATAAAACAAAAACAAAAACAGCATAAATAATCCAATATAGGTACATATGAGAATGATCAATGCAAACTTAATGCAAAAGTCGGGATTTAAAGAATTTAGGCCCTATACCTACAGTATAAACTCTAGTAAAAGTTTCATTGAATGAGATTTGATAAAATCTTCTACAGCAAGGCGTTATTCAGTACAGAGAACAGATTGACACAATTCACTTGGCTAGAATCTTCTGATTAATGGTCATAGCACCAGAGGGTGAGATTCAAGACAGGAATGTTGCCATTTTCTCTGTTTTCGAGATGATGAGCTTTGGACTCATGGTAAAAATGACAAGCTGTTGGATCTAAAGCAGGGGGAAATGTGTATGGCTATTTAAGTGAGTCAAAGGACCCATTACGATAGTCTCTCGCTTGTCGTCCGTCATCGACCCCTCGACAATTGTAAATTGAGGGTAAAGTTTTGTACAGTTTTATCTTTTGTCTCCATCGTGGTTAGATTTCAATCAAATTCTGCCGTCTGTTCTTTATTCGGGCAATGTATGAAAAACGTATAAGAGTGAATAATTTGTCCTCTAAGTCTTTGTGTCGAAGTTCAATCAAATCCCTCTCTTTCATCTATGATATGGACAATACATGGAAAGCAACATGTACACAAGTAGATTTCGTCAGCCAAGAGGCACAGAGGCAGTGCCAAAATCAAAGAGTAAACTACGCAACTTCACGTTACTCATAAAATCGGTATATCGTAATTGGAGTGGCACATTGTTTATCAACATAGTAATATTAGCAGAGATAATGCTGAAACAAATCAATTTGCTTTATTTTTGGGGTCATCGAATTAAGGAGACTATGCACTGGATTGCTTTTTAAGTGGCAATTAGCCTCGTCACTTGAATACCAGTAAAATTTACATCCAGAGTGCACTCGTCCTATCCTCTGAGAAGCATTGGATGTAAGTTACTGTGAAATGCATGCAGCGGACAGAATGATAATCACTGAATATATACTGAATATATACTGGTCTGATACTATCCTAAGAATAATAATTGCATGTTTGATGAAAAGAACAATAATCACCACTCATTTTGACAACTATTATCCTCAAGATAACGCTCACAGATTGAGGCTTTGTGCAAAGAATTATTTGCCAGGACAAAGGACGTACGTGACAAGTGGTCATTCAGGTTGTTTTTTAAAGTAAAAAAAATGGTATATTTCCAGATTGCCAGAAGTCATATCAATGAAGATGGAATGGTCTAAACTCACAGGTATTTTCACTGTCTTAATCTGCATTGTGCATAGTAACAGGTGACATACCTGAAAAGATTCCGCCATCTCGGTGGCTGCTGAGAGGAATTCAAGGGTCAAGAACTCGTCACTCACACTGAAGCGCGAAAGACGCGGTATACTACAGACCCATCTGGCCATGTCGCTTCCCCTACAGAATCGGTATGGATTATTGCCATCAGAGTTGCCTAGACTCAACATCAGATCTTTTATCTGTTTTTGAAACGAAACAAACAGAGAAGACAACGGGTATCACAAAAAAAAATAATTGTAAAAAGGCACATTGATGATTCAACATAGAATCGTCAGACAAATTTAATGTAAATACGGAAGCTTTGAACAGGGCTAAAAACATGAACGCGCATTTACTAGGACATGAAATAACTACTGCTCAGATTGAGATATTTCTCAAGATAAAATTTGACAATGTATTTCTCTCTCACTCCAAGCTACAGGTCCAGTAAAGATAAAGGCAAAAGTTTGGTGCATTTATTCACGTGAGGATCTTCATGTAAATGATCAGGGGCAATAGAGCACGCGGTTTTAGACTTGAATGTTAACATTGTGTGTTTTCGAGACTATAAACAGTGGACGCATGAACCTTCTAGTATTACTATATACAGCAAATAACAGTTTGCTTGATATAAAGTGCAAAAGAAAGGTGCTCCTGTTTTAAACACAGACAAAAGAGTGTCATCACACAGACACTATACTTGAGTGAGTGAGTCAACTGAACGACTAAGATTTTAATTCGCTCGTCGTCCGTCACCCCCCGTATACAATATATTTGTTTTTATTAACTTGTGAACTAGTGGGGGGCGCAAGGGATTTTTGGTTCAAATTTTTCCAAAAGCACCAGAATTTGGCACACATGTAGCCCCAACCATACTATTTCGATTTTTGATGGGCACCAAGAAGGGCGCCCTCTGGGGCGGCCATATTGGCAAAATCCAATATGGCCGCCATATAGATTTAAAGGTCACTTGCATTTGAAAACATAAAAGGGTACAATCATTTAAAAAGTCAGGTTAAGCGGGTTTCTGGGTCAAGGAATTCGAATCTGAAGTTTTTTATGGTCTGAAGTCAATTTTTCCTTATAAGGTCACCTTAAGGTCATTTAGGGGTCAAGCCATTGTATTCATAACAGTTTATTGAAAAAATGGCTTGCCCATGGTCAATATTCCAGGAATGCCAGCCTTAGTAATAGAATTGCAGTTGTCGACGGCTGAAAAAAGGCGTATTTCTTGTGAAGGGCGCCCTCCGGGGCGGCATATTTGCAAAATCCAATATGGCTGCAACCCCCACGTTTAAAGGCCAGTCCATAACAAAAAAACCTTTAAAGTGTTACAATAATTTGAAAAGTCAGCTTTAGAGGTTTTATGGGTCAAGGAATTCGATTCTGAAGTTATTTTTATGGTCTGATGTCAACTTTTCCTCAGGTCTCCTTTACTTTTCCTTTAGGTCTCCCTGAAGGTCATTTGGGGTCAAACCGTTATATTCACAATAGGTAATTTAGAAAATGGCTTGCCTATAGTCAATATAGGAGGAATGCCAGCCCTGCTGATAGAATTGCAGTTGTTGAGGGCTGTGGGAGAGGGAGAGGTGGGCTTTCTCACGAGTAACGTCAATATATCTGCTTTCATGTTAAGATTTCAAACACTATAGGTATACACTCATGAATTGTAATAAGAACCCCTTTCTGAGAGTAATTAGGTTTAAGGGATCTTACTCAGATCCTTATCTCACAATCAAATTTGAAGACTTGAATTGGTAACCCTTAATACGGTAATTTTTTCTGCATCATTTCAATTATGGCCTGTTATATACGGCTGCACAAGCTTTTAAGTGAGGTTCTGTCCAAAGCTATGGAATATCATAGTTCATGTCACAATCATTCCATCAATTATTTTTACATTACAGGCGCTAAGAGGAAATGTCCTCACCGACTGGTCATATTTGTGGAATTCAATATATTTGAATTTGCTTTAATGACAGCCAAAAGAGCTAGTTAGAATTATGGGTAATGCCCTTTAAAAGAGTTTTCAAGATTTGATTATTTGATTATTATTTTTTATCTTCATCTGCAAGGAATGCAATAAAAACATTCATATCTGAGATAGAATCCTATTGCTACCTAATATATTAATCGTTTAGCAATAAGGGGGGGGGGGGGGGGCTACTCTCTATATTACCAGCGTCCTTGACGTTGCCACTAAAAAGATAAGTATTTTTATTTCTCTGTTGCAGTTCAGGGATCCCCAATCACAATAGATATTCATACAGTAAACCTCGGAAAAGTCGACGTCGAGTGAGTCGAAAATCACTTAACTCGAAGCAAAATAAAAAGTCCCGATTTTTCCCTATGTATGTTCTCTAAGAAATATTTGGATAAGCCGAAGTACGAGAGTCGAATTTCGGCTGTGTCGAAGTAAAACATTCAGTCCCTTTTGTACAAAATACACGTAGTTTACATCACTTGAGCCGAAGAAGATTTCTCTGAAATTCTCATTACATTTAGAGGAGAAAAAAAAAAATCGGCATGTCGCAGAACCCCGTCCCTGACCTGCTGCAGGTAAGCATGCACACTCACCGTACCGCTCCGCACACCATGTCGAATACATACACATGTATTCATGTATACACACAGCACATCGATCCATACTTTATCCATACACACAGCACATCCATACTTTATCCATGTCAAGCCAGAACTCCTTGGTCAACCAATCACTGCTTTAATATTTTAGTGACAGGCCAAGTGGGCGGAGCTTGTTTGTGCGTGCCCGGCTGGCTGAGTGCATAGTTTTGTTCAATGGAGGTGGGAGAGGCCTGGGAGAGTGTTTGTGTCATGGTACATGTAGGTTGACAGAGATGGCTACCTTTGTTGCACCATAGACATAGCACATGCACATTGCCACATTAGCGCAGACATTCTCAGATACGTTTAACTACTAGTATTGATACAAATTCCATGTTCAATTTAGAACAAAATAAGAACATTATATTCAAGAACAGACAAATTTGAATGCAAACACACACACACGCACACACACACACATGCATGCAAATGTACTATAATACATGCATGTACTATAAGACATGCATGTACATAACTGTGAGTCGAAAAAAAAATCGACTCTCGCGAGAGTCGAAGTTCACTTAAGTCGACGCATTTTTGTCAGTCCCGAGAGCTTCGACTCATGCGAGGTTTACTGTAATTCAGATTTGAATTCAATGGAATAATAATTATGAAGATCACTCCTTATCTGGATGAAAAAAAAAAAGAAAATCTGTCGTGTTTAAGAGAGTTTTTAGTTCATCAGGTTGGCATCAATTTGTTATTTTCGAACTTGTTTTAGAAAGTTCGATTCTAAAGTCCTTATAGGAAATTTATGTGCCTCCACAGATAAATATGCCGTTCAGAGAACATGACGGTCTTGGTAACGCCATGTACAGATTTAGGGAACAAGCATATTTCACAGGTGCCACAGTGACACCATTAACAGGGTACAGATTAGATATGCTATAGTACAACTTCCATGACACCTTCTAGGGCCTATTAAGATTCTATCCAAAGTGCTAGGACGCAAATTGGTATGATATCACAAGACTTTATAAGTTGGTATCTCGTTGGTCTGAAGACTATAGGTTGCAACTCTACTCTCCGCAACATCCCTACGACGCACGTCTCCTGGAGACGAGCCCAATCTCCAGGATTCGCAGGAGAATCGAACATTTCCGATTTTTGCAGAGACTATAAACGTCCGTCTTCCAGCTTGTCTCCGAGACGTCTCTGCGAAGTCTCCATCACTGTGGCCATGTCGTGGGAACTAAATTTGTCTGCAACATCTTCGAGATGTCCCCGGATCTTGTAGAGACCGTAATAACATAATGGCGACGAGAGGGAGAAGTCGCTGAGAAAAGACGTCTCTGGTAAGTCCCTGCGACTGCAAAAGCCGTGCAAACATCCCCGTGACTTCCAAGCAAATAAGTTGTCCCTTTGTTTGAAGACGTCTTGGACGTTGCCCTGGAAATCGCGTTAGTTGTGACAGCGAAAATAATTTCTTCGAGACGCTGGCATTTCGACAATGTCTCCTCCCGTCAGATAGGCCCTCAATCCCCTCCCCCCCCCCCCACTTTAAGTTTGCAGCAATCTCAAATTACTGACCATGGCTCATCTGACGCCTGCTCTACATTGTGCATTTTCACCTTCATTCATTCATTCATTTCATTATTTTTTTTTCCATTTCCATGTTTTCCACCTCCCAATGCATGCCTTGAAACAGCTGTGGTGCAGAAGAATGAAATTTGGTACTGAAGCATTGCGGAGAGTGGCTGATAGTACTAGTAATTGCCATGTACCTGTGCCATCTTTCCTCCAACTCCACTCCCTGAAGTCAGGGATCACATCAGATAGGGTGTGGTTTCTGATGAGCTGCTCCAACGTTATGACGAGATGATGCCTACCCTCGTTGACGCAGGCTGCCCCATAAACCTAATTGTTGCTCATCAGTCCTTGCTGGACATGTGCACGATTATTAAAGTAGTTAATGTGTCAGTGAGCTCTGGTTTGCTGACCCATACTACTTAGGCATTTTGCATGCCACATCAAAGCAAGTCTGAAGTAATGTCGCACCCTGTCAGTGCCTGATGTTTGGCTCTGGAAGAGAGGTATGCTGTACAGGAAAGCGCTGAAAAGGCCTTTATCTTTTCAATACCACGATCCATCCGTAACTCCCTCAGATCAAAGGGATTAAAAAAGCTCACTACCGAAAATGTGAATTTATGCTCATGCGTGCGATTGTATACTGTTTTCAGAAAATGTTTTCAGAAAACATTATGTCATCCTTTGTAAGGATATCTTTGCAGGGATAGCATCTAAGTTGTTGGAAAGCTGAAGGGTTGTGAGATCACAATACTGTTGGATATTTCCGTCTCGAATCAGGTGCTCAGGATGAGTTGTCCGTCCCATTTATTCTTGGATATCTGTGCGCTGATAAATGAGAGCAGTTCTTTATTTTTCAATCTTAATTTTCAGGAAGCTGCTACGCTCTTCCAATCATAATTTGAGATTTGAGTGGTGCCATCACCATCTCTTGTCAGAGGACTGCACAGTGTTGCTGCGCAAAAATGTTAAGATTATTTTCTTCAGGATCAGTATCCCATACAACATCAATAGGGTGCACGTCACGAGACCGACACCCACGAGTCATACAGCCCACAAGTTATACAGCTCACAAGTCATACAGCCCACGAGTCATACAGCTCACAAGTCATACAGCCCACCAGTTATACAGCCCACGAGTTAGACACTGAGTAAATAAAGCCCACGAGTTCGACATCAAGAAAAATAAGCCCAGGAGTTATACGGCTCACGAGACCGACACTACGCACAAAAGGCTCATGAGACCGACAGTAAGCAAACAAATCCCACGAGACCGACACTACACTTAAAAGGTCCACGAGACCGACGCTACGCATATAAGGCTCACGAGACCGACATTACGCAAAAGAGGTTCACCAGACCGACACTAAGCAAAGAAGGCCCACGAGACCGACAGGATGAACAGCGCCACCTATAGACCAATAAATTGTATAGGGTGTCCTGATAATAGCATAGGAAGATATGAGAGATGGAAAAGAAGAGTTCCCCCCCCCCCCCCCCGAAATGATCAGGATCTTTAATTGTGTTTGCATGGGTGCGAGTTTGTGAAAAAAAAAATGAACAAAGAACAATAAAAGTGTGTAACAGATCTTTCCACAATAAACCTGCGAGGGTGTTGATTCAGTATTAATTATAAATAAAAAATAACGTAATCGTCTATTAAGGTAGCGCTAGGAATTCGGAAAAAACTAGATGCATCCATGAAAACAGCTATTGTATTTCACGATAAAATGTACTGTTCGGAGGAGAATAACACAAGCCACAAAATTGAAGTGAATCCCTGCGATATAAAACGTTTTAATCAGTAGAATTGCATTATAGTTACAGAAAAAATTACAAATAGATCTTACTGCAAAACGTCAAAGCAGGAGGGTAGAATATCTAAAATAGAATAAGTAACTAGGGAATCGGGAAAGAGAAGAGGTAAAAAATTTATTTCTTGTCCATCTTCTAGCTAAAAACTGGGAAAGCCTATTAGAAATAGCACGATGGCATTATCAAAGCTCTAAAATTAATCCATACATCTTTATTGTCCTCTTTTAAATTCATTTGTGTTTTTTGTCTTTTTTTTTTGGGGGGGGATGAAGAATACCAATTCTTCTATTTTTTTTTTGGGGGGGGGGGGGTGGGGGCATGAAGAATACAATTCAATTTTTCTACTTGATAGCAATGTCGCTCCCTGACACACTTGCCCCCCTCCCCAGAAGTATGTAGAAATACATATTTGATGACATTCATAATTATGTAGATGGTCACCATCTTTCAACTGATAGCGTTACGAAATTACACCCGCCAGTATGTTATTTTTCCGTTCATGGAACACCCTGTACAGGTGATTGACATGTAGATGGCGCTGTTTATCCTGTCGGTCTCGTGGGCCTTCTTTGCCTACTGTCGGTCTCGTGGGCTTTGTTTGCTTAGTGTCGGTCTCGTGAGCCTTTTTAGCTTAGTGTCGGTCTCGTGGGCCTTTTTTTGCCTACTGTCGGTCTCGTGGGCTTTCTTTGCTTAGTGTCGGTCTCATGAGCCTTTTATTGCTTAGTGTCGGTCTCGTGGGCTATGTTTGCTTAGTGTCGGTCGGACTTTTGTGCGTAGTGTCGAACTCATGGGCTGTATGACTCCTGAGCCGTATAACTTGTGGGCTGTATGACTCATGGACCTATTATTGTTGTCGGTCTCGTGGACCGTATGACTCGTGGGTGTCGGTCTCGTGGGATGCCCCCCATCAATAGGTGTTCAGTTTCCCTATTCATTTGCACTTTCAGTATAGAAAAGGTTTCGTTTGATAAAAAGAGAATAAAAAAGATAAGAAAAAACCTTCAGCTGAATTGTCTTCACCTACTCTGATACGATACTGCCATTAAAGGACTTTAACGATCGAATTTAGTTAACTGCCCCTAGAATACTGATCTGACCTGGATTGAGGAGCTCGATTCCCCGGAAGCAAGGCAGAGCAGGCATACACCAATTTCAGCAGGAGGAGAATCATATCGCTTGCCAGCTGGAAAGTTATATAATTGACCATGAAAGGTGACAAGTCGCTCAGTCGATAGCATATGGCTTGCGGTCTAAAGATTTGTGTTCCGGCGCGGGTTCGAATCCCACTTATCTCAAGTCTAGCTGAGCAATGGTGTGTGTTGTCATACCGTCCCCTCTAGTAGAGGCACAACACTTTGCACCTCATCACTTGGATATAAAAAGTGGAAGTCCCTTGTGTGAAAGAAACACAAACCCAGACACATGAAAAGATCCCGAATCGGCATTCCGTTATCGGAAAACTCAAGGTGCATAAACCGGTAAAGTACATACAACTGACCAGCTAGTTGCATACGGGCTATCCAGCTATCTCGTGTATTTGTTGCAGATCCAGCTGAGGCACGCGGCTGGTTGTTATTCATAACTCTCTGCCCCCAAAAGGAGTGTGCGCATAAAGAGTTGAAAGGTTGGTCCGTCGGGTATTCGAGCTTGGGTCTGCCTGAATCGCTATGACGTCTCCGTGGCTGAGCGGTTGAGGCGTTGGCGTTCCATGCCAAAGACCCGATTTCATTAATTTTTATTTTTTGGTGGCCCGAAAGTAAAATCTAGTGGCCCGAAAAAAAGAATCAAGAAAAACATAAGAAATTCTAAATCGGTCCTACTGAACATAGAAAATGAAATATTAAGTATTACTGAAGTGATACATGTACCCATGTCTAAAATAAATGAAGAGAAAATTCAATCATCTTACCGTTATTCTGAGTTCTAAGATTTAGCAAATAGGCTTATAGATTATTATAAAAGTTGATGCCTATTTAGGTGGTCAAAACTTACGTTTGAAACGATAGAGTTGGAGCATTTGCAGACATTTGTGAACATCCGACATCTGTTTTGGCATTATAAAGAGCTGGAAGTTACCGTTATTCATTTCTGATTGTAAAAGCAATTATCCAACATTTACTAGTATTTTAACACCGTACGGAGCCGAATGTTACTATTAAATTTTTTTTCAAATGTAAAAGCAAAGAACTGACATTCATTTTAGCATCCTATACGGAGCTGAATGTTATCGTTATTCATTTCTGAACGTGAAAGCAAACACCCCCAATTTAATTTAGCATATCACTCAGCCGATTGACACCGTTAATCATTTCCAAATGTAAAAGCAATAATCTGTTATTCATTTTAGCATCGTACGGAGCAGAATATTACCGTTATTCATTTTAAAATAAAAAAGCAAACATCCAACATTTGTTTTATTATCGTATGGAGCTGAATGTTACTGCTGTCCACTTCCGAAAGTGAAATGAATTATCTGACAATTTAGCATTGTGCGGAGCCGAATTTTACCGTTTCTCATTTTTGAACGTCAAGGCAGACATCAGACATTAAATATTTTACCATCAAACGCAGCTGAAAGTTTATACTGTTATTCATTTCGAAATGTAATAGCAAATATCCGACATTCATTTTAGCATCGTATGGAGCAGAATATTACTGCTATTCACTTCCGAACGTAAAAGCAATCATCTGACATTTATTTTAGCATCTTCCTTACCCGAATGTTATTGCTATTTACTTTCGAAAGTAAAAGCAAACATCCGACATTTATCTAATCATCATTCGGGGTTGAATATCATTGTTATTCATTTCCGAACGTCAAAGGGCAAGGGATCATTCGACATTTATTTTAGCATCTTCCGCAGCTGATCTGTTATAATTGCTATTTACTTCAAACCTGAACGGGAACATCCAGTATTCATTTTACTACCTATATGGAGTTGAATATCATTGTTGTTCATTTCCGATCGTCAGAGCAAAATTAATATCCGACATCTATTTTAGCATCTTCCGGGGCTGAATGTTGTTGCTATCTACACGTACATTCGAACATAAAAGCAAACATGAGACATTATTCTTATCATTCACCTGAACGTGAACATCCGGTATTTATTTTACTATCTATATGGAGTTGAATATCATGTTTATTCATTTCCGAACGTCAAAGGGATCATTCGACACTTACTTTAGCATCTTCTGGAGCTGAATGTTGTTGTTATTTACTTTCCAACGTAAAAGCAAACATCCGGCATTTATTTTCTCATCGTACGGAGTTGAATATTATTAGTATTCATTTCCGAACGTCAAAGTTAACATTCCACATTTATTTCAGCATCTTCTGGAGCCGAATGATATCCTTATTCATTTCCGAACGCAAAACCAAACATCCGACACTTCTTTTAGTATCATACGGAGCCAAATATTACCGTTATTCATTTCCAAAATAAAAAGCAAACATCCGGCATTTATTTTCTCATCGTACGGAGTTGAATGTTGTTAGTATTCATTTCCGAACGTCAAAGCTAACATTCCCCATTCATTTCATCATCTTCTGGAGCTGAATGTTATCCTTATTCATTTCCAAACGCAAAATCAAACATCCGACACTTATTTTAGTATCATACGTAGTCGAATATTACCGTTATTCATTTCCAAAATAAAAAGCAAACATCTGACATTTATTTTAGCATCTTACGGAGCCGATTGTTACCGCTGTCCATCTACAAAAGTAAAGGCAATTATCCGGCTTTTTGGTGGCCCGATTGGGCCACCAAAATCTTCATTTCTGAAATTTTGGTGGCCCGACGCGCGTTTTTGGTGGCCCCGGGCCACCAGGCCACCGTTAGTGTCGAGCCCTGTTTATGGACATGTTAAAATGTTTGCAACAAAATCACGTACAAAGAATCTATGCTCATTCAATCCCAAAGTTTGCATTTTGCACAGTCTATATGGTCGACGAAACATAGAATATACATGGTAAATCAGAGAACATGAACTGAACCAATTAATCAGAGTTCTGTGAGTCTACTTTGACCAACAACCAACTTCCGAAAAGCATTCGATTCGGTAAACCATGAAATACTCCTACAGAAAATGACATCCTATGGAATAAAAGGAGTTGAACTCATATGGTTTACAAATTATCTCTCAAACCGCCAGCGAATAACAACCATGGGGATACTACGTCAACTTGGGGTACAATACTGTCAGGGGTACCGCAGGGCTCAATCCTCGGACCCCTACTGTTCACCATAATGGTAAATGACTTACCCAGTGTCACCTTCAAGAGCAAGGTCATAATGTATGCTGACGATACTGTTTTAATATACAGTGCTAAGCATGTAGATGAAGTTGAATTTCATCTAAATAAGGATTTAGATCTTGTTAACAACTGGGTACAAGAAAATGGCCTCACACTTAACCCTAGTAAGACACAATTTATGATTTTCGGAACGTCTCAAAAACTAGCTGCTATCCCAAATCCTGTCAACATAAAGCTGGAGAGTCACACACTCTCCCAAGTAAAGTCTTACAAATATCTTGGGGTACACTTAGACCCGGCTCTTAACTGGAAGGAACATGTATATCATACAAGTAAGAAAATAAGTTCCAGATTAAGTCTGATGAGTCGTCTGAAAAAATCCCTACCTCTAAAACTAAACTCTACTAAAACTTCTTGTTTGCATGTTTGCATTGTTTGCGTGTTCTGCAGCATCGCCTGGTCAAAATGTCCCTCTACTACGAAAGATATTATTGTGAGACAACACAAACGAATGGCCAGAATAGTCTTAGGGGTAGACACACGTACATCTACTAACTACGTACTAAGTCAACTAAACTGGACCACGATAGAGGATAGGTGGAAGCTTCAAAGGTGCAAACTGGTTTATAGGGCACTAAATGGGGATGCTCCAGAGTACCTGTCACTCTTGTTTCAGAAAGTTTGTAATACACACAACTACCAGACTAGATCAGCAGTCTCTGACGGGCTAATAGTAACTAGAGCTCGAACGAATGCTGGGAAACAGTCTTTTTCATACACCGGCGCACTCGAATGGAACAGTTTACCAATAAACTTAAAGGGAAGATAAACCCCAAGAGCAATGTGGATTGAGTGAAAGCAGCAACATTAGTAGGACACATCAGTGAAAGTTTGAAGAAAATCGGACAATCGATGCAAAAGTTATGAATTTTTAAAGTTTTGGTGTTGGAACCGCTGGACGAGGAGACTACTAGAGGTTATGACGTATGAGTGGACAACAATACCAAGAAAATATAAAGAAAATTCTACAAAAATCCATTTTTCATGAAAATTACAAATTCCATCAACTTGATATTGACATATGTTAGGGGTAGCAATTATTCCTCCTGCTTTCTGAAAGAGGTTGGTCCATTGCTCTTTCATAATTCTAGAAAAGTGAATTTTTGTTGAATTTCCTTTATATTTTCTTTGTATTGTTGTCCACTCATACGTCATATCCTCTAGTAGTCTCCTCATCCAGCGGTTTCAACACCAAAACTTTAAAAATTCATAACTTTTGCATCGATTGTCCGATTTTCCTCAAACTTTCACTGATGTGTTCTACTAATGTTGCTGCCTTCACTCAATCCACATTGCTTTTTTGGGTTTACCTTCCCTTTAAGGCATGCTCCATCTAAACATTCGTTCTCAGCCCAATTTTGGAGGGCACTCCACTGTGCCCAAGTATAGTTCTGTTGTTGTCGGTTTTTTTTTTCTGTTTGTTTCTTTTCTTCTGAGGTAGGGGAAATTTAAGGACATGAGGATGTAATGTGTTGCATAATATTTGTTAAATTTTGAGTTTAATGTATATCAGTATACAGTATATTAAGATATATACAGATTTGATACTGCAAATTTGATTTTGATGTTGGTATTGTATGATTATCATACATTTTTGTGTTTTTTTGTATGTATGTGTTCATGCAGGGCCTTCAAGAACAACAGTGTTTAACCCACTGACGGAGCCACCCTGTGAAAATAAAACATATAAATAAATAAAATAAATAAAAAAACAACCAAACAAACTAATCAGTTTTGAATAATATTTCAGAAAGGGATTAAAAAATTTTGAAGGGATTCTTTCATGCACCGGTAACTAGATTCTGATCATATCTGAAAAGAATTCCATCTTTTCAGTCAAACAACACAAGTATTCGCAGTGATTTGAAAGAATGTCTCCATAAATGATATTGTATGTGGTTTTGTACAATGTAGGACATTTATCCTGAAATGGGTCCCCACTCCATTCACCGCCATTCAGTTACACGTAATTAATTTGTATTTCGTCATAGTGCAGCCGGTGACTGCTATCAACCTCCATACACTTTGCACATGGTAAAGACACACGCACCTAGAGAGGACCGATATCACGATTCAGCACAATAAAGTCCATGGAGGTGGTATGAGCCAGCTGTCACCAGCAGTGAAGAAATGAGTGGAGACAGAAACCATAAATAATGCCGATAACAATGTTGTCAAGATGTTCAGATAGAACAGGAAGGACAAGATCATTGTAATCCACGAGTCGAGACGATCTTTCGCCCCACATACTGTACAATATGAATGGCCGTCCATTGAAACCTGAATTATCACTTTATCGCACGTATGGCAAGCCTTTTTTTACATTTAAAGTTAATTTCTGATATCACAAATTCCATTTTGTGACATCAAAAAAAATCAAATTTTTGATATCAAGAATTCAATTTGTGATATCAAGAATTAAATTTGTGATATCACATATTACCGCAAGTGTAGCACATGAACTTAATTTGTGATATCAAGAAATCGAATTTGTGATATCACAAAATCCATTCTTGATATCACAAATTCAATTTGTGATATCAGAATTTCGAATTTGTGGTATCTAAAATTCAATTTGAGATATCACTAAATGAATTTGTGATATCAGAAATTCGAATTCTTGATATCAAAAATAGGTTTTACGTGAAAAACCAATGGTAATTCGTGATATCACAAAATGATTTTTTTGATATCACAAATTTGAATTTGTGATATCACGAAATAAATTTGAGATATTACTAATTTGAATTTGTGATATCAAGATTTCTTATTTGTGATATCACAAATGCAAATTTCTGATATCACAAATTCCATTTTGTGATATCACGAATTGAATTATTGATATCACAAAATCGAATTTGTGATATCATTAATTCACAGGGAATTTGAGCGTTAGTTTTGCGCTGATATTCAACTGTGAATTCGAGCGTTAGTTGAGCGCAGAAATACACGGGGAATTTGAGCGTTAGTTCAGTGCAGTAAATCACTGTGAATTCGAGCGTTGTGAGTTGAGCGGAGAAATACAAAGTGAATTCGAGCGTTAGTTTTGCGCTGAAATTCAACTGAATTCGAGCGTTAGTTGAGCGCAGAAATACACAGGGATTTCGAGCATTAGTTCAGTGCAGTAAAAACCTGTGAATTCGAGCGTTAGTTGAGCGCAGAAATACACAGGGATTTCGAGCGTTAGTTCAGTGCAGAAAATCGCTGTGAATTCGAGCATTAGTTTAGCGCAGAAATACAAAGTGAATTCGAGCGTTAGTTGAGCGCTGAAATACACAGGGAGTTCGAGCGTCAGTTTAGTGCAGGAAATCGCTGTGAATTCGAGCATTAGTTTAGCGCATAAATACAAAGGGAATTCGAGCGTTAGTTTTGCCCTGGAATTCAACTATGAATTCGAGCGGTTTTTTTTTTTTTTTTTTTTTTTTTTTTTTTTAGCGCTGAAATACACAGGGAATTGGAACATTACTTTTGAGCTGATATTCAGATGGAAGGTTTACTACTGCTACTAACTTTTTTTAGAACAATGTTCAAAATACCAGTAACTATGAGAGATTTACACATCCATCATTCCCTAAATGATCGTCAAGGTATATTCGATGAATTATTGATACAAATCAATTGTTTTGCAACATGTTATCATGAATTCAACGATACTATGTTCACTTAGGGCCTACATCTAATTCATCGTTTTGGTCCTCAAATTGTCATCTATTACTACATTATTGTTAATTATGATACATTTTTCATGTGGTAATCCCCTTTACAGTAAGACTCTTCCACCAAATCGATGATAATTATGCGTGGTTGTATGTGTATGTGTGTTATAAAAGCATATGTTTGTATTGCGGAGGACCGACCGAGGGCAATCAACCCTCTGGTCTGTGTATGTCAGCAGCGGAGAATAAGAGAGAGAGAGAGAGAGAGAGAGAGAGAAAGAGACTGTGAGTCATGCGGGGTGCGAGAGGGAGTCGTAAACTTGCCAATTTAATGTCCACCACTGGTGTCGGCTGGTGGTCACATAAAGCAACGTGTTTCTCCTAAAGACATTTTCTCACTCCTCAAAATCAGTCCTCCAGAACAAAGGGGTGTATCCATTAAAGGCATAATTTACCATTTGCAGATGAAATAAAAACCCAGCTTTAGTGCTCCAAAATAGTTCTGAAATGTGCGTTAGGGATAGAAACAACCAATGTAAAATTTTGAATCAGTATAATTTAATGTTAAGTATTGTTAAATATACAAAATGAGAACAATAGTTATAATAAAATTGTTTCTAGACTAAACCGTCTACAGTTATGGTTTAATGAGAAACACAGTGGTATCTCCCTATCTTTCAGGTTTTATTGCAAAATTGTTATATGATAGGATGTTTTGTGATACAACTGACCTACATACATGCATCAAATGCAATAACTCGGAAACTTTTAAAAATCACTGCTCCCAAAGGTAAACTGTGCCTTTAAGACCAATAGTGTTGGGTGTACAGTTTGCCTGCCCCAATATGTTTATGATTTTGTAAAATAATTTTAAGTGTAATCATGTTATAGGCAAGTTTATTCAAGAACCAAAACCGGGGAGAACAAAACTGGAATGCACAAGCCCAAAAGTCTTCAGACCAGATCAAGAAGAGTGAAGATATCCAGATCTTATGAGGAGTTTATGCAGCAGTTTGCATGGCAAACAAACAGTTAGAATTTGTAGTAAGAAAAAAGCAGTGGTACGAAGGACTTCAATTTTGTTAATCTGCGCAATGAGAAATCTCTCTTATTAACTCGGAGGAGTAACAGGGGGAGGTCGGGAGAGAGTATCTTTCACATGACAGCGTAAAGAGAAACGCAAACAAAAGTTGTAAGTCAACCAGTCTCTGCCAAATCAGTGGCGAGAAATGGAGAAAAAAAGAGAATATAATAATGACTTTGAAGTAATTGACAACATATCAATAATGACATTTTAGATATGTTGCTAAACGATTTATTTTCATCGATTCTTTTAAAACCAATTCCTAATCACTTTAAATGAAGACGAGTTGCCAAAAATTTTTTTACTCTTCATTTAGGTTTTTTGTAACTATCGTTATGTCAAGATAACATCTGAAATTCCATAGGAATATCTGCGCTAAACTAATGCTCGAATTCAGTGTATTTCTGCGCTCAACTAACGCTCGAATTCATTGTTGAATTTCAGCGCAAAACTAATGCTCGAATTCCTTGGGTATTTCTGCGCTCAACTAACGCTCGAATTCACAGTTGGATTTCAGCGAAAAACTAATGCTCGATTTCCCTGTGTATTTCTGCGCTCAACTAACGCTTGAATTCACAGTTGAATTTCAGCTCAAAACTAATGCTCGAATTCCCTGTGTATTTCTGCGCTCAACTAACGCTCGAATTCACAGCTGAATTTCAGCGCAAAACTAATGCTCGAATTCCCTGTGTATTTCTGCGCTCAACTAACGCTCGAATTCAGTTGAATTTCAGCGCAAAACTAATGCTCGAATTCCTTGCGTATTTCTGCTCTCAACTAACGCTCGAATTCACAGATGAATTTCAGTGCAAAAGTAATGCTCGAATTCCGTGTGTATTTCTGCGCTCAACTAACGCTCAAATTCCCGTTGGTTTTCTGCACTGAACCAAAGCTCGAATTCCCTGTGTATTTCTGCCCTCCACAAACGCTAGAATTTACGGTTGAACTTCAGCGCAAAACTAACGCTCGAAATCAAATTATTTCTTTGTGAAAGATATGTGCTGAAATTCCATGTAAATTATTGATATCACAAATTGGAATTAGTGATATCACAAAATGTATTTCTTGATATCAAGAATGTGAATTCGTGATATCTCGAATTGAATTCGTGATATCACGAATTGAATTTGTGATATCACTAATTCGATTTCGTGATATCAAAAATTGGTTTTACGTGATAAACCAATGGGTATTTGTGATATCAAAAATTGAAATTTGTGATATCAGAAATTCGAATTTTTGATATCACGAAAGGGAATTCGTGATATCAGAAAATCTTTTTAAAAAGTAATATGGCTTGCCATACGCACGCGAGCGTATCGCTTTGCCATAGTTATGCACGGCGAGCTGCTAGCCTTGTATACAAACGCTTGTGATAATTTTTTTTCAGAGTAAAAACATAGGAATACAATCGTGTATTTGGAGATAAAACACGCGAACGTTCGTAAATTTGCACTGGCTTTTTCTCGAAGATTCGGGTAAGCTGTACCCAATACTTCGTAAATAATAGGGGTCTAATTCTCAAATATGCTCCACCCGACCCTTCGTATATTATACAAATATCGACTGCTGCAGAGGGAGATGGTAAAACTATTTGCACCGAGGCGATTTCTCAACAGTGCTATTAGTCAAGGCGCTAATTCCTGTAAGGGGCTTAATCAAGGAGTTCGTTCAACCCACCCCGTAGAAAAGGTTTGACCAGACAGGGTGGTAAATGGGACCTCCATGAACATCCCCAGGTAGTATGTGATTCCAAATTGTGGTGTCAGTAGAATTTTACAGGCCTCTTTTCATCATTTTGTTGGAACAAACGTAATAGAGTCTGCGCACACCGAGACTATTACACGCACCACTAGCACTGTTACAGGCGCCAGTGCCAGTGCTTCATGTAGTAGTCTTAGCGCACACATACTTTTTCTTCGACAAACAAGGGGTTGTGCCTGCAAACTAACTTTTCACGCCAAGCTGTGGCCGGTGTAATGTAGTTTCTAGCCGTTCTTATTTCGTCTTTATTTCTCTGAGTTGAAGCTAGCCGAGTGAGAGCGCATACCCAGTGATTGTGATGCCCGAATCGCAATCACTGGGAATGTGCACTCACACGGCTTAGCGCAATACAGCGGGCTCTCCACAATACACAAGCTGCAACTCAGAGAAATAAAGGCGAAATAAAAACGGCTAGAAATTAAGACTAGGGTCGGTGACGCTTATCGCTATTGGGGCACTGAAAATGACAAAATTATCACAGTTTTTGCCTTTATTTCATAAAGAATTCATCAAAACTGCATAGAACTGTATTCATCAAAACTGCATAGAACTGTATATGTACATGTTGCTAGAGATGTCAGCAATACATTGGGATTCATTGTAAGGTATAATATTGTGCATGGTTACCATGGCAATCGGATGCCTACAGGTGATTGGTAACTCCCAAAATGCCTCCTACTGCTGCAAACTTTTATTTTTTTTATTTTTTTTAGATATAATCAAAAAACAGTTTTGTTTATTGATTATCGTAAAAGAAGTATTTTCCTGTTGCCATGGCAACCAGTATTATCCAATCAGGATTCAGCTGTCAATAACTCAAAAACTAAAGCCCATAATTTCAAAAAGCTCAATAAGCATTTCCTTCCTTCTGCATAAGTGTACCACATATCATTTATGTGATGAAGCATTCTCAATTTACAGCAAAATTTGTAAACAAAGGGATAATAAACGGCCTCTGAAAGAAAGATATCATTTTTTTTTTGAATAGTAAAATGCATGAAAAAGTTGCATCCGTCGTACTTTCAACACAAATTTGTATAGGCAAATGTAGTATTTAGTAATGTATGGACACAAATTTCTCTTAAAAATATAGGTGAATACAGAGAGCAAATTGATTATATTCTAAGGTTAGCTCTTTTGAGTATTTACAGAGTGCTGGTTATTCAAAACAATTCTGGAAAAGAGCAGAGGAAAGCATTTGATTGTTCACGTTCTTAAAGGAAGTTTATCCAAGAATGCAGAAAAATTCCTTTTTAAAGAAGGAATATACACGTGTACTGGATTATCCATCAAAGAATCAAGCATAATTTTTGTGTTCGTTAGCTATTGTAAAAAAAAAAAGAATAAAATGAAAAATCATGATATGTAATATTTTATCAAACGTGCAGTAATGAATTAATGTTAAGGAGAGAATTACGGGGGAAAAAATCTTGAGCGTCTTTTCCCTCTTATCCAGGCTAATTTTACAGTGTTAAGGTAGGTACTTTAATATCCGATCTACAATGGGTTATGTGCACGAAAGGCAAAAAACCCAAACAAACAAACACACAAACAAACAACCTGTCTAAATTCCAGATTTTTATTTATTTTTTTTTTTTGGGGGGGGGGGGGTACCAATAACCTGTACGCATCCGGTTACCATGGTAACCATGCACAATATCATACCTTACAATGTATCCCATTGTATTGCTGACATCTCTCGCAACAGGCACATGTCCAGTTATAGGCGTTTTGATGAATTCTTGGTGAAATACATGCAAAAGCTGTGATAATTTTGTCATTTTCAGTGCCCCAGTAGCGACAAGCGTCACCGACCCTAGTCTTGATTTCTAGTCGTTTTGATTTCGTCTTTATTTCTCTGAGTTGCAGCTTGTGAATTCTGCAAAAGCCCCTGTATTGCGCTAATCCGAGTGAGGGTGTATACAAAGTGATTGCGACAAAAACAGTTCGGGCGTCGCAATCACTGGTTATGAGCACTCACTCGGCTTCAAGTCGGAAAAATGAAGACGAAATAAAAACGTCTAGAAACTACACTATACACCGACCCCAGTTTGGTATGAAAAGTTAGTTTGCAGGCAAAAACCCTTGTTTGTCGCAAAAAGAGTCTGTATGGGCTAAGACTACTACACGCACCACTGGTATTGGCGCATGTAGCTGCAGCTCTAGTGGTACGTGTAGTAGTCTTAGCGTGCACAGACTTCTTCTCGAAGAATAAGGTCTTGTCGCAACTGAAGTGGCCTGTAAAATTTTATTGATACCACAATTTGGAATCACATACTACCTAGGGGTGTTTTAGAGAGCCGACCACCACATGCAGTCAAACCTTTTCTGCGGGGTGGGTTGAACGAAGTCATTTTTCAGGGTCCCTGCGCCTGGACTAGGCACCTAACGGTTATATGTCCTGAGACGAAGTCGAGGGACATGGCACTGTTGAGAAATCACTGAGGTCAAATAGTTTTACCATGGCCCGAAAGAAAGCAGTCGATATTTGTTTTACATCCCTCTCGAGCATTTTACTAGAGTGATGATGGTTCCCTTTTGGAAAAATGTGCAGGTTTCCTGACGTTAAATCTAACGTTAGGCCGTAGCAGTGCAGCAGCAGTGCGTGCAGCGCGTAGCGAACGACACCGTTGGTTCCTACACACGAACTACACTACAGCGTGCAAAACTCCGAAAGATCGAGGAGGTCCAGGACTACGTTAGAAGTAGGTCTAAAGCGGCTTGGTTACCCATATCAGCTTCAAAATCGCTTGTAGTTTATTCCTAATTCGTACCTGATCTGATATGGTGTCCTTCTGCTGCAATCATTCCTCCGTTACTTGAAGCGCAGTCACTTTGTCAATAATGAGCTGCATTGATCACACTAATGAATACACACACACACACACACACGCCATCGCACCACAGATTTCTGTAATGCCGTCGCGTAATTCCAAAGCCCTGCATGCTAGCGCTAGCTACAAGCCACGCACAGGACTGTCGCTCAAAAGTATCGCTACTACACGCACTGCATACATTCTTAAGTGAGAAATGTCGATATCGATCACACGATCACGATTGGGTGAAGATCGTGTATTCCAAAGAGTACTATATCCCGCTGGCTAGTAACCAATTGCACCGCATCCAGCTGCTCGTAGCTAGCTAGTAAAACTACACCATGTTCGTGCTCTGTACAATCCTATGGCAAGAAGCTTTACATGAGGGATATAATAGGGGTATATCTACGAAAGGTCGTGTGTCGCGACCACCCGACCCGAACGCGATCACCCGATGAAACGAAGTAAGCCTTGTCGGGGGTCTATGAACACTACCCCCTGGAAAACCACCCTCCGGATAACTAGCACCCGGATAATTACCCCCAGGAAAATTAACCCCTAGGGCAACTACCCCCCGGACAACTACCCTCCAAGGGCAATTACCCTCCAGGGTAATTACCCCCTAGGACAACTATCCCCCGGACAACTACCCTCCTAGGGCAATCACCCCCCCCCCCCCCCCGGGGAATTCCCCCTTAGGAAAACTACCCCCTGAATAACTACCCCTCGGATAACTACCCCTGGATAACTACTCCCGCGGATAACTACCCCCTGGATAACTACCCATCGGAGAACTACCCCCTGGGTAACTACCCCCTGGAGAACTACCCCCTGGGTAACTACCCCCCCCCCCCCAGATAACTACCCCCCCCCCGGATAATTACCCCCCGGATAATTACCCTCCGGATAGCTACCCCCCAGATAATTACCACCAGGATAATTATTCCCAGGTTAACTACCCCCTCCTCCGATAACTAGACCCCAGATAACTTCCACCCGATAACTACCCCCTCCGATAACTTCCCATGGATGATTACCCCGGATAAGTAGGCCTGCAACTCCCCCTCCACTATGTAACTATCAAAAGGAAAATTACCCCCAGGACAGTGCACCACGTCAATTACCCCCTGGATAACTACCTCCCCGGTCATTGCCCCCCCCCCCCCCCAACTCTTACTTTTAATAAAAAGAATATTATTACTACAGGAAACGAAGTTCTTTGTATCATTTGCCAAGAATCACGGAGATGCCATACTGACACTTCATCTTATGAAAACAACATCTTAAGGATTTACGATTTGTATCGTTTTTATCGATTTATGTACAAGCTTAATTTCTCCCTTCCGTATTTTGACTCTATGTTCATCAAAAACGAAACTGTCCCTGCATGTCCTACCCGGTAATCCAGTAAATGTCAATGCCTTTAACCAAAACTATTTTCGTTAAATCGGTATTTTCTTTTACTGTTCCGAAATTTCGGATTTCTCTTGATAGTAGAATAAAAGAAGTTTTAAGTTTGAATGCATTTACCATTGAACTAAAGACATTTTGAAGAAATGTTACACTTCACATTTTGCAATATTTTTTTTTAACCACAATCGTCTATCGTTTACCACAACTCCATGTAACACTTCTTTAATTTGAGGAGCTTATATCTCATGCCTCACGTGCCCTGGTTTTGACCCATCATCTTCCTCTTCCCTCTCGCTTTTCTTTGTCCATGTACCGTGAAGGTAGTCTACTCCTGTCATTTATTACTCACCTTTCCTCTTTCATTACAAGGGATTTATCTCGTGTGTGTTCATGTGCAGTGCACTCCCATTATATGACGAAATGCTCAGGACCGGCAGTCGTTGTTGTTTTTTTTAATTCGTTTTAACGAAATTTCGTTATAACCGAACAAATATAATATGCAATGTATAACGAAAAGAAGGAAACCACGCATAAAAAAAAAAATCTGTTTGTTGAATCCTCATCGTACGCTGGAAAGCTATGTGAAATGGGAGAGTACCTTTTTAATTTCGTTTAAATATTACATTTTTAAAAGAGCATAGAGTTGTTTGTGTTGTCACACATGTGTAGAAAATGACGGTGTAGGATTTGGTTACAGTTCGCCATTCCAAAGGTTCTTTTCTTACTTAAGTACGTTACTCCGAAGGCTCCTTATTCCGGAAGTTTCGCCATTCCCGGGATTCCGATGGTTTGTTTATCTGAAGGTTCGCATTTCCGAAGAATCATTATTCCGAAAGTTCAAAATTTAGATTAAAATAATATATTGTTCATTTTCCGAAGGTTCGTTGGTCTGAAAATGAAATGAGGTTCGTCATTCTGAAGGTTAAATTATAAATAAAAAAAAAATGAAAAAGGTTCACTATTAAGAAAGTCCGTTGTTCATCCGAAAAAATGAAAAAGGTTCACTATTCAGAAAGTCCGCTTTTCATCCGAAAATGAAATAAGGTTCGTTATTCCGAAGAAAGTTTGTTAATGAAAAAAATATGAGAAAGGTTAGTTATTTCGAAGATTTATTTATCTTAAGACGATTATAAAGGATTGCAATTCTTAAGTTTTGTTAGTGTACTCACCTTTTTCCACCATAGATTAACGATTCTTTTTGTAATGTTCCGATTAACGAACGTTTTGAATTCCTATCATTTTCGGATAACGAACCGTATAAGAATAAGAATAAGAATAAGAACCATATTTTATTATCGGATTAACGAAGCTTTGGAAAAACACCAAAATGTGCTTAATATTTCATTTCCGAACTATTACAGACATTTAGTTGTATCAGAATCTGTGTGTTTTGTATTAAAGGACTTCGGAACAATGAAACAATCCTTATCTGAATTCAGATTATTGTATTACAATAACGCAAGTTCCCCTCGGAAACTGTGCGTGATACATGGAGTGAACATACAATGATGTGAAGCGTTCGCTCATGCATGCAGAGATGCTATAACCTTGAACCTTGAAGATATAATCCCGATGGCAGCTTGTCCATAAAGCTAAACTGGGATGGGTGTGCGACAGTAGGTGACAGTGTAAGAAGAGTGGGTGACAGTGAAAAGTTGTATGTACAATAAAAGGGGTGACTGTGCAAGTAAAATCCAGGGCTGGGTTTAGAGTAGCCTGGAGCCCACAGGAGGCTGCATCCCTCCGATAACAGGTAGGGCGGCCTCCTGGAAAGCAGCAATTGATGGTGCTGTGACTGCAAGAAGAGGTAGGTGATTCCAGATCCTGATTGTGCGGGGGTAGAAAGAGTATTTGTAAGCATCAATGGTTGCTGCAGGAACTTCGTACTTCAGAAGGTGACTGTGTCTGCTGAGATATTTAGCCGGGGTTATGTACACTGGAAGTGGTATATTGACATGGTGGTAGTGAATCTTGAAGAACATGGTGCACTGTGCAAGAAGTCTGCGGGTGTGTAAAGTGTCCCATCCCAGCTTTTTCACAAGTTCTGTAGCAGAGGTGTTTCTGCGATAGTCATGGTGGACAAATCTGGCTGCAGCTTTCTGTACTTTCTCCAAGCCTTCAACTGCTCCTGCCAAGTTGGGGTTCCAAGCTTCCGAGCCATACTCTAGTTGGGGACGAATCAGTGCTTGGTAGGCTTGACGCTTGATGTCTTTGGAGGGTGACAGTGTTCTGCGCAGAAGACCAAGGGTTTTGTTGGCTTTGTGTATTATTTGCTGGCAGTGGGCATTCCATTTTAAATTAGCAGTTATGATGACGCCAAGGTATTTGTACTGTTGAACTCGTGGTATGGATTCGTTGAAAAGCGTGTAATCAGCTATGATTGGGTTGCGCTTGTTGGTGATGGTGAGAGCAGCACATTTCTTGATGTTCAAGCCCATCAACCACTTGGATGACCAATCTGCTAGTTTGTTGAGATCGTTTTGGAGGATGTATGAGTCAGGTGTAGAGTTGATGTTCCGGTAAATGACACTGTCGTCGGCAAAAAGACGCATTTTTGATTGGATGTTGGTGTTGATGTCGTTAATGTAAAGCAGGAATAGGACCGGGCCGATGACCGAGCCCTGGGGCACTCCAGAGGTGACAGGCGTCCAAGATGAATGAGCCCCGTTCACAATGACTGCTTGCTGCCTATTTGTTAGAAGTGACATGATCCACTGGAGAGTGTCCCCTCTGATTCCATAATATTGCAACTTGGTCTGTAGGTGTGGGTGTGGTACTCTGTCAAATGCTTTAGTGGAAATCAAGGAAAATTACATCTGTTTGACCTCTAGATTGAAGAGAGGAGGCCCAGTCATCAGTCGTAGTTATGAGTTGGGTAGCAGTTGATAGTTTCTGTCTGAAACCATGCTGTTCGTCCATGAAAATGTTTTTGGCAGCAATGTGCTTACATATATGACTCAATACTATATGTTCCATGATCTTACCACAGATACAAGTCAGAGATATTGGTCTGTAGTTGCTTGGGTTACATTTGTCGCCCGCCTTGTGTATTGGTGTAACAAGAGCATGCTTCCATTCAGTAGGGACATGTCCAGTATTCAGGCTCTGTTGGAAAAGAAATGCCAAGGCTGGGGCAATCTCATGTGATACCAGTTTTAACAGTTTAGGGGACAGTTCATCAGGGCCCTGGCTTTACCTGGATTTAGGTGAAGCAACTGCTTTTCCACACCAGGGCGATGGATGTGTAGGTGCCCGATGTCACTGAACGGGGAAGATCTGCTGATGGGCATTTGGACATTACTTGTATCATTGAAGACTGAACTGAAGTACTTGTTGAGACATTCAGCCTTATCCATGTCTGTCATGTACAGCTTATCATCTTTACGTAGCAGAGGAATGCCCAAGTTCTCAGAGCGCCGGTGCTTAACATAAGACCAAAATGACTTGGGGTTATCGTAGAGGCTATTTCCTATGACATTGCGTACATATTCATGGTGGGCTTGATGGACAAGCTTGGCAACTTTGTCACAGTGTGTTACACGTGAACTAGCTTATTGGTCTAGATGAGGCAGTTTGATCACCCGAAATGAAATATAAGAAGAGATAAAGTACCGTTGAAATTATGTGTGCATTTATTAAAGTGTAATCAAGTCTTCAAATCCTGCATCCGGTCGTACAATATAATAGTCTTCTGAGCTCAGAGCTTAAACATATCTCGCAGATTAAATGACTATTATCCCATATATCAGATACTAACAACCTTCTAACTCCAAAACTAATAACTCTCAATGTTAATCTTCCGACTTATAAACTGGGTAACCAAGTACTACAACACTTCTCACAATATTGACTTATGAGACGGCGTGGGCATGTGGCTTGCCACAACAAATCATATCCCTGACCATAATGTCGGTCAGCGTTCAGAGTTCAGTTCAGTGCAAACTTGTGGCTCCGGTTTATCAGTTAATGGGGAATGTTATTATACTGACTTTGCTTCGCGAATCGGCGTTCTCCATATATATGACGACATCTGTGTGTCCTTGGAGACGGCGAACGCGGAGCGCTAGGAGAGTATGTCGGGGCGACAACGACGTCCTTCGACCGGCCGACCGCGGTTCAGCGAAGGCGACGGATCCAGCCCCGTGTAACCGGCGTTACTGTGGAGGGGGTGCGTCTCGAACTCGGCGAGGGAAATCCGGGCAACGGGCCAGGCAGCGGCTGAACAGGAGACACCTGTGGAGTCTCGATCCGGTGATTGTGTGAGCTTATCTGGACGAAGCTCCACTATACCCTTAACAGCCGTAGTTGGGCCTTGGACACCCCAGTTGTGGCATCACTGCTAGACAAGGCTCTGCAGCGTCTGGTCTGTCTGGTGGCAAGACAGGGTGTGGCAGCTTCACTTCTTGTGAGCCTGCCTATACTACGCTGGCTGCTGCAACTTAACTATGCCGGGAAACAATAGCTGTCAAACACCTGCATGTGGGATGCCTCCAACCCGACTAAATTCATATGCAAATTCACTTCCTCCCAGACTGGAGGGTATTTAAATTAGATTTAAATCAACTCCTTACAAACTTTGTTTCTGTACTGCCTATATATCTCCCATTTTGAGTTGCTAGGTTGTTTACGGGCCTTCTTAAATAAGCGGTCACGCTTCCTCATGCAGCGTTTAAGTTTGGTTGAGATCCATGGTAGATTGCATCTTGATTTGGACATCTTGGATGGGATGAATTCATCTTTGCATTTGTTGAGAAAGGAAGTAATTTTGGACCAGTTTTCATCTACTGTGTTTTGCTCTGGTGAAGATGAGATGAATTCCAATGAAAACTTTTCAACTGCTTCCTGAAGTTTCTGATGGTCACCTCTGTGGAACTGGTAAATTTTCCTGGGTGGTGTGTAGTATGTTCGTGGGTTGATGCTGATTGTGAATGAGACAAGGCTGTGATCTGATATTCCAGGAAGAGTACAGACATTGGACACCAAGTTTGGGTTGGATGTGAGGAGCAGGTCAAGTACGTTTGATGAGATAGGACGTGTAATATCTCTGACTACCTGGGTTAGGGAATTTTCCAGTAGAACATCAAGTAACAGTTGATGAACACCTGCACGGTTGGGGCTAACAATGCTATGCTGATCGCAGTTAATATCTGGGAGGTTGAAATCACCACCAATTATAATATTAGGGTGATTGCGACGATGCTTAGACACAAGTTTTGAGATAGATATGTGCAGCTCTTCCAGGTCTTGTTTCTTGCTGCTAGGTGGGCGATAATAGCTAGCAATGAAAACAGGTTTGGAATTGACGAACTGAAGATGACACCAGACAATCTCGAAATCTGCATTCAAATCTGGACAGTTTGACACTGTTAAGGAGTTGTGGACAGCAACGAAAACACCACCTCCATGATCAGATCTGTCCTTGCGGAATACAGTATATGTGGTTGGGAAGACACTGTAGGTTGAGATCGTGCTGTCAAGCTTGGACTCGCAACCCAGTATTACATCTGGCTTGTAATGCTCAATCATAGCTTGGAACTGTGACTGCTTTCCAAAGCTCTTGAGACCATTGCAGTTGGCAATAATCGATTTCAAAAACTTCTTCCTGTTTTTCCTTGGTGGTGAAAATTGTGGGGGTGGTAACGAGTGAGAGGGAGGTACTCCTCTTGTGGGAGTGGAAGCTAGGGGCCCACTTGAACAATCTGCCTGATTGTAGTGTTCTTGAAGCGGCGAAAAGCGATTTGGAGTGGTAAAGTCCAAGTCTTGTAGCAAGGATGAAGATGATGATTCGGCGCTGACGTTGTTACATTTGCAGCAAATCCATGAAAAACTACGTTGGCGGGTGAGGGCATCATAAGAATCTATGGAAACACCAATGCACGAGATGTGGCACCAGGTGTCGCAATTGTCACAGAGTAGTGCTCTGTCATTGTCGGCTACATTGCAATTACAGATTGCACATGGAAATATGTCAGGTCCTGGATTTGCTTCAACTTGTCCACTTAACAGGAGTAAGATGGACAGATGACTAGCTGAGCGAAAATTCAACACTGAGGTAGAGTTGTGCTGTTTTTGGCAATCCCTCAAAAGATGCAGAGAAAAGCTTGATGTAAATGTACATGTACCCTCATAGTATCCGGTGCCTGAAGAGTAAAAAAACCAATGAAGAAGGAAGTTCTTGCTGGTTTGCATTGTATGCATGTAGGTCATTGCAGTAACATGATTTTACCAGCAAGTGAGTTAGGGCAATGGTGAGGATGAACAATCTGAAAACAGGGTGAGAGTTCTGCATGATGTCTTACTTAATGTGGATACAGCAGACAAGTCATACTGTGGCACACAATCTCACAGAGCACAATTTGGTGACATAAAATTTCAAATTGTAGGTGCTAAATCTCAGAAAGAAGACAATTAAGCCAAGCTGAAATATGAATAGGCTCAATCAACCGGAAAGGTCTTACTTGGTGTTGGATGAAGTACACTGGGATATATGAGGAGTGATGTAGGCATGGCCTGTAGAATCCAGTTTGAATCTGAAGTCAGACTTGGAAGATTCAACAACAAGCAAGTCCAGCAGAGAAAGCTATGTATGGGACCATGCAGCCATTAACTGTACTGGTAAATGGTAAAGCTGAGAGCGGTTGAAGCCTAAGAAAAGATGCAAATTTTACTCAGAATCGATGTAGGGTGCTGATGAGCATGGTCCATGGGATGTCTGGGCTGGTATCCAACACTTCTAAAATGTATAATATGCAGAGTTAAATAAAAACACGAAATTTAGCCACAAAGAGAGAGGGCATTGTCACCACCACACTGCCACACACTATAAAAATGCTTGTTCCGCTCTGCATTTTCGAATGTAACGGAGCACATTTTTTTTTTGTTCTTCTTTGTCAGTGGCGCTCAGAAAGACTTCGTGATAATGATAATTTTGTTATAACCGTCTTCGTGATAAGCGAATTTTCTACCATAGACTTTAATGGCGATAATTTTGGGACCTGGGCCCTGTTGCATAAAACCCTTACCGCTGGACTTACCGCTCCTTTCTAGCGGTAAGTCTTCAAATTAGCGGTAAATTTTATAATCCTTGATGCTGATTGGCTGTGATGCCTAATTTTGACGGTAGTTACCATTGAAATTCAACGGTAAGTTTTATGCAACGGGCCCCAGAAGTTTTGCTTCATTATAACGAAATTTCGTTATAACCGTCTTCGTTATAAGCGAATTTTCTACCATAGACTTTAATGGCGATAATTTTGGGACCAGAAGTTTTGCTTCCTTATAACGAAATTTCGTTATAACCGTGTTCGTTGTAACGGGAGTACACAGTAACTTTATTTGTGTATTTCGTCACTGTCTTAATTTGCTTTCTTTGCACTGTTTCATCAATTTTGTAACTGCTTTACTATTATACCGTTAACGCTCATTTCAGAATTGCCCTACTGCATCATTGGGCATTTACAACTAGTATATCAAGGATGCGGGAAGAGATTGTCATATCCTTGGTATGATCACCGCAGAGCATTACCTCCCTTGACAATTACTCCTTATTGAAATTAGGCTCAAAACAATTGTGGTAATGTGAATGTTTTTCACAAATCTTAACAAGACAATTTCATGAATGGTTGATTGATTTTGCCATCCAGGAGTATAAGTAACATAATGACAAATTTGTTTTATCTCTCATTAAAGAGAAATGTTGATTATATCTTGGGGAAGATATAATTGTGAGTTGTATTCATGTTAACGGAAGCATAGTGTGCTCTTCATTTCTACACCTATATCAGTTGACCATTGAATTTGTGTGATACTATGAAATGCATGAATATTCATCATCCTCATGAATATGCATGACTCCCAGGGTAGTTATTCAAGTGTGCAAGTAAATGTTCATACATCACAAAAAATAAGTTCTTTTGTTGTGTGTACGTAAGTTTGTATAATTATTGTTTTGTAAACAATGATTCATCTGTATATAATAGTTGATTTATATTACAGAGTTTATATGAAGCAGTGGAGTTTTAGAGTACAATGCAAAGAAGTTTAATTGTACAAGATGAACTGTTCACTCTGTGGAGGAATATGGACCACTGGAAAGCTCCAGGGGTCCGTTTCATGAAAGTCTTAGGAGAGACTTTCTCTCTCCTAAGTCATACTTAGGAGAGACTTTGCTAAAAACCGTTTCATGAAAAAGCTATCGCATAAAGCTATCACATAAACTCAGACTTAGGAGAGACTTTTTCTAGAAACCATTTCATGAACAAAGCTAGCACATAAAGTCTCTCCTAACTTGGCAAAGCTATCACATAAATCTAGGAGTGGTCAGGAGCACTCCTAAGTTTATGTGATAGCTTTTTCAGAGAGCCATTGTATCAAACTTTTTTCTTATTTTGGAGTAATTGACCCTAAATTTGGCATGTGTGACCACTGTCAAAGGTAGATATGCAAGATATCTTTTTTGTTGATATCGCATAATACGTTGTCATGAATGGCAATGGCAAATTTTCACAAAAACATACAAATTGTTGTGGATTGAACTACTGCCCTCAGTTTTAAAGCAATGCAGTTGAAATTCTGCATAGAATCAGATAAATGTAATATGTAGTTGTGCAAAACACTTTTTTCATGTGTGGTGTGAAAAAATCTGTTGCCATAGCAACAAGTTTTTCTATACCAATCACACAAAGAAATATGTGAATTGACCTAACTTCCTTAAAATTCTTTTAACATTTGACCAAAAATTTGGCACATGACCATAACAGTATGTAGATGTGCAAAACTAATCTTTGGTTGATGTTGAACAATCTGTTGCCATGGTAACAACATTTTTTCACTTAAAAGCATACAAAAATTGTGAATTCGCTAAATTTGTCAATCTTTGTGCATATGACATGAAATGTGGCACACATGTGACCGGCATAGTGCGTAGATGTGCAAACTTCATCTTTCGCCATTGTTGAACAATGCGTTGCCATGGTAACAGCAGACTTTGAATGAAAATCATACAAAAAATATTGTGGATTCTGCTATCTCTCAGCTTTTGAGCATTTTGCTTGAAATTTGGTACATGTGACCACCATGATATGTATAGTTGTGCAAACTTCATCTTTCACAGATATAGAACATTGTGTTGCTATGGTAACAGCATTTTCAATGAATATAATAAAAAAAGGTGTAGATTCAGTTTACTCCTTCAATATTTGAGCATTTTACTTGAAATCTGGCACATGAGACTGCTAAAGTACATAGACTGATGTGCAAATTTCTTCTTTGTTCTTTTTCACACGTGTTGCCATGGTAACAGATTATTTTGAATGAAAATCATTCAAAAATATTGTGGATTCAGCTAACTTCCTAAGCTTTTGAGCATTTGACATGAAATTTGAAACATGTGAAAGTTATACTATGTACTTGTGTATATTCATCTTTCGTTAATACTGAACAGTGTGTTGCCATGGTAACATCATTTGTGAAAATCATAGGACTTTCCAGTTTATTCATTTAATTTACTCAGTTTTTGAGCACTTGACTTGCAATACATATATGAAACATGTGACAAACAGATTTTTTGAATTAACAAAACACTTTATTCAATGTTGAACAATGCATTGCCATGGTAGAGTTTTTTTCTTTTTTTTTTTGATAAAACCATATAAAGTTAGCGCTGGTTGAACGAACTCCCTCAGTTGGAGGTGGGAGTAAAAATCACAATGATACTTCTAATTTCAGCAGGTATTCTTTGTTTCGTACTTGGATTTGTTTTCACTCATCAATTGCCACAGTGGGAAAACATTTCATTGAAAGAGGCAGTGTAGGCCGACAATGACTCAATTACACTATATTCAATTCATTCACTGCTATCGATTTCATACTCATTAATATCAATTCCTCACAATTTAACTACATGTCATATGACAGATTATGTAACTGCACAAACTATTTCATATATTTCATACTAGTTGCCTGATTCATTAGAAAATCTGATCTTGAAAACATTATATCATTATTCAATGTCATCATAATCACAGCACAATTATCACAACCACATTGGTGATACTGGTAAGAGTCCTTGCGAAATTATTATCACTCACAGTATTTTCTAGTATTATTTTCTACTTGATTTCTACATTATAAGCTATGCTTGATTTTATCTTTCTAATCAAATAATAATTGCCCGCATAGACATAATTTCTAACTGGGTTACATAAATATTGCCTTCACATGCCTGGAAATTATAACAACTAGAAATGTCGCTATGGCGACTGGTATGCCTCCGCCATGATGCATGATTCTCCTAATAGGTCTAGATAGTGCATGTGGACAATGTGTGATTACATTTTCACAAAAATGGCTAAATATTAAAATGACAAGTTTGTCACAAATGTGTTAAATGATCACCTTCCTTGACCTAGGTTTAATTGGATGAATAGGAGAGCATGTCTTTGGGAATTAAGGACTTTAACTTGACTTTGACCAATTCATACGTTTATGCATTGAGTAATTTCCAAGGTATGGAGAAAAAGTTCAATTTCTGTATTGAATAGTAAATTGTTACCATTTTCATCTGGCCTTTGACCCTAAAATTCATAAGATAATCCCTGTCAGGCAGAACATGCATAAATATGTAGAAAGTTAAAAAAAAAAACTTGAGCCACTTCCGACACATGGAGGAAAAACTTTCACTTGATCTTTGACCTTTGAGGCAAAAAAAAAAAGAAAAGAAGATCTTTCCAGAGAATCTCTATTAGGTTATACATGCATACACCAAGTGTAAAAAAAATAATCCTGCTGGCATTGCATAAACATGAGGGAAATAGTAAGATTTTGAAGTGTTGCCCTTGACCTTTTGACTCCTGACCTTTGACCCCATGAACCCAAAATTGTCTAGATAATCACTGCCAGTCAGTACATGTATGTTCCATGAAGAAACCTCGAACAATTTCCAAGGTACAGAGAAAAGAGTGAAGTTTTAATATTTCTAATTAACCTTTTGACCTTTGACCTTTGACCTCATGACCACAGACTTTCACCAGAGAATCTTAATTGGGTAATACATGAATACATTAAGTTTCAAGAAAATATCTTCAGGCATTGCAGAGATATGGTGGAAATAGTTAAATTTTATGTATTTGACCTTGACTTTTTGACCTTTGACCTTGAGCATGTGCACCCAAAAAGTTGATAGGCACAACTTCACCCCCTAATACACATACATGCCAAGTTTCATTAGGATACCTCAAAATGTTTTTTAGTTACGCTTGCCACAAAATTTATTACGGACGGACAGAAGGACAGACGGACGGACGGAAGAACGGACGGACGGACAGAAGGACAGACGGACGGACAACCCGAAAACATAATCATAAAAACAATGCACTGCAATGTTCACTGACGTATTTATGTTTGGATCACTTATACATCGACAGATCTTTCATAATCATTTGTATTATTTTCATGGTTTATTAATCAAATTATGAAAGCAGCTGAAATTCACACAATGCTATCATTGCAAATATTTTGTAAGCATAAAATAATATGTGTTGCAATCCACCTTCTTTGCACTCTGAGGTTCCCTATATCAGAATATTAATTATGATATTAATACTAATAGTAATGACCTTGTCTACTGCACAATAGCTTTTAATCATCAAAGATCAGAAATCAGACTCTTATGTGCTGACTGATAACGAATTTGCATTTATCCATTTAAAAAAAATGCTTATTTACACTTTACAAGGCCTATAAATCTTTCTTTTTTTTCAGAGTGCTTCAATTCACCCATTTGCTTTTCACTGAATCGTTTGCACGCTTAATTGTTCTGTTCTGTTATGTATTGTAATGTTTTTGCTTTTTCTTTTGAAGGGGGATAATTCTCATTTCTGGTTTGGTTAATACATGTACCTGGCAAAGCACTTATGCCATCACCTATGGACTCGTCTATGACAAAACTCAGTGAAGTTCAGCAGTCAGACTGCAAAAGTCTGATTGCAGCTTCATATCTAACAGTTGTGACTCTGTATCACTCACAATATCAAGAGAAAGTCACCAAACATGGATTTCTGGTTAAAGGGCTGGTAAAGTTTTGGTTGAGACCTGGTTTCAGATTGTTAAAATTTCTTCTCTTTTTTTTTTGGGGGGGGGGGAGGAGGGGTGATATAATAAGAAACCTCTTATGAAATATGAAAGACCATTAATTCAAAGAAGAATTCAATGTTTATTTGATGAAAATTGGTTTTGAAATGTTTGAGATATCCAAAATAAAGGAATCCTAATTAGGGTGGAACCAACGTTTTACTAGAATCGCTTTGTTTTACTCTGCTTTTGGATATCTCAACCATTTCAAAACTAATTTTCATCAAATAAACATTGAATTCTTCTTTGAATTAATGTCTGTAGCACTTCAATAGTGGTTTCTTAGTATCTTGCAAAAAAAAAAAAGGGCCAATCCTGTTTCTGAAAGAGCACACTCTCAGTTTTAAAATGATGTACAACTGAATTCAGATGGACTCTCCTATGTATTTGAATATTAGAAAGAAAGCACACACTCTGCAAAAGCATAGCTAGCAAATAGGTTCTGAAGTATGCGGTCTATCTTACCTAGCTATGTTCTGTGCAATAAATGGGACAAAAACCAGGATATAAAATTCTAGAGCAACAATAATGAAGGGATTATCAGATAAAGTTGAAATTGAACATGCCAATTATGTGAACACAAAATAGAAAAACAGACAGAAAACGATCAAGATGTTGTTAGGTTCTGTAACATTACTCATGTCATTTGCAGCAAGTGCATAAAATTTGAAAATCTATCATGTGTGTAGGTCTAGCGACAATAGACCTATTCTTATTTTCCAAATGATGTCCTGAAAGACATAATATTCACACTCCATTTTAGGAATTTTTGTTGTGCAAGAAGCTTTTGTCATAAGGATCTATTACAAAATCACCATGACATTTGCATTCATGACTTTCATTACAGTGCTGCAGGTACATGTCAGATCCTCACATCTAATGCAGCCACCCCCCCCCCTAAAAAAAAAAATGTATACATTGTATACCATTAATTTTTGAAGGATTGAATCCAGAGTGGTCAAAACCAACATATGTTATATTCAACCTGTCTGCATCACCTTTGGCAAGCTCCATGCCTTGAGAATCTATACGAAAGAAAAAAGAAGGAAAGGACAAAGGAAATAGAATATAGAAAAATAAACAATACTGGTTACATACTGAAATTTTGTGACATGCAAATCACATCCCCTCTCCCTGACATTATACAGAGTGGTAACATGTGGGTGTACAGTTGAATGAATACGCACACGACTACCACACATATCATTACACAGAGCTGCTTGTCAGCAATTTCATATACAGTATATTAGCAACAGTTTAACAGCATCAAGGAAAAAACAAAAAACAAAGAAAATCGTCTGGGTTGTCATACACAAGAATTAGTGTATCAGATTCTTCCTGATGAACAAAAAAGGTGTGACACAGACTCAAAATGAAAATGTGATTGTGACTTAAAACACTCATCTGACATAATGTCATTCATTCATGTCAGTAGAGACTCGTATATGACTTTTTTTTTTAGAAAGGATTGTAACTTATGTCAGGCAAGCTGGGAATTCCAAAATAAACAGAAAGATGATTCAATGGGCTATGCAACAAGTCAGCTGCATTGCTATGTCAGTGCATTAATCAACTCTTGTGAGCCGTACTGAATTCCCAATTGTGGCTGATATAGACATAAACATTAAATCAACTCCCAACTGGGGTGTATGAATGCACTAATCTCTTCATTTCTCGTGTGGAACAGTTCACATATAGAGGTGACATTGTTTGTCCACCAAGTCTACAATAATTCCTAAAATAAGAAAGACCGAATTACCTGTAACTGATATGTCATCAACAGAGGTTGCCTTTTTTCAACTGTTATTCAAGTTGTTTATTTTGTAAAATCTTTATACTTTCAAGTTTAATTTGAGAAATGCATACCTGTGTTCTGTCGTAGATAAGATGCTGCTATACAGTTCGTAGTCCAATTGCAGTCTGACTCTGACCTGGGTGAAGTTCAGCTGCAGTTGTCAGTCCCAAGGGCTTGGTGAGGTTCAGCTCTCTTTAGGCCTTTTGGTGTGCAAATATAAGAGCAGTTAAATACCATACAAACAGAAACATCGGATGCACAAATGGGATAGTTGGAAAATATTTCAGATGAGTGTACATCTTTATTAAAACAAGCAGTAACAACAAAATGTTCATTAATGAATATCAATTTTGTAAGATATATTATGTGAACGACAAGTTGTAATTGCCAGTTTTCAAAGTTTGAATCACTATGTAATGAGCCCCTGTTAGCAAATTGTAAGAGTGTGAAGTAATTTTAGTAATGAATGAGAGGGGAAATTAATAACAAGCATTCACTTTATTCAGTTGGCAGCAGAATTATTAACCCCCCTTGCATTATGGACACTATGGCAAAATAAATAACATTACAATTACTAAATCATATACAAAATATGGTGAACAGATAGTTTATGACAAATGCCTACCTGATCAATAATCTTTGATTTGCATATAGTTAGAAACTTTGATCATTCATGCATGAAGAGATAAGGTCAAATAAGTACATTATGGTCATTTCAGACCTTTCTGTGATCACTGAAGCATGACGTGTTATGATCTGATGATAACGATTAATTTCTTTTGTTTTTATGGAATTTTAAATAGTATCTTGCCATTCTATACATAACTCTTAGCATTTCATTGGGTTATATTCATTTTGACATGACTTAAACTTTGAATTATTAATATCATGGCTAAACCTCTGTACAAACTCTATGGTGGCAACTTTCACTAGAAATTTGTTCATTTAAATATTTTTGTACAATGAAAAATGCCAATTCAAATATCAAGAATCCGACATCAAATTCCATCATATTGTGTCACCTATCAAAACATTGAGTGAAACCATATTCAACGAAGCATTTCAGTGATCACTGAAAGGACTGAAAATGACCATAATGTGCTCACTGGACCATATCTCTATTTGGATACATGAATGATCAAAGTTTGTATATGCAAATCAAAGGCTACTGATCTGTTTTTTACTTGTAGCAAACTATCTGATCACCACTTGTATGATTTAGAAATAATCTCAGTTATAATGTAATTCATTATGCCAGAGTGTCCAACATGCAAGAGAGGGGTTGACTAATTTTGCTGCCAACTGTAGAGATCAAGATATCATGATTTCTCAACTTGCTTCAATAGCTAAAAATAATCATTTAACACACCAAATGAAGATGGTGGAATATCCATGACACTGTCACTTGACTTTTCCATTTGCATCTTGCCCCCTGTCCTTAACTCTGAAGTGGATGAAGTTCACATGTTGTCTGGTCCTTGGCTGTTTGGAGTTTATTCAATATACAAGAACAGTTAACATCTTACAAACAAAACAATAGTGCAGGACATGGGACATTAGAAAGTATGTTAGAGATGGGTGCTTTGCCTTTGCTATAACAAGCTATAGCAATCAAATTAAAAAGCCCTACCATTGATTTTGAAAGACTGAATTCACTAGTATCTACTGATCCATAAGCTGTAAATAGGACTTTTCACAGTTTAAAATGATTAGCTATGTCGAATATTCTTGTTTCAAACATTGTAAGAGCATGAGGTTGTTTTGATACTAGAAAAGGGAGAAGGTAAATAAACAATCATAGTAAGGCCTGCAATATTAAGATAACGTGACTGCTAAAGTTTGTTTCAGGAGCTTGATACATGTAGACATGCAGATACCCCCCCCCCTTCCATGAATTATCTCTTTTCAATTGGATCAGTATGTAATATTCTACAGATAGTGAAGTAAAAAAAAAATGCAAAAAACAGTTGTTTCTAGAAGGGTCACTATTCACTGGATAAGAATGTTTGTTTCAATTACCAAGATGGACATTACAGCAATCATTGTTTTCAATATTTCCTGTCTAACACTATTCAACTAAAAATCCAGAGACAATTTGATGTCCAAATGTAAATAATGTTGCAATTGTAGTATTTGAAAATATAGAGATATGTTGTCTGCTAAAATAGTATTATAAGCTAAAATACTTGCATTCTGTTGAAGGTGACCATGCTGGTATATGGTCAGTTTTACGGTAAAGGGTGTAACTTTCAATTTTTAGCCTTTTGGCCCACCCTGAACACATAGATTGATAGATCTCAAAGATTTTTTCCCATGTGAGTCACCTTATGAGTAGCCACCTTGGGTAGCATAATCAGGTCCAGGTATTGATGCGTTTTGTTTTGACAGTCACATATGTACCCTAAAAATGACTATTTTGTGGCATTGAAATTTATATAACATTTTTGAAATGTTAATAATTTTCTACAGCAACTGCAGAGATCTAATTTTTTATGTTAAAAGCATAGTTGTATGGTCAATTGAAATGACCAAATTAGTTTGGTTTGTATCTGACCCTTTATTTTAGAATACTATGACTTCAAATTTGAGGTTTCGGAGGCTTCATTTTCCGTTAACAATTGTTTACAAACTTTGATGGACAGTAATGATCAGTGGATGTGTTTTGGTTACTTTCTTTTATGCTGAAAATAGTAAGGTGCAGCTAAACTTTAGACTTACATCAAAGTTTACTTGATTCTAGGGCTATTTGAAATTTTGTGATAATTTTATTCCATCAAGTGAAATTTCCGTTAGTAGTTTTGAAGCCTCCGAAACAAAGTGTTTGGTCAAATAATATGAATATAGATAAGGGAAGCAACCTAATCTAGATGTCAAAATGTAGGATATGGGGCCCTAACCTAATAGACCAAAAATAGTTAAGATCCGCCAAACTCTCTGAAAATAGGAGACAATACAAATTTTCCGTTAACATGTGAAGCCTCCGAGACGCATTGAAGCCTCCGAAACAGCAAAAACATCAATTTGACATTTCTGATAAATTCTTTGAGTGTTTGCCCCAAATTATGCCATGAAATCATCAACAGACATGGACAGACAACAAAAATAATAAAAACATAATGATACTGCAATAATTTTTTGAGCTAATACACTTTATAGAGAAAAAGTGGTTTCGGAGGCTTCAAAAGGATGTTAACACTGCATTTTTGTGATTTTCTCTGGACAAAATCAAATTAGATTTATTGTTCACCCACCCAATGATCCCTTATGACATATCTAAAGATATTTAATCACATTAAGTTTTCTGGCTGCTTTGTTTACTCACCAATATAGATTTACTATACGATTTACCTATTTTTCTTACACAGTGCAGATGTGTCACACATAACTCACCTTTTCACTCAGCAACAAGATATTAGCAGATGAGGATGTTGCCCCACAAATATGTTTAAACAGTGTATATCAACCAAAAAAGACACAATTTACCCATCACTTTCTACATAACATACATGATTTTCATAAAAACATACAGCATACCAAATTAATTTTCCAGATGTTTCGGAGGCTTCATTTTATGTTAACAGCATGTAAATGGAATGTTTTGATTACAATTTTGTAATTCTAAGTCTATCAAATAACTGTTTGGACTGAATGAGACTTTATGATTCCTCAATTAAGGTGTAGATAGTTGTTTCAATGTATGAAAAGCATTTATTTTGTAGGTTTCCTTTTGAAGCAATGGAACAGGCTAGATATTGTGAGTAATGAAAGTGACTTCCAGCTTGCACGCATGCCCACGTCATGCAACAGTAGTGCAACAAAGCAAGTAGTTGTGGATACATCAATGTTCTTAAGTTGGATAACTCATTTTTACTCTTGAGAGAAGTTGAAGTGTTGTGACCATATTTGTATAACTCTTTTGACTGGTTAGACTTTGTTAATGAAGACCAAACAATTACTTGATTATTTAGTGTTAAATACACTTTTTTTTAAAGAACTGAACACTATTCCTGTCCTGAAGATTCAAGGACTTTAATAGATGGTTATTCAAGAGGGAAGCATACACGTAACTAAGAAATATATTACTTTTAGATTTAAGGTTGTATCATTTATGCATGATCAAGACCAAATGGTGGAAAATACTTTTTGGATTTTTACACTTTCGACTCACTATCATCTGAGTGTAATAGTTTCGAAACACAAAATAAAAAGTCAATCTTTTACATGTTCATTTATAACCCATTGACAAATCCATTCCATTGTTACTCACATGGCATTTGTTTTTGCCATACTAAAATCTTGACTTTTTCAGCTTTCCATTTCTAAACAAGTTCTTTGGCTTTCATTTCCAATACTTATTTGGAGGAAAGTAATTAATCAATAAATTTGTGATTGGATTTGAAAATAGCTAACATCTTGCAGATCATCATTTCTGTGGTGTGACTTGGATCACAGGGTACTGTTTTGGAATTTTGACATTTGATTACTTCATTCAGACAGGTTTTCATGTCAATCTGTATGTCAGATCTGATGCATGCTAGGTGCAACACAATCTTGATACTATACCCTATTTTCCATACTTTATCATGCTGGCAGTGACCACTTGACTATTTTTGATTAAACAAAATGTAACTTGTGTTTATACGAAACATCTCTTTGCATACATGTGTGAGACTCTATGACATGTTTGCGGATGTAGTTCTCAGTGCAGTAAATGGACAGTAATGGTTTGGATAGGATTGTTTATAAATGACATATAGACCTCTACTTAAATAGCCTGTTGCCATGGGGTACATGTAGTTTACATGGGTGGGTGACTGGAGAAGTTATGTTCATGAAGAACAATACTGAAATGATTGAAATCTTTATAATCTGTTTAGTCCTGGCTTTTCTGGAAAAAGTTACAAGCCCCTAACTATTTTGAAATTCAAAGGGTTAAAACTGTAGTCTGTGGGTTCATATACTATTTAAAACAAACTTGTGGGTTTCTAACAAGCTTAGATATTTAAACACATTTGCTGCTTTTTAATTTTTTTGCTAAAAAGGTTGTCATTTTTAGAAACAGTAAAAGTTCTGTTAGCAATTTCTCAATGCGTACCTTCAAAAACAGGCCTCCTAGCTGTCACAGGAGTCACACAAACTGGAATTTTACAAAATAACTATAAAAAAAGATGCCTTTGACGAATTAAAAAAAAAAAATGGTATGAAACAGGGGTGACTTGTATACCACAGAAAAAGAAAGTAAAATTCTAACTATCATATATTATAGGGAACTATACATTTGGTCAACATTTTTTTTTTTAATTCAAATTCATACACAGTCATGGGTAGGGTATGTACATTTATCTTTTCAAGAGGCGATTCAAAAAGATGAATGGGATCTTGACCATTTCAATTTCTAGTGAGCTCCATGATAATATCACCAATATATTGATTATAATTCCAACTCCATTTTGATGATGACAGATTGATGATGACCCTTACATGGAATGGCTGATCGGTGTTTAAGATTGCTGTTCTATGACCACGATCACTGCATTTGATAGCTATAGTAGGGGATATCAGGCATGGTCCATATGCAAAAGAATGTTTATAAGCCTTTTTTCCCCTTTCTATATTTTACAATGCTATGTTGTAATCTAACCGTCATGCCATCACATAGTCTATTTTCTATCCCTTTCTCATCAACAGTTGAAATTGATTTCACATAATATATATAAAACAATTATGATGGGTGGTTTATATCAATATACATCCCACAAACTGCACTTATAAAGCAAGCAAACATAATCTTTGCATTAAGTCTACAGCTACAGTTCTAACTCATTGAAAGTAATTCTTACTGCATTATGAATATGATGAAAAGTTTGACAAATGCATACAGCTGTACATGTGTATAGCCTAATCATGTTCTGCGTTGCCAAAGTCATGGATATGCAAATACAGTGTATGTATACAACTGAGCATAAAGATTTAAAATATTTTTCTTTGTCTCTTAACATATATGTTGGAAAGTCTTTTTTCTTCATACAAATAAATACTATTTTACATGTTACAACATTGTTAGTTATTTGGAAACAATCAGCTGCATTAATGTACTTCATAATATTATCACCTTAAAATGGACCATTTTTGCATGTTAACAGTCATGATGAAGCCTCCGAAACATGCGTTGCTGCTAACTTTAAGCCACAAAAAAAAAAAGATGTTCCTAATCAGTGTACTTTTATTGCTACTGTTGCAGTTTCCTTTAGAATCATATTGCCTCATGTAATGTCATAAATTCGAACTGAGCATTGCTCAAAGTGTACACAGTTTGTTATTCACTTTTGTGGAAGCTAATTTCCTTATAATAATAAGTACAATTTGCATGAAGGGTAAACGTTATGCACTGCCATAAAATGTACATCTGTATACTGTTATTCACATTTTATTGATGCCCTGTTGTTATTCTAGCATGTAGTGATAGTTGCTTACAGTAGTTTTATTATTTTAAGTGAATACAGGACTAGAACTTTGTGTTAGCAGTTTTGAAGCCTCCGAAACACACTAGTTTGTTAACTGAAGCCTCCGAAACTCACAAGTCTGAAAATTTCAACTTTGTCAAAAATAATCGAATTTCTTTGGGATTTGGGTTGATAAATGTTTGTTACCAAGAGATAACTTAGGGCTATGTTTAGAGTGGTTCTTGCTCCTAGAACATTCTTTTAACTTAAAAATAGTTTGTCAGGTACCATTTTTACCTTGGAATTTGAAGTTCACATCCAAATAATTGCAAGAGCGAATATCTGTTGGGGGAAAAGTGTTTTGATATTTCAAATATATGTTCACAGCAAATGAAAAGTTGCATTACATCCACAATTTATCTTCATTTGGTTGCTGTGGGTGACCAAAACATTTCTGTTGTTTTTACCTAAATTTATCTAAAATTCCATAATAGTCACTTCATTTTTCATATTTAGCATAAGAATTAAGCTCTGGAATGACAAAATATTGAAAATACAGACATTCCTATATGAAATAAAGGCAAAGATAAAAATGGAAACACAACTTTAATTTTTGACCCTTGCCACATCAAAGTTACACCCTTTACTGTAAAACTGACCATATAACTCTCTACGAAGTTCAGTAGCAGTCTAGCTGTGGAGAAGATGGATGTTCAGCAGTTTGGTTCTGTGTTCAGTGAAGTTCAGCAACTGACTCTGGGCTTTATGAGATGCAGAAGTCTGATTGTAGCAGTCTGACTGATGTTCCATATCTAACATTATAATTAAAAATGTGAATACAAAATAGAAAGTGTGTTTTCAAAATGTTGTTTGATTATACAAGATTTTACACACAATATCTAGAATCTGCATGAAATTTGAAATCAGTTCACATGTTTTTGCAGTTTTAATATATAAAGGACCTTACATTATTATTTTTTGGGGGATGATTAAAAGACATACTACTAGTATTTGAGTTGTCTCAATTCAACATGTGTAAGCCTATAGTTTGGGGTATTATGATTTCTTGAGGTTCTAGATCTTGTCGATAGGCATCCACGTTGCAAGGTCTACATCTACCTAAGATCTGGCAGGACCAGCTGTACTGTGGCTTCACATTCGGGTTGATCACAGTTACAGCCTGAGATGCAGCCACAGTCTGACTCTGATCATCAACTGTTGTCATGTCATCATCATCAATTAAATTGCTAAAAGAAGTTGTGTAAGCGGTACTAGCAGTATGGACCTATAGAATCTACTAACTGCCTAGATAGATAGCACTGTTTAGAAGACCTATTAACTTCCTTACTGATGAGTGATAGGCCTACTTATGTTTATGTTTAAGAATACCAAGGCTAAGGGTCTAGTCTGGTTATACTTTTGGTATACACTGGTTAAGTAGTATCTAGGTCAGTAGGTGCTACTCAGGATCACTATACCACTGGATTCTAGATCTATAGACACCTGGTAGTTCAGCAGTAGAATTCTAGAGGTTCCATGCCAATGAATTTAGGTGAACATCATTCTCTATCTTATTGTGACACATGCATTGCAATTACACTTACAGTGCTGTATGCACTTAGAATTTTGGAAGATAGCTTTCAAGTCTGAACCAAGATCTGAACCATGGTTTCCAATTCATATTCTGTGTAGACCTGGACCTACATGTACGTATTACTACTACTAGATCTAGTTAGTCTAACCACTGTCGGACTCTCCAGATAGTACTACCTGCCCTAACCCCAGGGCACTCCCTGTTAGTTGTACAAAGTGCTTTGCGTTCGGGCTGGTCGCTGTTATTATAAGTACTCCATTAAACCCCTAGTATTTTACAAGTTTTTGTTGTAGACCTATAGTAACGTTAGATGGTAACATTAGGACTTGTAAAAGTAACAAGGACACAGGTAACTTACAGCTGGTTCTCTGCAGTGTAAATGCTAATGCTATAAGTTCACGTTAGGGCCTAAAAAACATTAGGCTTAGGCTAGGGCTAAGTAGGCTAGGCCCATATTCTGTTGGACAAAATAACCTAGCTTTTCTAGACTGAAAAAAACAACAACAGATTTTTCCTGTCGATTTGACACAAAACGGAAAATTTGTATCACTTCTGAATACTATCCACACAGCTAGTGACAGTGTAATTATTCAATGTTAGACACGTCTTCAAAAATATTGGCCTATATTAATATTAATAATAAAATGCAGACCAGTTCTTATGAAATTTCAGGTTTCTTCTTCGATCCCTTCACTATTCAGGCCTTAAGTTACCTGCAATTCACCCATACATGAACAAATCAGGCAATTGCTCTCATGAAATATCTGCACGCTAAATATATCATCAAAATCAACCCACAAACATTTCACTATTACTTGTAGAAGTCAGACCCTACCAATCCTATGCTAAGTAACAAACTACCTAACTCAGCTGGCCATTTGGTCATTCAAACAAACGGCGATGTGTCTACGTGGGACTATTGTGATAACGCTACTACCGGTAAGATTAGATCTACATCTAGCTAGCCCTTTGGAGAATTGTAGAAGATTCGAACAAAAATATATCCAAATAATATCACATTATGAATCCACATGCATTACTTTTCAATTGTAGACAGCTTTAAATATACTCACTAATAGAAATATGTACTGGTAGCGGTGTAGAATGCAACTTAGCCTCTCGGATCCTGCCTCCGTCGTAGATCTGTTGCCTCTGCGCTGTATACACTGTGTGTATACGTGCTATGTCTATGTAGCGAGTGCTCAACGCATGTAACACAATAGGGAGAAAAAGTTAATGATATGCTAATGATATGTTAATTAGTATTACCCTCGAACATGACGATTGAAAAAATTAAAGTCTCTCATAGCTTAGGAGAGACTTCGTGAAATGGTTTTTACTTCTCTGTGAAAGTCTCTCCTAGCTTAGGAGCGGCTTGGCCATTTTAAGATTTATGTGATAGCTTTTATGTGATAGCTTCATGAAACGGACCCCAGTAGTAGCCAAGTACTGAGAGGTGGAACCTCCCAGGAGCTCAGGAGAGCTAAGTAAGTTTTGTAAATACAGTAAGGGTACCGGTTTTCGACACTTTAGCACATTTCCTTGTTTACCATCAATACTGCACCGTTTTACCTCGGAATTTCGATATGAAGTGGAGCTACAAAGGCCAATGATAATATGCCTTAAACGAATTCCCATTTGAATGCACTCGCGTTCAATTTTAAGCGATTTCCGTCACGTTGTCGCTGGCATCAGATTTCGACACCCAGCATCATTTTTCGACACAATCACAGCACGCATCACACAGAAATCATATGCGCGTACAGAACGCGTACACTGCATTGTGGACGCAAACTAGCAATCATACTGGCGCAAGAACTTGTTGTTTCCTCTATAACGTGTCTTGATATGGGAATGTCGAAATCTGGTGCCACATTCTCAAAGCCAACTCTTTCCACAAGTTTGCTCATTTATCACGAATTCAGCCAGGAAATTACTAAAGACGATTATGAAATCAAACATCAAGATTTGGCAAACAAACTGATACTAAAGCAAGATAGCCGGCACGGGTGAATTTAATTTTACGGCGATGTATACAAAATGCGTCATATTGTTTTGAACCCCTAAAAATGGCTGACATTAACATTTCTGCTGACACTGTGTTGCTTTTCTCCTAAATATTCTACCATCGGATTATGATGACAAGTGACAAACGGTGTGTAGCGTTCCTCCCTACTTGAGGTGCCGAGGGTGTATAGGGAACAAACGCTATCGAAATATCTACTATTATTATGCCCTAATTAACGCTATAAATAAACTCTAATAACAAACAGGCTCAGCCTCTGCTTACCGTTATGAGCAGCTGCTCACGTTTCCAAGTGCAGGTATACAGGTAGTGAATACTTGCAGTAATGTCAGTGGCGTCCCAGGACCGGGACGCGTATTTTTTATTTACACGCAAGCCTGTGGCTTTTCGCAATTTAATTCAATGAAACCGCTTGTGATGCGTCTATGCTTACTCCGCTCAGGTTGCGAAGAATTCTGTGGGTGTATACCACCGAACTAAAACATGTTTTAGTTCGGTGGTGTATACTAAATTTTGTACAGTGCCTCGCGCCGATTCGATTCGTACACGTGCATCAGTGAGTGTGTGAAAGTTTTGCTTGCCGTGGTAGACCTGCATCCAACAAGTCCATGTACGTACATTGTACTGTAAACGAGTGAGAGTACGAAAAACAATACAATACAAAACAAAAAATTTGAAAGTTATGGAATAGGCTGGTACATGTGCATGTACATGTATCAGAGAGTTCTGAAATAACATGTTTGCATATAATCTAATGACACCTGAATGAAATGAAATACATTGGAAAATCATGCTTGCCATTTTTCTCATTTTAAAATTAATACATTGTATCAAAAGTAATGTATTTGTCTTTCAGACCCCCCTCACTCTCTTATTTCCAAAACGTCTCTCTTCTCCCGTCTCTCCATACATCATAGTATTTGTTCCAAATACAAGCTCTCTCCTATCTCTCTTGACTCCCTCTCATATCACATGATTTCTGTTTCTAAGACCCCTTCTATATATAAATATACATTGTATGTACATGTACTAATGTTATTTCTCAGACCCCAACCCCCCTCTGTTATATCTGTTGCTATAATAAAGGCCCTACATCTATCTTCATACTGATGGTATATTATTTTGTTTCTCAAACCTGCCCCGCTCTTTTCTTCATATTATATAGTTTCAAAGACTCACTCTGCATATTCATTTTTCCGACCTCTCTCGACCCCTTCCTTTTTCAAATTCATGACTCGTGTATTCCTTGCTCGATCACTGCTTGAATTAGCCTATATATATCATACAATTTATTTGTTTCTCATACTCTCTCTGTCCCTCCCCCTTCTCTCTTTCTGATTCTTAAACTTTACAATGTTTGTTTACAAGACCACTTTCTACTCTCTATATACATTGATCAGTTTGTCTAGAAACATGTACAGTCACATGTACGAAGGAAAATTACACCACTATTGCATGAAGTCATTATGCACTTTATTCACTTCTTTATATTCAAGCACTTTTTTACTAGACACTGAGGCAGTTAGCTCAACTAGCAATGATTACTTTGTATGCTTTTCCTGGAAAAAAATGCCATGACAATGTATTATTGAATAAAATTAACAGTACAGTAATGTGTTATTTTGCTCACTCACAATAATGTGCCATATCTCAAGTCATGTGCTCAAAACCTGAGTGAGTAAAGTAAATAAATCAGCAATTTCTATGATTTTCATGAAAATAATGTTACCATGGAAACAAAATGTTTGACATTAAGAAAAAATGAAGTTTGCAAAACTATAGCTGTCACATGTGCCAAATTTCAAGTCAGATGCTCAAAAGCTGATGGAGTTAGGTGAATTCACAATATCATTATATGATTTTCTTTCAAAATATGCTGTCACCATGTTAGAGCTCACTAATGTCAACAATAATCGACCGCTAATGTCATAACAACCACTAATGTGGTTGTCGCATCTTCAAGCTATATGCTTATTTGACGACAGCCTTCTGAATTTACACTCCCAATACATGTGCCATAATTCAGTCAGATCATTTGATTTCCTTTATTCCGAGTGGTTCCCAATCGATGTGTTCTCTTAGCCTATTCTTTGATCTGTACACGTATATCTCAGTTTTATATTCGGATGTACACACTGCATGTTCCATTGTCTCGTAAACAAAAAGAAATGACTGTACTTCATTTTTATAATATCATGATCGATGCAGAACATTCTTCATAAATTAATTTGAATTTGGATCGTGCAATATCATAACAAGCTCTAATGTCATAACACGTCGACGACAAAATGTCGTAATGACCACTAATGTCATAACATGTCGACGACAAATGTCAACATTTCAAAATTTACTGCAAATGTCTTAACGCGTCACTGGGGAGAATCCAGGAATTCCGTAAAGGGGAGGCGCCTTTACAAAAGTAACCCCTCCTTCATTTTCTTTCTCTTTTTTTTTCTTTTAAACAAAAGAAATAAAACGAAAAAAAAAAATAAGGGGGATGGGGTTGCGCCAGCCTTTTATTTTGAAAGGTGTCTCCCCTTTACGGAATTCCTGGATCCGCCCCTGAAATGCAAGCAATGAGTTTTGACAATTGTGGATGATGCAATCGCGAATCGAGAGGGAGCGCATCTCCCTCTGGTGCCCCTTATATTCTTGTTAAAACAACAGAAGTAAAAACAAACAAAAAAAAAACAAAATGGGGGGGGGGGGAGGGGGGGGGGGGGTGCGCCAGCTTGTTATACTTTTGTAGAGGGGCGGCGCGGCGCCCCCCTCTGTCTCTTATTTTTTTGTTATAACAAAAAGAAATAAAATGAAGCTGGTTGCGCCAGCTTTTGATTTTGTATAAGGCGCCTCCCCTTTATGGAATTCCTGGATCTTCCCCTGTGACACGTTATGACATTTGCAGTAAATTTGGAAATTTTTATATTTCTGGTCGAGGTGTTATGACATTTGTGGTTAATCCGATTTTGACATTTGTGGTTAACGCAATCGCGGATCGAGAGGGGGCGCTTCCCTCTCTTGTGCCCCCTCTCTATATTTGTTAAAACAACAGAAATAAAAAGAAGAAAAGGGGGGGGGGGTTCACGCCAGTCTTTGATTTTGTAAAGGCGGCACGCCGCCTCAACGGAACTCCTGGATCCTCCCCTATGATGCGTTATGACATTTGCAGTAAATTTGAAAAATTTGACATTTGTGGTCGACGAGTTATGACATTTTGTGATTAATTCGATTTTAAATTTTGTCGTCGACGTGTTATGACATTAGTGTTATGGCCATTATGACATTTGTCGTCGACGTGTTATGATGATATTATAGTGGTTGTTATGACATTATAATACACGATCCAGATTCAAATGAATTTATTAAGAATTTTCTGCATCGATCATGATATTACAACAATGAAATACAGTCATTTCTTTTTGTTTACAAGAGAATGAAACATGCAGAGTGTTCATCCGAATCTAGTCTTGAAGTTTATGTGGCGTCCCTCAGGGTAGTATATTAGGACCTTTACTTTTCATCATATTACATAAATGATTTTTGTAGATCATCCGACATACTTTCTTTTATACGTTTTGCCGATGATTCAAATATTTTCTTCTCCCACCAAAATCCAATCACTCTATAACTGTTAATTCCGAATTAAAAAAAAAAAGTGACTCAATGGATAAGAGCCAACAAATTATTACTGAATCTTCAGAAAACTAACTATATGTTATTCAGTAAGTCTATAGAAGTTTTACCCATGCACAGATATCATCTTTGATGACGTTCACTTAGAGCGTGTATCTCATATAAAGTTTCTCGGTATTACAGTGGACGATAAACTTTCGTGGAAGCCTCATATTATTAATATTAGTAAAATAATTTCGCGCAGTATTGGTATTATTGATAGACTTAAATCTCACATCCCGTTGTCTTCTTTGCTGACGTTGTATTTTTCATTAATATTACCTTATTTAAATTATGGAATCTTAGCATGGGGTATAGTGCCCATCAAACTTTATTAGATAGATTATTGTTATTACAAAAAAAGGCACTTCGTATTATTTGTGGCGTTTCTCCACGTTCCCATGCAGATCCATTATTTGTTAGATATAAGATTTAAAAAATCAAAGATTTGTTTTTCTTACAGCTGGGTCAGTTTACGTTTAATTATAACACAAATGCACTTTCCAGCATTTTTTGATTCAATCTGTCAATGTTTCCCCGAAATCAATATTTTCATAATTATCCCACCAGGCGATCAAATGAGTTTCATTTACCCCTTCTGAGAACATTATTGGCTCAAAATACATTTATATATACACTGGCCCTAGATTTTGGAATTCTTTAAGTTGTGATATAAAAAATTCTTTATCTTTGAATTCGTTTCAGCGTAAGTTAAAATATTTTTTGTTGAACTCATTTTAAGATATATACGATTCATTACTTAGCTGGTCTTTACAGCCTATAAGGGTTCATCGTCAATCATTGATTTCATCATTGTGTATTTTTTACATTATCTTATTTTGTATACACTTTGCTCGGCTGACTGAGCTGAAACACCTCAATTCCCTCTTACGATCCCGATGTTTAGCGTGTTGGCCTTCCCTTTCATTTCCTTTTTCTTTCTCTCCTTCCTTTCCATTACACTCTAAAAACGCAAATGTCGAATCAACATTTAAAAGGGCCGAGGAGTGACAGCATTTTTTGAAGTGTTGCATCCAACTTTTAAAATAACATTTTAAATGTTGAATCTAGCAGGAAAACCAACACTTTGAAAATGTTGTCACTCCTCGGCCCTTTTAAATGCTAATTCAACATTTGTGTTTTTAGAGTGTATTCTTTTGTGTTTTATTACTGTCATGGTATACCCTACTGTAAAGTCATGTAATGTCGTTGTGTTTCTATTGTCTTGTCTATTGTCCTGTCTTGTTCTCTCCTGTCTTTGTAAAAAAAAAAAAAAAAGAAGTTTAATGTATTCACAAGAATCCTTTGAGTGGTTCACAATGTACAAGCATGCTTTTCAGTGAACCTCTCAGTTCTTTCTTTTTTTTCCCCTCCAAACATAACTTTGTATTCTGCCGGTGTGCATGTATAATTTCCTATTTGTTAACCATTATCTACCATGTAAAGTCGAATACATGCCTATGTTATATCTTCTGATTCATTTCGTGTTATGTTTGACGAAAAAGAAAGAAGGAATGAAATAAATGAAATGAAATGAAAATGAAATGAAATGAATATAAAATTGAGATATACGTGTATCGACAGATTAAAGAAAAGAGTATAATGAGAGAACGCGTCGATAGGGAACCACTCGGAATACAGAAAATCACTGACTGAATTAACGGAGTGTATAAATGCAGAAGACTGTCGTCAAGTAAGCATATAGCTTGAAGATACGGCAGTCACATTAGTGGTTGTTATGACTCTACTGGTCGATTATTGTTGACATTAGTGGGCTCTACACATGGTGGCAGCACATTTTGGATGAAAATCTTATGCAATGATATTGTGAATTCACCTAACTCCCTCGGATTTTGAGCATTTGACTTGAAATTTGGCACATGACCACGTGACAGCTATGACAGGTCATTATAGTTGTGCAAACTTCATTTTTTCTTAATGTCAAACATTGTGTTGACATGGTAACAGTATTCTTAATGAAAATCATAGAAATTGCTGATTTACTGACTTTACTCACTCAAGTTTTGAGCACTTGACTTGAGATATGGAACATGTGACTATCAGTGAGCATAGTAACGCATTTTTGTTAATTTTATTCAATGTTGAACAATACATTGTCATAGTATTTTTTTTTAAAGAAAAGCATATATACAAAGTGATCATTGCCTGTTGAGCTAACTGCCTCAGTGTTTAGTTTTGGGGATATTAATCACATTGAGTGATAGCTCTAGTATGTATCACAATACTTCTTGGATACTGGAGGATCCGATTACATCTGTAGTATACCTTCATGAAAAAAAGTGCTTGAACATAAAGAAGTGAATAAAGTGCATATATAATGACTTCATGCAACAGTGGTGTAATTTTCCTAGATAACATGTGACTGTACATGTTTCTAGACAAACTGATCAATGTATATAGAGAGTAGAAAGTGGTCTTGTAAACAAACATTGTAAAGTTTAAGAATCAGAAAGAGAGAAGGGGGAGGGACAGAGAGAGTATGAGAAACAAATAAATTGTATGATATATATAGGCTAATTCAAGCAGTGATCGAGGAAGAAATACACGAGTCATGAATTTGAAAAAGGAGGGGGTCCGAGAGAGGTCGGAAAATGAATATGCAGAGTGAGTCTTTGAAACTAGTATGAAGGAAAGAGGGACAGGTTTGAGAAACAAAATAATATACCATCAGTATGAAGATAGATTTGGGGGCCTTTAATAGCAACAGATATAACAGGGGGTTGGGGTCTGAGAAATAAAGTTAATACATGTACATACAATGTATAGAGGGGGTCTTAGAAACAGAAATCATGTGATATGAGAGGGAGTCAAGAGAGATAGAGAGAGCTTGTATTTGGAACAAATACTATGATGTATGGAGAGACGGGAGATGAGAGACGTTTTGGAAAGAAGAGAGTGAGGGGGGTCTGAAAGACAAATACAGTACTTTTGATACAATGTATTAATTTTAAAATGAGAAAAAAGGCAAACATTTTCCAATGTATATATGATGTTTGTTCCATTCAGGTGTCATTAGATTTAAGCGATCATGTTATTTCACAACTCTCTGATACATGTACATGCATATGTACCAGCTGTAGCATATTCCATAACTTTCAACTACTCTCCCTTCAAGCTTTCCATCCATGCTCTTCTTTTCCACTCCTTTTCCCTTCAATCTTTCCTGTCAATATCTATAATTATCAATCAACGGAGATGGAAAAGTGTTACATTATATACTTACATTTTGTTAGATTACTCGTCATGTGTAGGCCTATTGTGTCGTTATGCGTTTCAATATCGGGGGGGGGGGGGGGTGGATTGGCTTCACCTTCAGTCCCCCCCCCACATATCAGTAAACGCAAACGTGTATAGGCCTACAATTTACAAAGGCGAAAAATGACCATCTAAATGTAATTCTTTGGGAGTATGCTCAGCGCCCCTTCCATCCCCTTAAAAATCACTCCAACCTGTATATATATATATATATATATATATATATATATATTCATTTATATTCATATATATATATATATATGAAGAGTTTGTTTGCTAAAACCAATAAGTCCATTTTTGAAGCCTTTTGAAGTACGGTTTCTGTCATAAAGTGCAAAATAATACCATTTAAATGATATATTGGTCATTACATATAAAGGTACATTTTTGAAGTTATGGTCAAAAGAAACAAAAATGTTCTTATTATTCTCTTTATTTTTCTTGACCTTTAATCGCAAATATCTCCATTTGACAAATATGGACTTATCGGTTTTTGCAAACAAACTCTTCATATATATATATAATATTCAGTCAGTGTAGCCCATTATATACACCCCCATCATACACCAATAATTGGTCTTCCATGGAATGTACCCTCATTTGATGAGATATCACAGAATATTCATTGCTTTTTTATCTCTTTCCTTATGATTCTCTCTCTCTCCCCTTCTCCTCCTGGTCAGATTTTTTGTTTTGTTTTGTTTTCTTTTTCGCACTCACTCGTTTACATACGTACATGTACGTGGATGCAGGTCTACCACGGCGAGCAAAACTTTCACAGCGCGTACCCACACACTCACTGATGAACGTGTACGAATCGCGAGCGGAGGGTTCAGTGCTCACAGAACTCTTCGCAACCAACAACCCTAGTGGAGTAAGCATAGACGCATCACGAGCGGTTTCATTGAATTAGATTGCGAAAAGCCACAGGCTTGCGTGTAAATAAAAAATACGCGACCGGGACGGGGAACAGTCAAGGTGCGGGAAATGTCCTTCAAGTCGTCTGTCCTGGGTCCGTCTGTCTCTCTGTCCCAAGGTTACCCTCCACGTGAACTTTCCGTGCGTGCGACCGGTGCGTGCACACACGTTTGTTGGGAGTTGTGCTGTCCGTCAGCCTGTGCTGGCACATACGCCGTTTACCGGAGGGTACGCGGCCGTATGGCCAAGCTCCATACCATAGTGTATGCGTGGCGACGGACGGTGCTACACACCGGTGAGTCTAATTACTAGTATGTACCGCGGCACCGGTATTGGCTTGTATATTCGCGGTGGCAGATATATTATCGCCGACCGTATATGTTATATACTCCTGGTGGCCGATATATTATCGCCGACCGTATATGTCATATACTCCTGGTGGCAGATATATTATCGCCGACCGTACTATAGTATGTGATACATATTCCTGGTGGCAGATATACTATCGCCAACCATATATATACTTCGGGTGGCAGATATAATCGCCATCCATACAACCAAACCGAGTACCGAGCACGGAGTTCAACCTGTCTTACTACACTCCCCCCGGTCCTATAGATTGTCACCTGTATGGCGACAATCTTCACAAAAAAATAATTCCCCCCCACTTCTTTTTGCCTGTGGAACTTCAGTTTGCCGGAGTGCCGATTAACGGCAATTCTAGCAGAATGCCTGTTAACGGCCATCCCGGCAAAACTACATTTTCCATTAAAAAGCATGATTAGATTGTTCTGCCGAAAACCTTCAGCTCACTGGAAGAGGCAGATTTAAAGAAGAGTTACCTGAAGGGGAGTCCAGTGGAGGGAGACAGAGAGACATTTTCAGGGTGGGTGGTGATTGACACCCCAGACCCTCTCTATAACTGAGCATATATGTCTATCATATATGCGCAGTTCCAAATTACTTCTGTAAGTTTTTCTTACAGAAATTCATAACATATATGGACATATTTGTACTAATTACACTACAGATATATACATATATACAATGGCCAGATGGATGGAATTAATGGCCATAGAGGCGGTGCCCGTTGGCGAGGGTCTCCGCCAGCAGGGCCGGCAGAGCCACCCCACGGATGTTCGCCACCACCTGGCTCACATCCCCGACAAAGAGTGGAGTATTGTACCACATGTCGGGATGGGGTTTCAGGTGGGGCGAGTCCGTCTCCAGCAACAATCTGTTGCTGGGGATGGCCCGCACGGCCTCCTGCTGGACATGCCCAAAGGTCCGGGCCAGGCCAGTTATCCCAAAATAGGCATTCGGGAAAAACCGGCACCAGTCCCGGACGAGGGCAACACTCCCACCGAAACAGTGGAGGTGAATCCTTTGGAACCGCTGGCATCTCTGCCTTAGCAGGCGGAGAGCCAGCCGGTGGGGCACAGTGCTGCAGATGTCCGCAGCACTGCCCCTGAGGTGCATCACTAGGACGAACCCCAGTGTTCCCAGGTCAAGGATCCTTTTGAAAAGGTCCTCCTGGGGCCCCACCTGGTTCCTGGGCATTGAAAAGTCGAAGCCCAGTTCGCTCACTGCAACAACCCGAGGGTGTTGCAAGTGGCGAACAAAGGATTCCCACTGTCCGGCGGTGAATTTTGCTGCCTTCTTTGGGTGGACTCCCACCGCCACTTTGTATTTGAGGGCCTGATGGAAATGCCCCTTAAATCCGGCCTCGGTGAACTTTTCTGGGTCACAAAAGTTCACCACCCCACCGGCCAGTCGGACCGGCATCCTTGGTGCCCTCCCTGGGGTCAGTGTCCTGTCCCCGGGGTTTTCCAGGGAGTCCATTTGGAGCCGGTCTAGATGGAAATGAGCGTCGTATGCCCAGACTGCCGGAGGAGATGGTGCTCTTTGGGGTGCCGGAGCCCTCCTTGGCTCTGCCACCTCTGGAACCCAAGCACCCCTTGCGTCCATTACGTTCACCGGGCCTCGGGCGGGGGGTTGGGCTGTCTCCTCGGCCGGCACCCCCAGCTGCTGCTGCAGTGTTCTGGGAAGCCGGCCAAGAAGAAAGGCCATTATACGCCAATGAATCAAGGCTGCCGGCGAGTTTATGGGGGAGATGGAGGGCACGACTCTTGGCCAGTGTTCCCTGGCAATCATGCTCTCCATCTCCATAAACACATCCACCGGTATGGTGGATGTGCCGGCCTGCCAGGATCCATTGACGTGGGCCACCAGGTCATCCAAACTGGCTCCTTCCCCAATCAGATGCCTGGCTATCAGCCCAAGCCCCTCCACCCGCCGAGTCACCGCCTCCGACCACCTTGGGCTCAGGTGGTCCTTATGGGGGCGGAAGTAATCCGGCAGGTGGTGGTAGACATGTCCTCGCAATTTTTGCGTGACATGTCTGCACCCCACCACCGGACACTTCCGCCCCCGCCCGTGGCGTGGTTTTTTTTTTTTTTTTTTTTGGGGGGGGGGGGCTAGGGGTGTGGCCTCGGCTTGTGTTACCCTTCCACGTCCCCTGCCCCCCTCTGTCACTACCCCACCCTGGCGGGGCTGCCCAGGCATACTGTGGGCCCGAAGGCTCTCAGCAGCCCGGGCCCGAGCCCTCTGTTGCCGCCGCACCTGCCAGTGCTTCCAGTTTTTGTATTTTTTACTGCCTTTCCTTGAACCGACGAACCTCTTTATGCCTGTGGATTGAGGCTGTTCTTGGAAAAGAGTGAAGCCGCCGGCATAACCGGCAGGCTCTAGTTCATCAGTCTCTGGGAATGCGGGGGCCGGCAGGGGCGGCAGGCAGTCCGTCGGAGTGGGGGATGGAGTGGGGCTTCGGAATAATTCGACCAACCCCATCTCCATGTCCAGGTCATCGCTGGCTTGGGTGGTCAGTTCATCATAAGTTGTACCCGCGTCATGTGGTTCCATCTGCAAAGAAAGAAATTCATGCATTATTGTTGTTACTTAATTACTGCTGCATCTTCTCACAGAATGGGCAATAGTATTTATCAATTACCATGCCCTCTTCCGGAGTTATTCTAATGCAGCTCCCATGGAACCACTCGTCGCATCCATCACACTGAATCATGAAAGAGCCACCGTCTGGCCTCTTACAGAAGCAGTAGATGTCCTGTCCACTGGTTCTCTTCTCAGGGACCGGGCTATGATCGGTGCACAGCTTCAGGCGGTCGTGGTTTACGACGTGGGCCATGTTGCGGTACACCACCCGATACAGGTAGGGGAGAGTTTCTTGATTATGACGGCAGGTCCTTTCCATGGGGATTGTAATTTCTTACTTTTTCCCTTGGCGACCGCCGAGTCCAACAAGTAGACTTTATCCCCCTCATGGAATTCCCGGAGATGAGTTTTCATGTCATAGTCCCGTTTCATCCGTTTCTGTGACGAATGAAGGGTCTGGCGTGCAGCTTCGTGAGCTTGCTGGAGTGTCTGCGCCAGAGTTATGACATACTCCTCCATTGATCCTGAGAATGCCTGGTCAGGTACTGGGTACATGAGGTCAGCTGTGTGATTGACCTCCCTCCCTAACATTAGCATGTTTGGGGTGAATCCCGTGCTTCGGTTCACGGTAGAGCGAATTGCCCCTGCGATTTGGGGTAGGAACTTATCCCACTGGTGTTGGGATTTACCAATGTGGCACCGTATTGCGTCCATGAGGGTCCGGTTGAATCGCTCAACTTGCCCATTAGCTGACGGCCGGTACGGTGTTGTTTTGGGCTTGTGGATCTGCAATACTTTGCATAGGTCTGCAAACAGCCGACTTTCAAAGTTTCTACCCTGGTCCGTAAATATTTGCAACGGACATCCAAATCGGCTGAAGAATTCGCCCACGGCTGCATGGGCGGTTGCCTCCGCCGTTTGGGTTGGCAAGGGGACACATTCTACCCACTTCGTGAACTGGTCAACCATCATCAGAATATATTCATTTCCGTTGGATGTCTTTGGGAGGGGGCCAATAAAATCGAGATGAACTCTCTCCATTGGCACCCCTGCATGGTAATTAACCATGGGATGTTTCCCATACCTCCCGGTTTTCTTATTCTGATTGCACACTGCACAAGACTGGACATACCTTTTCGCGTTTCGGGACATGCCGTACCAGAAGTATCGTTGCCTCAGTCTGCTCAGAGTGCGGTCGACCCCTGCATGGCCCGCTGATGGCAGGTTGTGATTGTGCTTAATCACTTCCTCCTGCAGGGACACGGGGATGACGAGGATGGGCTTGTCCCCATCTGTTCTGCAGATAAGGCCATCCTTTATGTCAAACAGGTCTCTGTTGGTCCATAGAAATTTACCAGCGGGGTTCAATAACATGAGAGTCCCTTCCTCTGGTTCTTCCCTGGTTAGTAACCAACTTCGGAGGTGTGTTAGTTCTGCATCGGTCTCCTGTTCCTGTTTTACTCTGCCGGTGGGGGTTTCACCGTCCAGGGCAAGAGTATCAGAAGGAACCGGCGCAGATTCGGTACTTACTGTGTCGCTTGCTCGTGTCATGCCATTGATGGAGATAGTAATATCCCCATTGATGGCAGTGATATCCATGTGTGTTACATGGAATTCGGCAGGTGCTACACTGCAGACCGTTACCTCTGAGACCTGTTTTGATTTGTAGGCTAGTGGAATTACATCATCCACTTCGTTGGCAAAGCTTGACCAGTTTTGGTGGGCCTTACGACAATAAGAGCAGCCTCGGCACGGGAGGTCATCAGGATGCATAACCGAGGTGGTATTCTTCGCACATGAACTCACTTGTTGGGATTCGCGAGAGTGCGTCTGCATTCTGGTGTTTTTTCCCCGGCCGATGCTGGATTTTCATGTCGTACTGGGCCAACCCCTCCAGCCATCTTGCCAACTGGCCTTGTGGGTCTTTGAAATTGAGCAACCATATCAGGCTTCCATGGTCGGTTCTCATCGTGAATGGCTTGCCGAGAAGATAGTGTCGATACTGGCGTGTAAACCTAACCACTGCTAGAAGCTCGCGTCGAGTGACGCAGTATCTACGCTGCTCTGGTGACAGTGACAGGCTGGCATATGCGATAACCCTCTCTTGTCCCTCTTGGAGCTGCAGTAGTTCAGCACCGATTGCTGTGGCAGACGCATCAGTATCGAGCACAAAGTGGTCCTTGTCATTGGGTAGTGCTAAGACTGGGGCAGAAGTCATCAGCTGTTTAACATTGTCAAACGCTGCTTGGTGCTTCGCCTCCCAGTGGAAATCGTGCTTACCTGTTAATTCATACAGGGGACCCACCGTCTTAGCATAGTCCTTGAGGAAGACTCGGTGGCAGTAAACCAGACCGAGAAATTGTTCAATTTCTTTTGTGTTGGTCGGTACTGGCCAGTTTACCACTGCTTGAGTGTGGTCTTCTTTCAAGTGTAGACCTGAGCTGTCTACTTCCCTGCCAAGGAATTCCACTCGTTTTTGGAATAGTGCACACTTCTTGGGTTTCAGCTTTAGTTTGTAATCCCGGAAGCGTTCAAGCACTTTCCTCAGGTTGCTCATGTGGTCATTGAACGAAGTTCTTAGCACTACCACGTCATCAAGGAAGGCGAGGGCGATGTCCCAATTTAGTCCTCTGAGAACGAGGTTCATCACCCTCGAGAAAGTTGCCGGGGCGTTGCACAGACCAAAGCCCATGCGAACAAACTCAAACAGACCATACCTTGTGGTAAAAGCTGTTTTTTCCCGGTCTTCTTTCTTGATCTTGACCTGGTAGTATGCCGAGTTGGCATCCAGCTTCGAGAACCATGTGTTGCCCGCAAGCGTATCAAGGCACTCTTCGATGCATGGCAGAGGGTAGACATCTTTCTTTGTCACAGTGTTAAAAGAAACCTGTACTGACATTTTCTACTGTCTGATAATTCTAATCTCCTTTTTCTGATGCCTACAACTGGAAAGAGAGGATTCTAAAACCCAGGATAAGCCTGTAATGATTTTTTGAAAAAAATGAAAACGAGCAAGCCAAGGAACGATCCACACAATTTGGCATACGTCACAGGTGCCAACCTCCGAATTTAGCAAAACGAACTAGAAAGGTTCTACACATGTCAATTTACTGATGAAATCTCACACGAAGTACTGCAAAAACTGTTATTTAGTAAAATTGCAATATGGAGCTGAAATAAACATGTTAAACAATATTTATTAATTTTTAAAAGGAATCTCTTCAAAAGCTTTTTATTTAGATCAAATTTGTGGGGAATACTCCAGATATGCAAAATGAAATTGGCATCATTGTCCGAACGTGCTGCCCATAGAAAATTGTGTGTAAAAAAAAGTAACATTGCACTAACTATGCATTGATGATGAGCGATAATGGTTCGACATCACAGTTCAAACTATCTAACGAAGATGAGGACTGAGAGATTCTTAAAATCTAAATCCAAAAAAAAAAAGTCAACGGCAATCACGGTTTACGCCTAGTTAGAAGAAAACGGCACTCAGTACATATAGACTCTAGCAGTTAGACTAGAACTGGGACTAGGACTAGGACTAGTGAGCAGTCAAGGACCGAGAAGATTCTACTCGCCGCTCCGTCGACAGCTGTACGTGCACAGCGCTAAAAATAGGCACAGCGTAAACGTTTCGTACAATACAAACCCCGAATGGCCCTGCTGCAAGAATTTTAAGCTATATAGAAAGTCCAGACGAAAGTCCAGACTCCAAGGTCTAGCGTTGCCGCTAGAGGCCCTTGTGCTGCAGGCCCTGTGGTTTCTGTGCTGAATTTTGCAGGTAAGGTATCTGCTTTATGGATTTTCAATGTTTTTGTGGTCGAGATAAATATCATGGTGGTCGTATTAACACCAAGGACTAACTTAGATCTAGTTTTATAGTAGGACCCATACCTGGGAAGAGTGGCCCGACCACGTAGATACAAACAGTGCCACCGCTTCGCGATCCAAGCGCTGGTGTAGGCATAGTGCTAGAGTACTTCCGTATCCATGTAGATATTTCAAAATTCACCCAACCAAATTGCACCAAAATCACAAGAAGTATTTTATGACTCATGTCCACTTGCTCACGCTAATTGGAACCAAATCGCAAGTTGAGAAGCGTAAGTGAAGTTGTCGACTTTCCTGTCGTCGCTAAAAACAATCTGCTTTGTACGACTAAACAAGAGTGATCGCGGCGTAGTAGCCCTACTTGCCTGCGCACGCACAGACTGAAGTTAGCCATCTAATATCATGAGACAAATCTTTCAAGTAATCGGGAGCAAGAAATCAATTTATAAATTATTTGAGCTAAGTTGAATGAAAAATAAAGTTCGTAAATCACACAAATCGCTAAAATCATGACATTTTTAAATTTAGTTCCCGCGTACATTCCCCGTTCGCACAGCACTAGTCGGCTAACTTCAGTTCTAGATTGTGCATATCGCGTTTATCAAGATCTCTCGCGAAGTGTGACTTTTTTTTTTAGTGACAACTTGAAATTCGGCGTCAATATTGATACTTCTCGATTACCGATTTCGTTCAAATATAATACGGTGTTTTGAAATATGCTTAGAAGTATATCCTGTAATTTTGGTGCAATTTGGTTCAGCGAAATTTGAGACAGCTGCATGGATAGGACAGTACACAAGTGCTGCCTGCTAGCTAAATTGGGCCTAAGCGTCGTCTGCTACTCGGCACGATTTAACGCACGCGTATGCGAGGGCTTGTAATCAGTGAAACATTTGGCACCTGTGACATCACGACATCCGGGCTCGTCAGCTCATTAGCATAATTCTCGCCCAAAATTTTCCATTTTCAACATGAAATTACGGACTAAATCGTTATGAAATTTTGATTCTGTTTGCACCGCTGGGTCTTTTAGAATTAAAAGAACATATAAAAGAATAAAAAACCGGTACAATGCCCTTTTAAGACGACGGTAGTCAATACACCACCGAACACCCCCGTCTCTCTTCCTCACCAGCACCGGAGCTGAAGCCCACTCTGACATTGAAGGTTGAATCACCCCGGCTGAGAGCATTTTGTTCAAATGTGCTTTTTCTTCCTGCACAAAGTTCTGGGGGGTTCGCCTCATCTTTTGTTTGATTGGCTTCGCCTCCCCAGTATCGATCTGATGCGTTATTTCTTTGAAATCGCCTAGATCGAATTCGTCCTTTGCGAAGACTCCCTCAAATTCTATGAGCAACTCCCGCAGCATTTCTTGCTGTTCTGGGTTTAGATGTTCGCTTGACTTTGCCCATAGGTCCATTAACTGGGCAGGCAGTTGATTACTAGTGGGGAAATCAACTAATTGTACTTTCTTGCCCTCCCGAGAGGTCTCCGCTTCTACAGGATGTACAATGGAGACTTCCATTGCCTCCCCTATGATCTTATCCCGTTTCCAGCGGATATTATTACCTGTCGGGTTTAGGGCAAAGATTTCCATGTCTGCCTCAGTTTCGTGGAGTGATCGGGGGATGAACCCAACTAAATCCCTGCTTGGCTGTACCAGGAACTGATTGAGGGGGTGACTCATTCGGCACTTCACCCTCTTAATGGATCTTGGGGGAATTACCACAGTTTCTGATACAAGGACCGTGGTCATTGATACTGTGGGTTGCCCCGAGTCTGTAGGGATGTCTTCGCCTTGGATAGACAGTATGGATTCCGGTATGTTGATGTTAGCTTTATGTTTTCTGAGGATGTCTACCCCCAGTAACATATCGTCGTCAATTGGTGCAATGTATACAACTTCACTGAAATTGACATTGCCCAATGACAACTCTACCGGTCCGACTATCATACCCGTCATTTTCATGTTCCTTCCCGCAGTGTTGAGGGTTACATACCTCAGCACTGCTGGTTTGGGGGACAATGTGTTGTACACCCTATCTGACATGATAGTTACCTCTGCAGCTGTGTCCACAACTGCTCTCAGTGCTCTATCACCGACCTTTACATCCACGCCCAGCATTGAGTTGGATTTCAGTCGGCAGACAATTACCTCGTCAGCGGGTGACATGTCCCTCTTCTGGCAGCCCGGGTCAAGCTCTACCTTGTCAGTAGGAGGGGGCCACGGTGGTAGCCGCCATGATTTCGACGAAGGCAGAGGTGCGTCCTCGCCTACCGTGTCCTTCGTGGCGCCACCACTCCCTCCAGCTGATGGCCATGGTGGTTGCAGCCACGGTTTTGACGAAGGCAGAGGTGCGTCCTCGCCTACCGTGTCCTTTGTGGCGCCACCACTCTCCCCAGCTGATGGCCATGGTGGTAGCAGCCATGCTTTCGACGGAGGCAGAAGTGTGTCCTCGCCTACCGTGTCCTTCATGGCGCCAACACTCTCCCCAGCTGATCTTTCACTCACCACAGACGCCAGAAATGAAGGAGTGAAGGCTGTCTCATCTTCTCTGGACTCTTCAAGTTGTGTCTGCAAACTCGAAGGTTCCTCCAGAGGTTTGACATTGGTGCCGGATTCGACTTCCGGCAACCCTTGACCCAGATTTACTCGGACCGGGTCTGGGTCTGATCCACCGATCCGCGACCGTTTCCCTGATCCTCGTCCACAAACGAAACTGACTTTTCTGTCTTTTTTTCTAGACAGTCTCGCTTGAAGTGCCCAGTTTTGCCACAGTTGTAGCACTGAATGGTCCTACCGGGAGAAGCGAGTCGGTTAGGGGACTGACGAGGATAGGCTGAAGTTGCCCTCGTGAGATCTTTGAGGGATAATTGAATTCCCTGGACGGCACCTTGGATTAGGTTGACTGCCTCATAGATGGAGTCTACCTTTCCTTCCAGGGTACTTACCCGTTTCTCCAGCCTTTCCACATGGTCTGAAGGTTGAGGACGCTGACTGGTGGTTGCTGGTGAAACCTGCCGGATTTCAAAGTCCCGGCCAGGCCCTTCCGTCATTGAAAGCTGCTTTACTTCCTTAGACGGCTTACCATATATTGCACAGTGAGTGTGCTTGTACCACCTCACAAAGTCAAGTGCCTCATCCGAAGACCTAGGCCTGGAGTTCATTGCGTACTGACCGGCCTCCCGGTCCAGCGAGCCCTGACAAAATCTGAGGACTACTTGCTTCTGAATGTGGCTTTCAGGCAAGTCTGGGAAGGCATAAGTCGCGAGAGTCATCAAGCGGTCAGCCCATTCCACAGAAGTTTCCTCTGGGTTTTGTCTGGCGTAAGTGAAGTGCATTTGTGACACTTCTGGCAGATCTCTACGGGCAAACCTCTTTTCCAGACGTTTGGTCAGGTCCCAGTAGCTTATGTCCGGTTCCCTTTCGATGAGGAGGGCATAGAATTCACTAGCCCCTCCCTCCAAGGACCAGTATAGTTGACGCTGCCTCTGCCGGCTATTCCATCCACAGTCATCGGCGAAGGTATTGAACTTTGCCATAAAAGCTTGCAAACTTCCCTTGCCGTCGAATGTGATGGACTTCGGAATCAACGGCCGCGAAGAAGCTGTGGACCTACCAAAGTCATCTGGGTATCTTGCTCTTGGTGACCTCTCATACTCCCGATAGTCTCGGGATGGAAAGGCAGGAGAAGACCGAACCCTGGCAACCGGTGGAGGTGCCACAAATTCGGTACTTCTCGCCTCTCGCTCATGGAAGTAGTGTCTGGGGGCATACCTATCTCTGTACGAAGGAGGTTCATAAGGAGGAGCTGTCCTCCCATATTCCTCCCTGGGGTTCACAGACTGAGGCTCGCGCCTTTCCATAGCCTCCCAATCCCGGTAACGCGTCCTCTGGGTTAGTCCAGGGGACGGGTACCGGTCACGTCTGTGATCATCTTGCACCCTATGATCAAAATTGTAATCCATGGTTTGAGTACCATGGCTTTCTTTCCCATACATTTGAGCTGCATGGTACTCACCTTGCTTCCCTGCCACGCCGGGAGGTGCCGCACACCCATCCCTCCCTAACGATCTGGGCGGAGAGGTGCCGCATCCCCGGCTTATCGACTCAGGGTTCTCCCTAGTGGGAGATCGCCTCTCTGCAGGGGCTCTGAGTTGGGTCTCACTTTGGGTTGTACGTGGTGGAAAATAATCAAAGGGATAGGGCATTGGATTATTCTGATCGCACCCATCGGCCGCAGCATGCTTTGGTGACCTAAGGTCCCGCTTGCCGGGACTGGATGGAGAGAAATCAAAATAATCCATCAAATTTGGAATATTCCTCAAATAGGACATAGAGGAGAGCAAAGTGGGGGAAAGGTCCCCCTGTGCCTCTCTCAAGTCCAAAATACGCTGGGCCAAAGCATTTCCAATCCCTGGCACCAGCGTCAATTCATCTTCCGTGCAAAAATTAATGCGAATCTTCGACATTATTACACTGTGTACTTATACTATAGTGCAGAAAATAAAAAAAGAGAAAAAAATGCAATATCCCGATATCCAAACAGTCGACAGTACCCAATAAATAACAACTGAGTATAATACTCAGTGAATACCGGTCAAATGAAGCGCAACTATTCCGTATACTCTTGATCAGAGCGGTAGAATAACGGCAATAATCGCCCGGTATACCACCTTAATTACCAACAATTACTAACATAAGGAAAAAGGAAAAAAAAAATCTATGCACGGTATCGAATATTCTGACAACAAATATATCTATTTGCCACCAAAATAAGAGGCCGGTAATATATACATAGGTCAAGTGACCCTAGTATATACGATCACCTATGCGCCAAATAGTAAACAAAAAAAAAAATCAAACAGTTCACTTAGGGCTGCAGTTCCTATCTGCTTGCCCAATTGGCCGCCTATAAAACTGCGAAGACGCACCACAAATCGCGGAAAATCACAATATATTACGACAAAGTAATAATAATAAACGTATTATACAATTATGTTTGAAACGCAATTACGTATTTTGATCCAGTGACCAAATATACACACCCGCCTAATAGCGAACAAACACTAACAAAAATGCATCAGTTCGGCAGCACATTTACCCGCTATCCCGATGTCTGGCAGCCTCTTATTAGAAAGGCGCCGGACTGACCACGTGGATGTCATACGTGATACGGAAAAGTCAGGTTAGGCACGCTAAATCCAAACTGGTCGCAAGAAATTAAGAGAAAAGAAGAAAATGAAATACAAATTCAACGCTTTGCTTTCCAGTTTCTTAATGCGGAAGCAATTATGCGGTAAAGAAACAAAGAACGAAGGAAGGAAAAAAATACCACGCAAACACGAACGCGCGATGTTACCAGCAAGGGGCTGAATTTACGTGAACGATGCAGAAAATAGTTTTCCAAAGTCCACGAAAAGTCAAAGGTGATATACTAGTACTTGGAAAAGAAAAGGAGAAACTGGAGAAAGAAGCAAAGCAAGACAAATACAGGTATACGATAAGGCAATCAATATATATCCTCCAATATTTGGATCATCCCTTATAGTGAAATTATAATCACTTTAGGACGTCCAAATTGTGGTGGAACGTTAACAAATGCGCATGCAAAAATCACTTTATGAAATCAACAAACACATAAATTATTTTCAAACAATTCTCGCAACAAACAGTCGCAACAACAAACAGAAATTGCGTGTACAACATGTAATCATACTCTCAGCAAAGCATGTAAAAAGCATATAACATTAGAGAAATAGGAATTGCATCAAGAAAATACATGTATAAGCGTCAAGAAAAGCATGAAAGAAGATTGCATGAAAGAATATAACGTATGTGTCACCAACGATTCAAAGCAATCAAAAATCAATCATCAAACGCACCAAACAAAGATACAACAATGTACAAATGCTAGCATGCAAACGTATAAAGTATATAAGGATGCAATACAAATGCGAGAAACGAAACATATAAGGATGCCGCGATTGCCTGGTTTCAACGCGATCTGTTTACCGCGGTCATTCTGAACGGCGCAAGCAACCGCGAAAATCCAACTATCCGAGAAAGAGAGAAGAAGAAGAAAAAAAAAATCTATCCGAATCGGAAAACGAAAACGCAAATAAACGTGTAAGCACGGCAAGCGTTGAATATGCTGCCGATTCTCACCCTATACGATGGTATATAAACAGAAAGGGAAAATCTAACCCTTCTAGTTATACATGAGTAGCGAGAACGACAAAAGAAAAAAAAATCACAAGTGACTATATACATCAACAACGAGCAGTCAAAAAAAATTTTTACGATAATTCACAAAGAATTAAACGCTACTCAGGAGAAAAAAAAAACTACTGCTATACATCACATACAAATCAATCTTACCAGCTTTACTTCAACAAGAAAGCAAAGCGAAATAGAAAAAACAAAGGTGTACGGCGTACCATATAAGCAACGAATTGGGTAGTCAAAATGTTCGTATTACTTCCTACCCCAGTGCGTTACTGAGCGGAAAAAAGAAAACAAAGAAATACAAAGCGAGCGCTCGACACTAAACGGTGCGACTATACGCTAAAATCAATCGGTCTAGTGTATAAGCCTGCACGTAAGGTGCAGCGAGAAAAACGAACAGGGAATGAGCATGAATCTGTATTAGTAAAAATCAGGCTAACAAATGTATCACATCACTTATAGTACACCACTTCAGGGAAAAGAGAGAAAGAAAGGAAAAAAACTAGAAAAAATAAGAAATCTCGGAACACGTTAAGTGCAGTAGGACGACGCACCAACTATGACGATTGCCGAATATGCACAAAACGTCACTTCAGCAGCCGGGTATAATACGGAGAAAGTATAAGAAAGCAAAATACAAAATAACTCAAATTGCTACTTACAATCGTGTCTGGATCACCGGTGCTGTGCGGAATTGGGGTTTTGTTTAGCTCCCCAAACCAACAGGTGGATGCTCAAGAGGAGCTAAACAAAAGGAACTTGACCGCGGGATCGAAAACGGCGCGAATCTTAGGTCACGTGTTCTAAACGGCGCGCTTCCAAACAATAGCGGCATCCGCACGTGAACTCAAATGTTACGAAAAATCCCAAAATCACCACTTAACTAACATAAAACTAAACTTAATTTACCTAAATTTAACAATTTCTTTTCTCCGTAAACCATAAAGAGAATTTTTTCCTGTTTCTATTGTGACTTTCTGGTCTGCCACGCCCGTACGTAATGGGTTGGCAAGACCAGAATTTACCACAAAATGTTACGAATTAAAGACAACCGGCAGCAGTAAGCGCCGGTATTTGTTCCCGACCGGAAAAAATAATACAACTAATTTGTTTAGAAAGAAGCCTCAAATGTTTGAAAAACAAACTCGTTAAGAGTCGGTATAAATTACTTGAAAAATACTCCAAAATACTAACATCCCTTAAGCTACCTTACAGTTTCTTAGGGTTTTCAGAAAAGAAAAGAAAAAGAACAAATATCCTTGCCGCCCATGTAAATTGGCGGCAAATTCAAAATGCCTATGATGATTCCCTCCCGGGTTCAAAAAAAGAACATCCTCGTCGCCATTGTAGCGTTCCTCCCTAGTTGAGGTGCCGAGGGTGTATAGGGAACAAACGCTATCGAAATATCTACTATTATTATGCCCTAATTAACGCTATAAATAAACTCTAATAACAAACAGACTCAGCCTCTGCTTACCGTTATGAGCAGCTGCTCCCGTTTCCAAGTGCAGGTATACAGGTAGTGAATACTTGCAGTAATGTCAGTGGCGTCCCAGGACCCGGACGGAGGACAGTCAAGGTGCGGGAAATGTCCTTCAAGTCGTCTGTCCTGGGTCCGTCTGTCTCTCTGTCCCCAGGTTACCCTCCACGTGAACTTTCCGTGCGTGCGACCGTTGCGTGCACACACGTTTGTTGGGAGTTGTGCTGTCCGTCAGCCTGTGCTGGCACATACGCCGTTTACCGGAGGGTACGCGGCCGTATGGCCAAGCTCCATACCATAGTGTATGCGTGGCGACGGACGGTGCTACACACCGGTGAGTCTAATAATGTATGTACCGCGGCACCGGTATTGGCTTGTATATTCGCGGTGGCAGATATATTATCGCCGACCGTATATGTTATATACTCCTGGTGGCCGATATAATTATTATCGCCGACCGTATACGTCATATACTCCTGGTGGCAGATATCTTATCGCCGACCGTATGTGACATATACTCCTGGTGGCAGATATATTATCGCCGACCGTATGATATCTACTCCTGGTGGCCGATGTATTATCGCCGACCGTACTATAGTATGTGATACATATTCCTGGTGGCAGATATACTATCGCCAACCATATATATACTTCGGGTGGCAGATATAATCGCCATCCATACAACCAAACCGAGTACCGAGCACGGAGTTCAACCTGTTTTACTATAGGTGTTTATATAAGACTAGAAATGTGACTGATAACTTGGTTGATTGCTGAAGTCAGACGTTTGTACTGAGTATAAAATTTTATAAGAATTATCTGCTGGGTGTCGAAATCTGGGTCCTGTTGAAAACTTTTATTACTTTTATTACTTCCACTACATGTGTGTCTTGTATAAGAAATTAAGCACAGACACATCCTGTGTGTACTAGCCACATACCCAGAGAAAGGTATCTAGGCATGTAGCAATTTGTTTTTGTTGTTTACAGAGGTTCAGCTCCGTTGTGTGTGTAAGCGTAAAATGTGCATTAGTGTATACACAGGCACACACAGGAATGTTGGTTCACTGCACAGCAGCCAGAGAGTGCATTGGCATAAATGTATCAATTTGAAATGTATCATTTTTAGATCTAGGCATTCTTGCAGCATGTGTGTATGAAGCTTGCAATACACTATACAAATATACCAGGCCTGAGAGGCTCTGGTTGAAACCAAAGACGCTTAACTAATAAGACACGAAAGTGCGCGCTAATCCTGTACAAAACACATGGACAGCGCGCGGTCCTCATGCGTATTACGCACGTCACCTGAGACGCGCTGTCTTGACACTTGATAAACAACAGCAGCGGCTTCAGGGACAGCGCGTCTCAGGTGATGGGCGTCTTTGCCTGAGACGCGCTGTCTTTGAAGATGTTGTTGTTTATCAAGCGTCTTTGATTGTGAGATCGTGTTGTTGCCAAAGTTTTACCTCCACGAAATAATCCTTATTACTTTAAAATCCCGTTCTTCAAAATAATACCCTTAATCGAAAAAAAAAACTACGACTATAATTTTTAAATCTTTTTAAGATAATAAAAATACCACTGTCTTTGGAAATGAATGATGTTTCTAGGTGTACTGAGTTTGTACTTAGCTCTCTTTTGTATCGTCATGTAGGGTAGCCATTTTGTGTCCATTGTTATCGCGCGCCTTCGTATCTTGTTATCTCTACTATCTTGGTTGAAACTATGCGCATGAGGTGACTTCAGTAGCACTATTTTCTGAGGGGCGCAGCCCCGAAGAAAATAGTGTTACTGAAGTCACCGAAGCCGTCGGAAGGCACATAGTTTCAACCGGTGCCTCGAAAACTTGGCCTGGTATATTTGTTTTATATACCTCCCAATGAATTTAAGAGTATTCGACTGCTGGTATTCTGTAATTTACCTCTTTTTTAAGGGCATCTTGCTTTACTTTTTAAGAAGATTGACTTGTCATTTACGCTCGTGAAAGCAGCTCAGCAGGAGGGCAGCGCGTAGGCGTACTATGAAGAGACAACTGCGCGCTCAGCCGCTGAAGTGTACTCTGTGCATTGCTAGCTAGCTGTACAACGTACTGGTAAACATGCGCAAACTGCAAACTCACTACGCGCTTCATACTACTAGTATCCGATCTGTCAACAAGTACGTTCGGTTGCCAGTGCGGTGATGTGCGTGCTCGAGCTGATCAACGATGTGACTGTGAGCTGCAGTTGATTGTGTTTTCTGTCGTCTTTCTACCTAGCTGTCTGTACATGAATATGGACTATCACTTCCTGTTAAAATGCAAGTATACATTGTAAATTTGGGTAGCATTCAGTAACAGCGTATAAGGTTAGATTAGGCACTGGAAAATTCTAGCGATTAAAGCATCGAGTGCCACTGTAAATTCGTGTGATTCGTACGGTTCGTACGGTAACTAACTCGTTTTAATAGACACTCTAAAAAAATAATTATTAGGAATGAGATTACGGGAAATAGGGCCTACTGTTAGACCGTCAGGTAGAACTAACGTTAGGCTTAACTAGCGCTAACGTTAAAGCAGGCCTACTATCTACCGCAGTTTCGTTTGTCAACATCTTTTGGGTGGGTCACTCGAGTTAGTGAACTGCGAGACCAACTTTCAAACGGCGAAGCATGAACTCCCCAAAGGCCTACGGTACGTCGAAGAACCCTAGCTTGCTTATTGTTGTCTAATTATAGATCTACGATATCGCCTACTCTCTTGTAAACGTAATACATTTTTTTTTTCTTTTTAGGTAGAATGAGGGCTTTATAAGAGTCTCTCTGAGTCTCTCTAACGTAACCCGTGTCGCATTGAGTGTATGCGTGCCTTGTGGTTCTCGAGAAGTGCAGTGATCTAAGGCGCCGCGATACCCATTCATTTGTACATGAAATCTCTCGCGAAGCAAAGGTGCTGCGATACCCATTCATTTACACGTGAAATATTTCGCGTCACGACGCGAAGCAAAAAAGGCGCGAAAATCACCAGCGTGGTATAGTTTTTACCATTTCCCTAGGGAGTATAGTCATTTGTATGGTAGAATCTTGTTTTGTTGTTTACAGTGCTCTCGACCAATCGGAGGACGAGAAGCAATTTGTGAGGGATATAATATACACTATATTCATAATCACAGATACAATGTGAAGCTATGAATGAAAAGTGCAATACAGCATGGGAAATAATTTGTGGCAATGTTTATGTTGACAAAAGGGGGAAAGACCTATTGCAATGTTTACATTAATATCATAGTGCATTGTTGCTACTGAGTGTGTTAGGATATACATATTATGCATAATGGTCATACAACTTGCACATTGTTAGATATACGATTGTCAAAGAATATGTGATACGTGAATAATTTCTCAATAATTATTTTCTGTATAGATCTAGATGAGAAATTAAAGGTAAAAATGTAAACACAAGAAATATGTGTTTGGTAATATTGTACAGATTTTACATATAGGCTTTATATGTAAATTGTTATCTTTTTGTAAATAAAGGACTTGGGTTACTCACTCAGCTGGTTGGAGAACCAGTGCGATGAGGAGACAGTTGGGTGAGTCAGGATGGCTCGATTATCATATATGTATATAGAAATTACTTTCTTGACAGAATACAATTTGTGCTTTTGTGTTTTGCGTAATGAATATGACAGAATGCAGAAGAATATTAAGGCGTGATATTGTAAAATGTTGTACAGTATTAATCGCATTCAGAAATTAATAATTCAAAGAAAGTAATGTTGATTGTTGATGCATTGAATATCTCACCGAGAAGAAAAGATAAGTTCCAATGTTTTATTGAAATTGTATGTACAAAGAAATCAATACTGTTAGCGTATTTTTACACTGTTTCTTTGCCCTGTTTCTGGTTTCTTTAAATCTCACAGGGGTCTTTTAAAGGACCGGAATCTTATCTTCTTTCAAAGGACCGGGATCTTGTCTCTTGTTTAGAAGTCGTCTCTTATAAGGACACAGTCTTAAAAAGGATGCAGTCTTTTAATGGATGTCATCTTTTAACGGACATGGTCTTTTAGTGATAATGGTCGTCGTGTTTAATGCAGTGCACATCGTCTTTACCAGACATTATCACAGTTCATCTCTTTTAGTGGTCAACGTGTTTACCACAGTGTTAAGCAGTCCACATCTTTATTGCAGTCTTCGATACAGCCTATATCACAGCGTTTAGCGGTTCACGTGTATGAAAGTCATCAACACAGTCTTTATCGCGGTCTTTAAGTCTTTGTGTTACAAGTTTTGATCTACATTTGGTTATTGTTATGAAATTGTAAATAAATTCAGTTTATTCAGTTATATCTTACATGAGTAAAAGTGTAGTGGTTTTACCGTCCCACGTGAAAGCCGGACTACGACACAATCACCCATCTTGCAAAAACTCCCCCCCCCCCCGAAAATTTCGTCTCTCATTGTCATTTTCGAACAACGTTTGCTATTTGAATCTAAAAAAAAAAAAACATTTTTTCATATCGTCTGGTTTTGGTCGAGACCTAACTTCAGGTTTTTAACATCTGTTGGGTGAGATAATTGGAAACCCCTTACGAAATATTAAAGAGCATGTTATTCCAAGAAGGATTCAAGTTTTTGTGAAAAAAAATAGTCTTAAAATGGCCACGATAAAACAGAGCAGCCCTAATGTAAAAAGGATTCTGTCAACTACAACTCTCTAGATCTATTAAAAAATAGGGTGCAGGACAAAAGACTTCGTTAACAACTAGGGGTGTTTTGTATTAAAAAAAAAATACCGTTAAACTCGTAATATTTTACTCTTTCTAATCAGACTAGCCTATATTTGAACTGGATTTCCCCTTAAAGTGTCGAGAACATTTAATTTGAAAACTAGCACAATTCTACTTGTATGTAAAATAAGCTGTAATTTTACTCAAATGACAGATTAGGGCACCGTTTGATAAAAGTTGCTAGTTATGACATCTTGTTAGTCTCTAATAATTTCAATAAAACCATGGGTTCTGCTTGATTGATAAGCTCGAGTCACTGACTTGTTACCATGGACCTGCTTTGATCGACCTACAACGATTGGTGATTGTGTGGAACTGACAGCTTGTCAGGACTGATAACTTTCATAAAATCTTGCCCAGATCCTATCAGAAACTATGGCTTTATATATCGAAGGGTCCCTCGCTAATGTTAAGGAAATATAAAATTGCAGTGAAATCAACTCTCCTTTTCTTATGTTTATAGTCTAATGTGCTATAATGGTAGAACATGACAAGCCAACAGAGTAAATGATGACATTGTAAGAGAAAGGTGCATTAATGTAGGGCCTACATGAGCTTAGTCTTCTGATATGGTGTTATGAACTTATGGAAAAATTACAACGGGTGTATGGTAACTTTCGGGGGGGGGGGAGGGAGGGTTGTCCAGTGGTAAGTATCAGGAGGGGGCGGGGGGGGGGTTCGGTGTATGGTTATGGGGGGGGGGGGTATCTCGGGGTGGTAATCCGGGTGGTAGTTATCCTGGGGGTAGTTTTCCGGGGGGTAGTCATCCAGGGGGTAGTTACCCAGGGGGTAGTTATTCGGGGGGTAGATGTCCTAGGGGTAATTGCCCTTGGGGGTAGTTGCCCTAGGAGGGTAGATGACCGGGTGGTAGTTGTCCTAGGGGGTAATGGCCCTGGAGGGTGATTGCCTAGGAGGGTAGTTGTCCGGGGGGGGGGGGGGGGTAGTTGCCCTAGGGGGGAATAGACCTGGGGGGTAATTATCCGGGTGGTAGTTATCCGGAGGGTAGTTGCCAAGGGGGTAAGTGCCCGGATACGCTTGTCGGCTGCATGCAGCAGACAGGATAATGATGAAAGTGGAATTACTCCTACGATTAATAATGTTGATAGTAATGATAATTACAATTATAGCAATATAGCAATAATGATACCAATAATAACAATGATAACCATACGAAAGATTATGCTTGAACTGATACTATCCTAAGAACAATAATTGCATGTTTGATGAAAAGAATAATAATCACCACTCATTTTGGTGACTATTTTCCTCAAAATAACGCTCACAGATTGAGGCTTTGTGCAAAGAATTATTTGCCAGGACAAAGGACGTGACAAGTGGTCATTCAGGTTATTTTTTTTTAAGTAAAAAAAATGGTCTATTTCCAGACTGCCAGAAGTCATATCAATGAAGATGGAATGGTCTAAACTCACAGGCATTTTCACTGTCAAATGTGCATTGTGCATCTGTTATAGGTGACATACCTGAAAAGATTCCGCCATCTCGGTGGATGCTGAGAGGAATTCAAGGGTCAAGAACTCGTGACTCACACTGAAGCGCGAAAGACGCGGTAAACTACAGACCCATCTGGCCATGTCGCTTCCCCTACAGAATTTGTAGTTATCAAATCCCTCCATACTCAATGTCAGATCTTCAAGCTTTTTTAAAACGAAACAAACAGAGAAGACAACGAGTATTTTAAAAAAAAAATCATTGTAAAAAGGCACATTGATGATTCAACATAGAAACGTCAGACAAATTTAATGTAAATACGGAAGCTTTGAACAGGGCTAAAAACATGAACGCACATTTACTAGGACATGAAATAACTACTGCTCAGATTGAGATATTTCTCAAGATAAAAATCGACAATGTATTTTTCTTTCACTCCAAGCTACTAGTGCAGTAAAAATAAAGGCAAAAGTTTGGTGCATTTATTCACGCGAGGATGTTTTCGAGACCGCAAGCAGTTGACGCATGCAACTACTGGTATTATACAGCAAATAACGGGCTACTGGATATAAAGTGCATATCAAAGGTGCTCCTGTTTTAAACGCAGAGAAAAGAGTGTCATCACACAGACACTATACTTGAGCGAGTGAGTCAACTGAACGACTACGTTTTTAATTCGCTCGTCGTCCGTCATCCCCGTATAAAATTAATGTTGTTGTTTTTATTAATTTGTGAACACTTCCATCTTCTGTTTTCGTTGTGGTCAAATTTCAATCAATATTTCTGTCTTACATCCTTAAAGGGAAAGCATATGAAAAAAAATGACCAAAAAAGTAAAGAATTAGTCAGCTATGAGGCACAGGGGCAGTGCCAAAAAGGTGCAAACTGTACAATTTGTAACGCATTAAACATGTTAAATGAACATCATGTTTGGATTGGCACATGTTTATCGAAATAATGACATATATTAAGATGATACTGAAACAAATCAATTCACTTTATTTCATGGGGACATCGAATCAAGCATACTAGGGGCCCGTTTCATAAAACTTGTCATCAGTGACAACTGCCACATGTCTATGATAAATTTGCTCTCAGCCAATCAGATGCAAGGATTTCACTAGCTTGTCACATCTATGACAACTTGTCACTGATGACAAGTTTTATGAAACGGGCCCCTGCTTTACAACCAACTACATGTATTAGTATAGTGTCTCTTAAATACTCGCTACTTGCACCCAGAGTGCATTCGTCCTATATCTCTGAAAAGCACTGGCTAGAGTTACATTATTGGTAAATGTACACAGCTAGTGACAGGATAATGATGAAAATGGAATATTACCCCTACGATTAATAATGTTGATAGTAATGACAATTACAATAGCAATATAGCAATAATGATGCCAATAATAACAACAATAATCATACGAAAGACTATGCTCGAACTGATACTATCCTAGGAACAATAATTGCATGTTTGATGAAAAGGAGAACAATCATCACTCATTTGGATAACTATTTTCCTCAAAATAACGCTCACAGATTGAGGCTTTGAGCATAGAATCTTTGCCAGGACAAAGCACGTGACAAGTGGTCATTCAGGTAATTTTTTAAAGTAAAAAATGGTATATTTCCATGCTGCCAGGAGTCATATCAAGGAAGATAGAATGGTCTAAACTCACAGGTATTTTCACTGTCAAATATGCATTGTGCATCTGTTATAGGTGACATACCTGAAAAGACTCCGCCATCTCAGTGGCTGCTGAGAGGAATTCATGGGTCAAGAAGTTGCCATTCACACTGAAGCGCGAAAGACGCGGTATACTACAGACCCAACTGGCCATTTCCGTAAATAATTCGTGTGGACAGTCGAAATCAAATTTACTGCTACTCAACGTCAGATCTTTAATCTGTTTAAGAAACGGAAACAAACAGAGAAGACAACGGGTATTACGAAAAAAAAGAAACAAACACAGAGGAGATAACGAGAATGAGGACAAAAATTAATAAAATCATTGTGAAAAAGGCATGTGGATGAATCGATATATAGATATCAGCTTAACGCAAATACACATGCATGGGGCATGCCTTATATGTAAGAATAAAGACAATGACTTCTCAGATTGAGATAATATGATAAAATTTGTCTGCTTTGAAGCAAAGGATTAGCGCAAGTAAGGAGCAAACTGTACAATTTGTTACGTATTAAATCAGTTTCATGTATGGAGTGGCTAGTTTATCAAAATATCATTTTCATTAAGATGATACTGAAATAAATCAATTTATTTTTATTACATTTTATTTCATGAGAGGTCATCGACATTAAGCAGAGTCTGCGTTGAACTTCTTTTCAACCGACAATAAAGCAATGTCACTTGAATAAAATCTGCACCTTGATTGCAGTCATCCTTTTATCTGGATAGCATTTAAGACAAGTTGCTGACAAATACCGCGTACAGATTAAGGCTATCACTCCTACGAGTGATAATGATAGAATTAACATTATTACTATTACTACTTCTACTTACTACTGCTACTATAACTAATGATAGTACTGATGATATTAAAATGGCAACAACAATAATGATAGCGATGAAAATGATGATGATAATGATGATGATGATAAAAATAGTACCATTCCATTGACTTATAGCGATACAGTAAAGAGAATATTGCAAGCAATGTTGATGAATAGAATACAAACTTTCCTTCAAACATTCTAGGGCTAAAGTGTGGAGGTACAAGTGCTAAAGAAAAGGAAATTCTTTTTGACTGAGGCCAATGTATACAAGGTATATATCTCCACGTGTCTTCTTGAACACTGTTAAAGAAAATTGTCTCTTTCCAGATAATCAGCAGGCACGTTATTGACGGCAGAACTGTCAGAGCTCACATTTACTCACACTTCCACTGTCAAACGTGCGTTGTGCGTAGGTACAGCTGACATACCTGACAAGATTGCGCCACCTTGGTGGCTGCTGAGAGGAATCTAGTGGTCAAGAAGCTGGAACACACTCTGAAGCGCGAAAGACATGGCATGTTACAGACCCATCGTGCCAGGTCCACAATCATGTTTGAATGTGGCAAATCGCCATTTATTCGACTATCAAGAAGTGTCAGACTCTGAATCTGTTAACAAAGACATGAATAACAAAATGAAATATCAAACAATAACGATCTATTATGTCAGGTTGTCCTGAGAAGAAATACGACAACCAATGCTAGTTTGAAATATAGACCGATGTAAGTACAGAACGTTTATTACTCGGGCACATCTAAAGTCAATCATTTTCTCAGTAAGAGATATGATGAAAATAAACTTAACTTTTTAAATCAGATCCCAAGAAACTGAACTATAACGCGAAAGCAACAGTCTTGTTCAATTCAGCAAGCAAGGACCTTCAAATTACCCGGGCGGTAGTGATTTTTATTCCCCGGGCCCCGTTTTTAAACTTGTTATTAATAACAAATAACGATATTTGTATCAAGCCACTGAAGTCCTTGCATCTAATTGGCTGAAAGCAAATTTGTCATAGAAATGATGTAGCAGTTGATGATACTGATAACAACATCTGGAACCGAGATCATGCAGTTTCAGGCAGCTATAGTTGTGTTGCCATTGCCTCTATTTTCGAGACGGTAGAACCAAAGGACCCCTGAAACTTCTTGTACAGTATTTAATCAGTTTAATGGATCTACAGCAGGCGCAAAGTTGTATTACTTTGAAATTCAGTACCAAGACAAGGTCATCTAAGCTGCTGATTGATGAAATTAGCTATTACGATCTCTTTTCTTATCCTTAACTTTCTGCGAAAATTTCGAACCATGTTGTTGCCATACATGGAACACCCATTCAATTTGAACATGGTTATATACCAGCTTATAATCGACTATTCCTATGAGTACCTGAATTGCGGGCAGCATTGTGGACAAGGTGGCTTGCTCAAGAACGCAAGTCACCAACTTGTTGTGCATATTCACTTGACAACGACAATCTAGCATGCTGATACATTGTATTAATAACCTTGTACGTTGTTTTTGTTGTTTTTGTAGTTGTTGTTGTTAGTGTTGTCATTGTAGCACAAGGAAAAACAATCATAAGCAAATTACTACAATCAAATGTCAGTATTGCATGGTAGAAGCTGATATACCTTTGCAGCAAAGATCGCGGCTGTTGCAAAGAATTCCTCGCACATGAATTCACTAGGATTCAACTCGAACTGAGACAGACGTGGCATAGTATAAACCCACAGAGCTAAACATGTGAAAGCTGCCGGGGATTGCTGATGACCAATGAAAGGCGTCGGCGATGAAAATTCAGTCAATTCAAGAGCTTCAATCTGTGAAACATCGAGAAAACATACAAAAATATCACTATTTCCTTCAAATGAACAAGTAAAGTATGAATTATGAATACTGGGTGATCATGGTGTTATCTGTTGCATATCTATGTAGACAAGAAGTAAACTATACTTTGCAGTCACATTTCTAAATTGATGCATCGGATAGACACGTTGACAAGGGACACGATGTTTCCTATGCCTGCAAAATAGAGCCGGTAGTAATTTCAAACAAGGAAAAGTAGAAATTACGCGGTGCGTAATATATGTCCCCGCCGGAAGTAGCATTTAGTAGCAAAATGTACAATATAGGTAAAAAGATGAAGGTGAAAGGTCAAAATTCTATGTAGAAGTTTTGAAGCCCTCACCTAGTGCCATCACATAAAGCAAACGGAATCGAAATCGGGTTAGAAATGGCGAAGGAGTAGCATTTTGTAGCCAATGTACAATATAGGTAAAAAAAATCAAGGTCAAAGGTCAAAGAAGTCAAAGGTCAAAATTCTGTGTAGAAGTTTTGAAGCCCTCACCTAGTGCCATCACATAAAGCAAACGGAATCGAGATCGGGTTAGAAATGGCGAAGGAGTAGCATTTGGTAGCAAAATGTACAATACAGGTCAAAAATCAAGGTCAAAGGTCAAAGAAGTCAAAGGTCAAAATTCTGTGTAGAAGTTTTGAAGCCCTCACCTAGTGCCATCACATAAAGCAAACGGAATTGAAATCGGGTTACAAATGACGAAGGAGTAGCATTTTGTAGCAAAATGTACAATATAGGTCAAAAATCAAGGTCAAAGGTCAAAGAAGTCAAAGGTCAAAATTCTGTGTAGAAGTTTTGAAGCCCTCACCTAGTGCCATCACATAAAGCAAACGGAATCAAAATCGGGTTAGAAATGGCGAAGGAGTAGCATTTTGTAGGCAGTGTACAATATAGGTCAAAAATCAAGGTCAAAGGTCAAAGAAGTCAAAGGTCAAAATTCTGTGTAGAAGTTTTGAAGCCCTCACCTAGTGCCATCATATAAAGCAAACGGAATCAAAATCAGGTTAGAAATGGCGAAGGAGTAGCATTTTGAAGCAAAATGTACAATATAGGTCAAAGGTCAAGGTCAAAGGTCACAACTGAATTTCTGTATAGAAGTTTCAAAGCTCTCATGTAGTGCTATCATATAAAGCAAACAGAATCAAAATCGGGTTAGAAATGGCGAAGGAGTAGCATTTTGAACATTTTGATCACACACGGACGCAAACACGGACGGACGGACACACACACGTACGGACACACGGACACACACACGTACGGAGCCCATTTCATAGTCCCCTGCTCGAACTCGTTCGGCGGGGACAATAAACTTTTGTTGAATTCATGTCATATTTATCTTATTATATGATTGAATCATCAGTAAGTACACACACACACACACACACACACATCAGTAAGTATCACACATACACACACACACACACACACATATACACACACACACAGGTCAAGTGGGCGGAGCTTGCTTGTTTGTGCATGACCGGCTGGCTGTATAGTTTGGGTACCGGGGGTCTCGGAGAGTGTTTTGTTTCAGGGTCGGCAGGGATGAAAGCACACAGCTGAGAGAATGTCTGCCAGCAGTGGCTACCTATGTTGCACTATAGACACAGCACATGTATGCACACACTCACACACACACACACACACATGCATGCATGCAAGTGTACTATACATGTACAAAACTGTGAGTCAAAAAAAAAAAAAATCGACTCTCGCGAAAGTCGCATTTTCTTTTTTCTTTTTCTTTTTCAGTCCCTAGAGCTTCGGCTCGTGCGAGGTTTGCTGTACCCAGGTATATGCAACATTTGCCATAGCCTGTAGCTTGTCACTACAATGTATTTTCATACTCATTTTTGCCTCTCTGTACTACTCCCTTTGAGGAATATTTCATTTCAATGTTGTCATGGGAACTATTATCATGTTTTCGTTGTTTGTTTGTTTTTTGTGTTTGTGTTTGTGATGTAATGTATTTTTGTAAGGCAGCTCACCACAAGCTTTGCTTTTTTGAGGTTCTGCCTTCCTGTACGATAATTTCATGCATGTGATTTCCTACATGAAAAAAAAAGATGGAAAATGAATGTTATACAAACTTGAACTTGAACTTGAACTTAAGTAAAAACAGGAAAAACAACTGTGACAATTTCGTAGGTAAACATGCTGGGAAGCAACAAATTGTTAAGTTACTGGAAATTTGCTTTCCAATGCTCTATATATAGGCCCTGTTTTTTTTTTTTAAGTCCCTATCGTGGGAGGGGGGACCCCTCCCCCCGCTAGGTCGCTTCGCTCCCTCGCCGAAGACTAACACTGTCACATAATGTCCCCTGTATGTTATAATCATAGTCCTTCGCACTATATTTTTCACTATGATTTTTTAAAAATTTGCTTAAAATGCTCTATAACCGCGACTTTTGTACTCTGTTCTGACAAAAAGTCCCTACCGTGGGAGGGGGTATCCCCCATCCCACACCCTCCCCCTGCTCGGTCGCTTCACTCCCTCGCCGAGGATCTCACACTGTCATTAAAAAAATGTACCCCCTTATGTTACAATCATAGTCCTTCGCACTAATTTTTTCCCACAATATCTAATTCCCTAGAAATTTGCTTTCAAATGCTCTTTAAACGCAACTTTTTTACTCTGTTTTTACAAAAAGTCCCTACCGTTGGAGGGGGTATATCCCCCTCCCACACCCTCCCCTTGCTCGGTCGCTTCACTCCCTCGCCGACGATCTCACACTGTCACAAAGAAAATGTACCCCCTTATGGTATGATAATAGCCCTTCGCACTTATTTTTATCTACAATATCTTATTTTCTAGAAATTTGCTTTTAAATGCTCTATAAACGTGACTTTTGTACTCTGTTTTTACAAAAAGTCCCTACCATGCCTTGGGAGAGGGGTATACCCCTCCCACATCCTCCCCCTGCTCGCTCGCTTCGCTCCCTTGCCGAGGATCTTCCGCCACATAAATGTACCCCCGTATGTTATAATCATAGTCCTTCGCACTAATTTTTTTCCACTATAGGCCTATGTAATTATCCATAAATTCGCTTTTAAAATTGCTCTAAAAATGCGACTTGTGTACTCTGTTTTTACAAAAAGTCCCTACCGTGGTAGAAAATGCGATTTTAGGGTGGTCGGTTCAAAGGGATCGGTACGCAAATTTGAAAATTTGAAAATGTGAATCTTTCCATTCAAGACAGAAAATTGCAGTTTCCCCGTGCAAATATCATGGAGTTATCCTTGACAGTTTGTAACGTGGACACCCCAAAGAGAAGAAGTGAAGAAAAAGACTCTGAAAACATTTCACTCGGAAAAGCGTGTCCGTCATTATCTCGATAAGAGAACCTCGTTGCTACTACACCAAACACTGATTTAGCCACAGCTGGAGTATTGCAGTATGGTTTGGATGAATGGTCATGCTTCCCAACTTGCAAAGCTTCAAACAGTACATAACAGGTGTCTCCGCTAAATCCTTGGAGTTGATTGCCGTCTCAATAGAGAAGCTCTGTACAGTATCACCGATGTCAAACAATTGAAAAAAAAAAAGACGGGAGATTCAGGCCTTGACAATCGTACTCCATAACCTCGTCCCTGATTCGCTGTCTTCCAGGATTCAGTTTAGATCTCAGTCGTATTACAATCTCCACAAGAGAAGAAGAGAAAAGGGAATGAGCTTCAATGTGCGTAATGATCTCCCTGTAAGTCTTAGGACAACCAATGATATCAAATTATTTGTAACAGAAATAAAGAAAAGAGCTGTATGATTGCAACACTTTATATTCAATTTGTATCCAGGTGCTAATTTCTTACATTAAAATATTTTCTCACCAGACAGATTCGTCAATTCATTTTCCCGCCCCCTGTGTCTCCACCAGTTTGAAGCCTCTTAATCTGTTTGCATTGTGATTTGTGATATAGTGATATAATGATTGCCCATTTTTCAAACCTTTGTATATTTCTGTATAATTCTTTTCTTCAGTTCTCATTTTGATTTCTTTTGTTGATTGTATATACTTTTCATGCTACACATTTCTGATTATGTTTTATTCAATGTAAATTTGTTTGTAAACACAAGATTTGTATTGATGTTCACGGCCTTGCTGAAAACCAGCTAACAGCTGAATGCATGCTTTTATGGGTGATGAACTTAGCATTTTGCATACTCTGTATCACTTAGTTTTCATTTGTTATTGTATTTGGAGAAAGAAAATGCAGCAATAAACCAAGAAAACAAACAAACAATGAAATAAATAAAAAAAAACCTATGAAGAGCACTACAATCACAACGCGGAAGCCTATGTACCTAATAATGTGCCAAAGAACACAAAGACATTTGCCTCCGAAAACGTCGATCGCATGAAGCTTTAAACTCATGGACCTTTTAGTGTTCATCATTTTTAGGATTGATATTTCTGGATAGGCCATTCATTCACAGTGACGGCTAACGACCACTCACACTGTGCATCAAGATACACATAAGTCAAGGTCAAATCTGTATTCCGGAAGACATATTTCGATAGTCTTTTTTTTTAAACCTCGTTACGAAGCCTGATGTGACATACCTGACATAATGACGCTGATGTGGCGGCTGTTGAGAAGAATTCGTCGGGTAAGTATACATTGTATACACTGAAGAGCGAAAGACGTGGCATAGTACACACCCACTGGGCAAAGTTTCTTCCACTCGAAGGTGGATAGTGAAGACCTGTATAAAGCCGGACTGAAGACATCTTCAGACTTTGAATCTGTATTAAGATGAAAAAACGTAAACATCTAGGCCTATACAATCAAACAAACAAAGGATATGATTTGTGTGGAAACCTATTAGGCCAAGTAAAAAAAGAAAGTAATTTCTCGTCCGGTAATGTCCGGGTTTTTTGAGCAAGGCGATGAGGGACGTCCTTGATATCTTACTATTTTTTCGAGGATTGTCAAAATGAAAGTAATATATGTTTCTCGTTCGGTAATTCTGAGAAAGGTAACGAGAGAGGGCTTTACTATTTTCTATATCCAAATTACGAAATGAAATATCACTCTGGTAGCTGTTATATGAGAGACCAGGTCCCAAGTGTATGTCTTGCCTGCACTCTGTGCATTTTCAAACAAGTACCATACTTGAAATGAAACTTCATGCATGCAGAAATACATTTGCTTTTTCTTTCCACTACAGATGTCGAAGGGAAAATGGCCATCTTAATACTGGTATTTAGTGCTGTAATGGCATTTCTGATACCAGTGTACTTGCAATTCTGATGTATTGTGCTATCAATTGAAACAAGTGTAAAACATGTCTTTCACCAAAATGTACAACTGAAATAAATTCCATGATATTCAAAACACTGCTTTATTTATCATTTGTGTTTGTGACTTTTTGTGTCCACACAGCTGGTATGTATCTGCATGTCTTCACAGTACAATTGTAGCACATTCAACTGGAAACTGGCTTGTACAATAATTGCAGATGGATGTCAAAATGATACTGATATGGCATTATAGCATTAAACATTTAAAGATGCTTCTTCATGTTCTAAAAAGACATTTGATAATCACTCATTTGGATGATGAATGATTGTATACCAAAACTACATATGTTGTAAAACATGTACCTGTGAAGGTAAGTCACATTCTCCCTTCATTTCTCCCATGGCTATCATTACAGTGCTACAAGAAGCAGCAGTGATATAAACCACTTATCATTTCAGTGATGCACAATTTAAAACCAAATCTGCGTATACTGTTTATGCCTGACGCATACCAATTTAACTACAATGTGACTGTATTCATTCAGTCATATCAAGGGTATGGAAAAAAAACCCGTTTTTTCACATGAAATATACACATTTATGCATCACTTGTTGAACCTATGAATCCAACCATCTCTGGAAATGCATAGCATTATTTTTGCCTTTCAACACAACACAAACATACTGAGTTAGATCCTTTCTCATATGAAAACTTATTCGCTCAAGGATTTAAAATGCCGCAGACAGTACTGCCAATCAACCCTGTGAAACAACCACCTGATTTCCTTTTTACTGAAGACAGAATACGAACCAGTTGAATACTATATTCACTATTTAAAGTCGTTCGCTGTGCACACGTGCGCTTGAGATCGGTTCTCTCCATCACTCCACGATTTTTTTTTCCAGCTCCAGAACGCATGCTATGCTGGCTGGCTGGTCTCCTCTACTATAGTGAAATCCCGTAACGAGTTCGGTTATAACGAGGAACCGCTTATAACGAGGTGATCGTGTCGGTCCCGTTCTCCTTTGCGTGTAATGGCAGAATGAATCGGTTTTAACGTGTTCGGTTATAACGAGATTCCGGTTATAACAAGGACAATTTCGGTAAATCATGATAAAGAAAAACATAATCAATTTGATCGGATATAACGAGGTTCCATTTCTTGACCAAATTGCCGCTTTCAAACACGCGACAAATGAAACATTGGAAACCGAAATCTCGCTATCCACGTCTTTTCCCGTTTTGCAGAGAACCGTTCCTTCCATGTTTTCTTCTTAATCACGCGATAAGACACAGGAACACCTTCCGATGTTCCTACTAAATTATTAAACATAATCATTTGATTTTCTTCTTCGCGAGAAATGCGTGCGTGATAAAGGTCAGACCACAGCGCAACGAGAAAAAAAAATAGATAACGCATTCAAAAACTTTTCATGTAGCGACAATAAAATTGTGACCAAAAATGGACAATTGGAATGCGTTTGTAACTCGTCATTATATCCTTTCCAATTTTAGTTCCGACTTCCATTTCTTTTGCTGGTTTTGAGCAAATATGAGTTTGGATGATTAAAGCCGAAATAATCAAATCATCGCCATGATCCCGCCGGGTGACAGTAGCGTTAAAATAGTTGAGTAACGCATGTTAACCTATACTTAATCGGTGTTCAGAAAAAGAAGTAAACGCATTTATTAGTTTGAATAGATCTGGAATTGTTCATTATCATTTAACAAATGATAATTTGAATATGAAAGTGTATGATCAAAGCAGAAATAACTAGAAATATCACTTAAGGTGATTAATACCCCCGCCCCGTGACGACAGTCTTACCCAAGGAATGATCTTTCCTTGATCTTCTGCCATTTAAATGCCGTTACCATGGCAACGCAGCTTCCGACACGTCCGAAAAATATGTCTTGCACATCTTCCCACCAAGACTATTGTGTGTGCCACATTTCATAAGCTTTTGTCAAAAACTGAGGAAGTAGTTCAATCCACAAGATCTTTCCTTGATCTTCCGCCATTAATATGCCATTACCATGGCAACGCAGCTTCCGACACGTCCAAAAAATATGTCTTGCACATCTTCCCACCGAGACCAATGTGTGTGCCACATTTCATGTGCTTCAGTCGAATACAGAGGAAGTAGTTCAATCCGCAAGATCTTTCCTTGATCTTCTGCCATTTATATGCCGTTACCATGGCAACGCAGCTGCCGACACGTCCGAAAAATATGTCTTCCACATCTTCCCACCAAGATCAAGGTGTGTGCCACATTTCATAAGCTTTGGTCAAAAAACTGAGGAAGTAGTTAAATCCGCAAGATCTTTCCTTGATCTTCTGCCATTAATATGCCGTTACCATGGCAACGTACTTTCGGGTACTGTCGAAAAATGCGTCTTGCACATCTACAACCAAAGGCACACATCTGTACCAAGTTTCATGGAAATTGGGCAAAAACTGAGGAAGTAGTTTGCAACACAAAATTTTCCATCATTTTGGCTCATAATATGTGAGCTGTTACCATGGCAACATACTTTTTGTCACTGTCAAGAAATGTGTCATGCTGACCTATATCCTAAGACAAACATTCAATATGAATTCCATGAGAATTGGAAGAACACTGATGAAGCAGTTTTGCCATGAAGCATTTTGCCCTATATTTTACCAATAACATGCCGTTACCATGGCAACGCACTTTTTGCCACTGCGGAAATATGTGTCTTGCACATTAACATATTCAGATGAACATCTGTACCTAATTTCATAAAAAATTGATCAAAAACTGTGGGAGGAGTTCGCGACGCAAGATTTGTACCCATTTTTGCCCATAATATGCCGTTACCATGGCAACGTACTTTTGGGCACTGTGAAAAAATACGTCTTGCACATCTACAACCCAAGGCACACATCTGTGCCAAGTTTTATGGGAATCGGTTGAAAACTGAGGAAGTAGTTCGCGACGCAAGATTTGCAACGGACCGACCGCCCGACCGACCGCCCGACCGACCGACCGACCGCCCGACCGTCCGCTGATTCCTATATACCCCCTTCAAACTTCGTTTGGCGGGGGTATAATTAGTGAAATCATCGCGATCCTGCCAGGTGACAGTAGAGTAAAAATAGTTGAATAACGCATGTTAACCTACTTAATCGGTGCTCGGAAAAAGAAACAAATGCATGTATTAGTTTGAATAGATCTGGATTTGTTCATTATCATTTAACGAATGATAATTTTAATATATGAGTGTGTATGATTAAAGCCAAAATAATTAATGAAATCATCGCGATCTCGCCAGGTGACAGTAGCGTAAAAATTGTTGAATAACGCATGTTAACCTACTTAATCGGTGCTCGGAAATAGAAACAAACGCATTCAACAGTTCAAGAACAGATGTACAAAACGCAAAAAGATTTTCAGAAGAAAATAAAGAACGCATTTTTAATCCCTTCGAGCGCATCGATCATACATTGTATAAAATTACAGCCAAATGATTCATGAAATTATCGAATTCCCGCTGGGCACCAACAGCGTAAAATACCTCGCAAGTTAGCGGTAAACAACGCACGTATGTTACTCTGAAATCATCGCGATCTCGCCAGGTGACAGTAGCGTAAAAAAAGTTAAAGTTGAATGACGCATGTTAACCTAAATCAGAAAAAGAAACAAAACGCATTTATTAGTTTGAATAGATCTGGTACAGATTTGCGTAAACAGGATGGCAACCTCCCACATTCAATCCTGTCACATATTTTCAAGAACGGTCGTACAAAACGCGAAGAGATTTTCGGAAGAAAATAAAGAACGCATTTTTAATCCATTTGGGCGCAACGATCATACATTGTACATGTGTACAAGATTACAGCCGAAATGATTCATGAAATCATCGCATTCCCGCTAGGCACCAACTGCGTAAAAATACCTAGCAAGTTACGGTAAACAAGGCCTGTATGTTACTCTAGGCCTATATATTTGCCCCCATATTTGCGCTGGTGTTTAGAAAAAGCTTAACAAGAATTACAATAAAGAATTAACTTATCATTTCAGCCTCTATTTCTTCGTCTAATTCACAAATAATCTCCCTTTATTCTCTCTTTTTGATGAGTATGGTTATAGCGAGGTACCGGTTATAACGAGGTAATATCGCCGGTCCCACGGACCTCGTTATAACGGGGTTTGTGGTTACATTGCGCAATCAATCTAGCAGCACATGAAGCGGGCAACAGCACGAGAGAAATGTAGCCTACAGAAGGTGCTCAACGTCCTGTCTACATTACGACGTACCGAGTGCGCTGTACATCACAGCCCAGGCCCAACTACTATACAGTTCAACTGCTTTGTGGGTCATTCCTTCTTGCCGAGCTCGCAGTGCGAAATGCATGCGTTATTACATACGCACTACAGAAGCTACAGCTGTACTAAGTAGAGGACGCAAGGCGTAATTAGAAATAAGATATCACGATTGGTAGGTGAATTGTCGATTTTTTTTTCGGCGGCCGAAAAATTAGTAAATATCAAAAAAGTTGATGCGGCAACTGAAAGTCGATGCGGGCGTGGAGCGGGCTGGGACGAGAATTATGAATTTCTTGGTATTTTCAGCGCAATTATGAAAATAGTAAATAGTAAAAAAATCAATGCGGCGGCCAAAATCAATGCGCGCGAGGACGAGAAACTGGTTTCTTTTTTTACTTGGCCTTAAATGAAGTGAAACGAAAATGTGCGCTTTGTGGTCATAGCTCAAAGATTTTGAATGTCGTATCCGGGCACTTACCCCCCTGGCAACTACCCTCCGGATAACTACCACCCGGATAATTACCCCCAGGTCTATTCCCCCTTAGGGCAACTACCCCCCCCCCCCCCCGGACAACTACCCTCCTAGGGCAATCACCCTCCAGGGCCATTACCCCCTAGGACAACTATCATCTGGTCATCTACCCTCCTAGGGCAACTACCCCCAAGGGCAATTACCCCTAGGACATCTACCCCCGGATAACTACCCCCTGGGTAACTACCCCCTGGATGACTACCCCCCCCCCCCCCCGATAACTACCCCCCGGATAACTACCACCCGGATAACTACCACCCGGATAACTACCCCCCGGATAACTACCCTCCGGATAACTACCCCCAGGATAACTACCACCCGGATAATTACTCCCCGGATAACTACCCCCCCGGACAACTACCACCCGGATTACTACCCCCCCCCCCGCCCCTCCTGATACTTACCTACTGGACAACCCTCCCTCCCCTTCCCCCGAAAGTTACCACCCGTTGTAATTTTTCCATAAGTTCAAAACACCATATCAGAAGATGCACCTTTCTCTTATAATGTCATCATTTACTCTTTTGGCTTGTCATTTTCTACCGTTATAACACATTAGACGATAAACATAAGAAAAGGAGAGTTGACTTCACTGCAATTCATATTCCCTTAACATTAGCGAGGGACCCTTCGATATAAAGCCATAATTTCTGATAGGATCCGGGCACGGTTTTATGAAAGTTATCAGTCCTGACAAGCTGTCAGTTCCACACAATGACCAATCGTTGTAGGTCGATCAAAGCAGGTCCATGGTAACAAGTCAGTGACTCGAGCTTATCAATCAAGCAGAACCCATGGTTTTATTGAAATTATTGGAGACTGACAAGATGTCATAACTGGCAACTTTTATCAAACGGTGCTCTAATCTGTCATAAGAGTAAAATTACAGCTTGTTTTACATACAAGTAGTATTGTGCTAGTTTTCAAATTAAATGTTCTCGACACTTTAAGGGGAAATCCAGTTCAAATATAAGTTAGTTTGATTAGAAAGAGTAAAATATTACGAGTTTAACGGTATTTCTTTTTTTTTTAAACACCCCTAGTTGTTAACGAAGTCTTTTGTCCTGCACCCTCTTTTTTTCACAAAAACTTGAATCCTTCTTGGAATAACATGCTCTTTAATATTTCGTAAGGGGTTTCTAATTATCTCACCCAAAAGATGATTCAAACCTGAAGTTAGGTCTCGACCAAAACCAGACGATATGATTTTTTTTTTCAATTCAAATAGCAATCGTTGTTCAAAAATAACAATGAGAGACGTATTTTTCTGGGAGAGAGTTAAAAGAGGGGTGATTGTTTGGAGCCTAATTTTAATAAGGAGTAATTGTCAAGGGAGGTAATGCTCTGCGGTGATCATACCAAGGAGGTGACAATCTCTTCGCAAATCCTTGATATACTAGTTGTTAATGCCCAATGATGCAGTAGGGCAATTCTGAAATGAGCGTTAACGGTATAACAGTGAAATAGTTACAAAATTGATGAAACAATGCAAAGAAAGCAAATTAAGACAGAGACGAAGTAGTCGGGTACCTGGGGGGGGGGGGGGGGGTCACCGTGCACCCCCCCCCCCCCCCAGGACTCCTCGAAACTGAATACATTTTCAGGATCCTCATGACATACCAAAACATAATCAAGATGTTAACAGGAACGAAGAGTGGCTGTTCTAGGTGAAATTTAATGTATTCTATTGTTTTTCATAATTTGTTATGTATTTCTTTGTTTTTCAACTTTTTCAACTTTTGTTTTTTCTTTGTTTTTCTATTGGAAATTGTCACTGATCACTTTTCTACCATACTTAGCACAAAACTAATCAATGAAAGTGATTAATTGTAAAAATAATCAGGTTTTCATGACTTTCATGACAGAGCACCTGTTTTCCATAAGAAATGTGCACAAAAGCACAAAATTGTACCCGTTTTGGGACGACATTCCGTTACAAAAATGGGCGTGACTTCGCAAAAGTATACGGGGAAGTTGCAAATTTGGTCTCAAAAGTTGCGTGAGACTTGAACAAAACAAAGTCAAGTAAGTTTTGAGGAGTCCTGGGGGGTGCATGGTGACCCCCCCCCCCCCTTAGGTACCCTACTATGTAGGCCCTACATGTAAGCACATACGGATTATATTACATACATACATAAGGACGGGGGGGGGGGATCCGCCACCCCCCCCCTCAAAGTTTCGCGCTATAAATCTGTCGCGAGGCTTCTTGACTTTGTTTGGTCAAGTCTCGCACAACTTTTGAGACCAAATTTGCAACATCCGCGTATACTTTTGCGAAGTCACGCCCATTATTGTAACGGTATGTCTCCCCAAAACGGGCACAATTTTGTGATTTTGTGTACATTTCCTATGGAAAACAGGTGCTCTGTCATGAAGGTCATGAAAACCTGATTATTTTTACAATTAATCACTTTCATTGATTAGTTTTGTGCTAATTATGGTAGAAAAGTGGTCAGTGACAATTTCCAATAGAAAAACAAAGAAAAAAACAAAAGTTGAAAAAGTTGAAAAACAATGAAATACATAAGAAATTATGAAAACAATAGAATACATTAAATTTCACCTAGAACAGCCACTTTTCGTTCCTGTTAACATCTTGATTATGTTTTGGTATGTCACGAGGATCCTGAAAATGTAAGTTTCGAGGAGTCCTGGGGGGGGGGGGGGGTGCACGGTGACCCCCCCCCCTTAGGTACCCAAGTAAAGTACACAAATAAAGATACAGTGCACTGCCGTTACAACGAACACGGTCATAACGAAATTTCGTTATAACGAAGCAAAACTTCTGGTCCCAAAATTATCGCCATTAAAGTCTACACTCTAAAAACAGATTGGTTGGAATAACCACACACACACACACAAACATACACAAGTTCATTTTATTCATTTCATTTCATTTTCGGCCTATAATTATTGTACTTTGTCAATGCAATCATGCATAATATGTTACTAATGTGTTGTCTCATTATCGATCTGCACTAAATTCTCGTATGAATGAATTAAGTTCCAATTAAGTTGATATGTTTACCCATTTTTGAAAAGTAGCGTCTTATTTTCACAACTTTTTTACAATTTTCGGTAAGAAAATCGAAGTAGGTCAAGACAAGTATGAAGCATCTTTTGATATCGCGGTCGTATAGGTTATTCAGGAATGGCCGACCGCGTGGGTCCAGTGACCCACTTCCTTACTTCCCGCGAGACAAAGTTTTATACAAAACTTACTGATAGTGTTCTGGTTTTTTTTTTTTTTTTTTTTTTTTTTTACTGTGAGATGCATAACCCGGCCTAATATGGTTAAACTATTTAAAACAAACTCTGCAAAACAACAGAAAATGTCGCTTACAACGACAAAAAAAAGTAATAATAAAGAAATAAGATTACTGCATGACTGTGAGCGCGGCAACCAATGTGGATTGGTTACAGGCCCTAGCTAGCCTAACCGATTACATTGGATACTGGTTGACCAACGAATTGGTTAGTTTAAAACCAATATAATGGCTGAAACAACCAATATCGGGTTAACCAATGACATTGGTTGATTTTTTAACCAATCTGTTTTTAGGGTGTATGGTACAAAATTCGCTTATAACGAAGACGGTTATAACAAAATTTTCGTTATCACGAAGTCTTTTCTGAGCGCCACTGACAAAGAAAAACAAAAGAAATGTGCTCCATTATAACGAAATGCGGATCGCATTCGAAAATGCTTAGCGGAACAAGCATTTTTAAAGCGTCTCTGCATGAGCGAACGCATCATTGAAATTCACTTTGTGTATCACGAACAGTTTCCGAGGGGAACTTGCGTTATTGTACACTGACAATACATAATCTGAATTCAGATAAGGTTTGTTTCATTGTTCCGAAGTCCTTTAACACGAAACACACAGATTCTGATACAACTAAATGTCCGTTAGTTCGGAAATGAAATAGGGTTTGTTATTAAGCACATTTTGGCGTTATTCCAAAGGTTCGTTAATCCGATAACAAAATGTGGTTCTTATTCTTATTCTTATATGGTTCGTTAGTCCGAAAATGATAAGGAATTCAAAACGTTCATTAATCTGAACACTACAAAAAGTATCGTTAATCCATGGTGGAAAAAGGAGAGTACACTAACAAAAGTTAAGAATTGCAATCCTTATAATCGTCTTAAGATAAATAAATCTTCGAAATAACTAACCTTTCTCATTTTTTTTTTCATTAACATAATTTCTTCGGAATAACGAACCTTATTTCAATTTCGGATGAAAAAGCCTTCGGAACAACGGACTTTCTGAATAGTGAACCTTCCTCATTTTTTGATTTATAAACCTTCAGAATGACGAACCTCATTTCATTTTCAGACCAACGAACCTTCGGAAAATGAACAATATATTATTTTGATCTAAATTATGAACTTTCGGAATAATAATTCTTCGGAAATGTGAACCTTCAGATAAACAAACCATCTGAATCCCGGGAATGGCGAAACTTCGGAATAAGGAGCCTTCGGAGTAACGTACTTTAGTAAGAAAAGAAACTTTGGAACAGCGAACTGTAACCAAATCCTACACCGTCATTTTCTACACATGTGTGACAACACAAACAACTTTATGCTGTTTTTAAAATGTAATATTTAAACGAAATAAAAAAGGTATTCTCCCATTTCACATAGCTTTTCAGCGTATGATGAGGATTCAACAAACAGAATTTTTTATGCGTGGTTTCCTTCTTTTCGTTATACATTGATTTGTTCGGTTATAACGAAATTTCGTTAAAACGAAAAAAAAAAAAAAAAAAACCAACTGCCGGTCCTGAGCATTTCGTTTTAACGGGAGTGCACTGCACATGAACACACACGAGATAAATCCCTTGTAATGAGAGAAAGAGGAAAGGTGAGTAATAAATGACAGGAGTAGACTACCTTCACGGTACATGGACAAAGAAAAGCGAGAGGGAAGAGGAAGATGATGGGTCAAAACCAGGGCACGTGAGGCATGAGATATAAGCTCCTCAAAATGAAGAAGTGTTACATGGAGTTGTGGTAAACGATAGACGATTGTGGTTAAAAAAAAATATTGCAAAAAGTATAACTCATTCTGAAGTGTAACATTTCTTCAAAATGTCTTTAGTTCAATGGTAAATGCATTCAAACTTAAAACTTCTTTTATACTACTATCAAGAGAAATCCGAAATTTCGGACCAGTAAAAGAAAATACAGATTTAGCGGAAATAGTTTTGGTTAAAGGCATTGACATTTACTGGATTACAGGGTAGGATATGAAGGGACAGCTTCGTTTTTTATGAACATAGAGTCAAAATACAGAGGGAGAAATTAAGCATGTATATAAATCGTCCTAAATGCAAACGGTACAAATCGTAAATCCTTAAGATATTATTTTCATAAGATGATGTATCCATGGGCGTAAATCCGGGGGGGGGGGGGGGGGTGGGGGTGGGGGGATATATCCCCCCCCCCCTGAAATGGAGGAGGGGGGGGGATGGCCTGTACAATCACCCCCCCCCCTGAATTTTGAGGGGAAAATGGAGGAAGCCGAAATGTGATTGTATCAATTTTGGCATATTGCATGACGTTTGTACACCGGCCTTCAGACAGGTAACAGAGCTGAACAATATTCTATCTTGTATGAAAATGTATACACAATTTTCTCAAGCGCTCGCTCGCGAAGAAAGTAACATCGACATACACTGTAAGGTATGGCTCAGACGTTGACAACGTCAAATAGTATAGGCCTACATGTAAACATCCTATGACGCGAGGATAACTGGGGACAATCTGCAAAATATGTACGAAAACAAACAAACAAACAAACAATAACAAAAACTATATCGCCATAATTGAACCCCTCCATTTCCTGAATCATTTTTGAGAAACGACAGTGACTGATGACTCAGTCAGGATACATCTATGGGCATACCCAGGGAAGATATTGCAGGGGCATTTGCCTCGCCCCTACGGAAGTGTTTAGGCAGACAAATCATTTATCCCCCAAGCAATTCCGGAGATGAGGACAAATCTCGAACTTTCTTAATGGAAAATGTATTGTCCAAATATCGCCAGAACTATGCACCAGATCATTGTATTGCAATCATAAACATGCAAGAGCTCCGCTATACAGGATCCCTTTCGATAAACTCTGTACACTTTTGACATTGACGTATATTTCCCTAATTTATCAAAGAGTGTGGAGCAGATCTTTTACTTAATAATAATAATAATAATAATAACTCAGTATTTATATAGCGCTTATCAATAAAATTCTCTAAGCGCTTTACATACTATATACCTAAACATAAACTACTGCATGATCCAAAATACTACAATTAAGACAAATAATTAATCACTTCAATGATAATAATAATTGCATAAGTACACGGTGGTTTACACTACAATGAAAGCACAATACCCTCAACAGGCTGGTAACATTTACCTGAGCAACTAATTACGGAAAATATAAGCTTTCAGTGCAGTTTTGAAACTGTTGAGGGATGGCTGATTTCTTAAGCTCAAGGGGAGTGAATTCCAGAGTGAAGGGGCGGCGACTGAAAAGGCTCTGTCACCATGGGTGTGGGAGACTACCTTAGGGACTTTTAGGAGATTCTGTTCAGCTGATCGTAGAGAGCGGGATGGTTGATATGGAGAAATCATGCTAGAGATATATGTGGGAGATTTTCCTTGAAGACTCTTAAATGTGATAACTAGGATCTTGAACAGAATGCGCTTATCAATGGGTAACCAGTGTAGTTGTTGAAGAGTATTAGATACATCATGTTTCCTAGGAACCCTCTGGACAATCCTGGCTGCAGTGTTCTGGATTCGCTGAAGTTGGCTGATCAGGGATTGTGGAAGTCCAAACAAGAGGCTGTTATTGTTATCAAGCCTACTGGTTATAAATGCATGAACTAAAGCCGACGTCGCTGGAGTAGTGAGATACTGTCCAATCTGTCCTATCCTTCGGATGGCTATCATGGCAGAACGGCAGATAGAGCTGACATGTTCTTTCATTGTGAGATGTTGATCCATGATGCAACCAAGATTCCTTCCGAATGGGGATGCTTCCACCACCAGATCTCCAACTCCAACGGACAACTGTTCAGGCATATGCCGAAATCGCGATGAGAAATGAACGATTTCAGTTTTTGCATCATTCAGTGTAAGCATGTTCTCGTGAGACCAAGCTTTGACATCTGCAAGGCATTCACTGACAAGAGAGAGTGATTGAGCCCTGTCACTTGATCGGAAAGTCAAAACAAAAGCACCCTCATATGAAGAGGCGTCGATGGGGGGGGGGTGGTTTCCTCATAAAAGTGGGACAAACAGAAGCGAAAAATATAGCTACAAACGGCAGTTTTTTTAGTGTAAAATGTCACAATTTTAAAGCTCGTTCGCTCCGCTCGCTCGCTAACCGTTATGCCATTCTCCTGATGTTGCTGCCAGTGACTGACAGCAGTTGCGCCCGGTGCCCCCCCCCCCTTAATTTCTAAAGCAAAAAATATAACTACAAACGGCAGTTTTTTAGACTGTAAAATGTCAAAATTTTGAAGCTCGCCCGCTTCGCTCGCTCGCATTTAATTATTATACCATCCTCCTGATGTTGCTGCCCGTAATTGCCAGCAGTTTTCGCCCGGTGGCCCCTTATTTTCCAAAGCGAAAAAATACAGCCACAAAGGACAGTTTTTTAGATTGTAAAATGTCAAAATTTTCAAGCTCACTCGCTTCGCTCCCTCGCATTTAATTATTATGCCATTCTCCTCATGTTGCTGCCAGTAATTGCCAGCAGTTTTCGCCCGGTGCGCCCCCCTTAATTTCCAAAGCGAAAAAATACAGCCACAAAGTACAGTTTTTTAGACTGTAAAATATCAAAATTTTCAGGCTCACTCACTTTGCTTGCTCGAATTTAATTGTTATGCCATTCTCCTGATGTTGCTGCTAGTAATTGCCGGGAGTTGCGCCCGGTGTGCCCCCTTTAATTTCCAAAGCGAAAAAATATAGCTACAAACGGCAGTCTTTGGACTGTAAAATCATGAGGATCAGGCGTGATCCTCTTATCTACAAGGTACATCGACCACCTATCTGTTATAGTATGTTATTATATCCCTATAATTGCCCTAACAACGAACAAAAACTTTTACACAGTAAGCCTACCTTACACCGCCCGTGTCCCCCAGTCCGTATGCACGTACGCACGCACATAACCCGTCACCCGCCATGACTCTTCCTCCAGTTCCACATAACCAGGTCACCCGCAAGCGGGACACACAGTCAAGTCGCGCCGCGAGGCGAGGGGAAGGAGGGGGGGGAACACAGATAGGTGGTCGATGTACCTCGTAGATAAGAGGATCACGCCTGATCCTCATGATCTACATCAGTACATCTGACCACCTATATGTTATAGTATGCTAGACCGACACGGACGTACTAACAAGGGAGGCTTGGCTGTAAGGCGGTGTAATCAACGGGACTTCGCCGCTGACAAAAGGGCTGCCCTAGAGAAGGAGGGCACTGCAGCGGGAACGTCCCGAAGATAAAAAGAAATGAACGAATTGGGAGAATGCCAATAGGCTGCTTTTTGGATCTCCTCGACCGACAATCCTGCGAATAGGGCCCAGGAAGCGCTGATCCCTCTAGTGTCATGTGCGCGGGGCGCTACGCCCGGGGAGAGAGCCTCTTGGCCAGCCGCTTTGATAGCGGCCACAATCCACTTCGATATGGTGTCTTTAGAGGCAGCAGAGAAGGGCTCCTTCGTAACTACAAAAAGTTGATCCCCGGAGCGTTGGTCCTTGGTACGGGCCCAGCAATATTTCAGGGCCCGCACCGGACACCAGACTTTGTCCTCTGCAAAAGAGGAATGAGCGGCCAGAGGTTGGATGAAGATCTCAACCGGACTGGAGGCTGCTGTCTGATTTTTGGCCACATACGAAGGGTTAGGGATTAGCCGCATGCCAGCCCGTTCCCAACGTATGTGGCCCTGCAGGGTAGACAGGGCGTGAAGCACACTACGGCGCTGCCCAGAAGCAATAGCCAAGAGAAAAACTGTCTTGATGGTTAAATCCCTAAGGGAGGCCTCAGCTAAGGGCTCGAAAGGCGACCTGGCAAGAGCCTCCAGCACACGAGGAAGGCTCCAGGATGGGAGCAATCTCCTCGACGAAGGGCGTTCCAAGAAGAAGGCGCGGACTAAGCCAGAGAGGGAAGGGGCAGTATGCACTGCCGCGATGGCAGAGCGATAACCACGAATGGTAGAGATGGTAAAACCTTTGTCGAAAAGGGAAACCAAAAAGTCTGCCACATCTCTCAAAGGGGCCGAACGTGGATACACCCCGTGAGATTGGCACCAGGAATAGTATCCAGCCAAACAGGAATTGTAAGCCTCCCGGGTGGATTCCCTCCGGCTGCGGGCAACGAGTGAAGCAACTCGTTCTGACAAGCCCGCCTGAGTTCCGGATTCCCTGATAAGGGCCAGGCAATCAGGTGGAGCAAGCTCGGTCGGGGATGCGGAGCTCCCGACACCGGCTGCGCTATTAGGTCTGGGCGAGCGGGAAGGAGCCTCGGGCTCCCCACTAGCAGGTTTGTGAGCTCTAGAACCCATGACCTCCTTGGCCACCAAGGGGCTATGAGGAGGATGGTCGCCTGGTCCCGTCTTATCTTCCACAGGACACGGGGAATGAGGGGAAAGGGTGGGAATGTATAGCCTCTGAACCCCTTCCACTGGAAGGAGAAGGCGTCCAGCCGCCAGGCTGCGGGGTCCTGCACTCTCGATCGTGCAGTACCTGGGTAGCTGAGCATTCAGCTCCGAGGCGAAGAGATCCACCTCCAGCGGTGGCATCTGGTTCACCAGTAGATTCATGATTTGCGGGTTGAGTCTCCACTCGGAGGGGAGGACCCGGCCCCGGGACAGAAAGTCCGCAATGAGGTTGTCCCTGCCCGGTATATACGAGACAATGGGAAAGATCCTCCTGCGTCTGCACCATCTCCACAGTGTGGCAACGAGGGCGTTCAAGCGTGTGGAGTGCGTGCCTCCCTGCTTGTTGATGTACGCCGCCACTGTGACATTGTCCGTGCGAATCAACACAGCCTGGCCCTGGAGTAGGGGCAAGAAGTGGTGGAGGGACAGGATAACCGCTTGGAACTCCAGCACATTGATGTGGGGGAGGGTAGCCGAAAGGCACCAGTCCCCATAGGCATGGAGCCCCTGACAATGACCGCCCCAACCCTGGTGGGAGGCGTCGGTAGTCACTGTGAGCGTGGGTTGTGGGGGCTGCAGAGGGTTGCCCCCGGTCAGAAACTCCGGGCAACACCACCGCCTGAACAGCAGGCGGTTGGCCGGGGGCAGGGGAACCATTTTCGTCAAGGGGTCCCATGATGGGTGGAAATGATTGAGCAGATGGATCTGCAGAGGACGCATGTGTAGCCGACAGTCCAGTAACACATCGACCAGGCTCGCCAGATACCCCAGGAACTGAAGGAAAGATCTGGCAGGGACCTGCACCCAGGAAGGTTGGACATTGTGTGGGCATGAGCTCCGACTTCTCCCAATTTATAAGAAACCCGAGTGACTGCACTGTTCTCAGCAGGAACGACAACTGGTGAGAGAGCAGAGTCTGGGAGCTGGCTGCTAACAGCCAATCGTCCAGGTAGCAAAATACCCTCAGGCCTTGTTGCCTGAGAAAGGCTGCTACACACGAGATGAGCCTGGTGAACAGGCGTGGTGCGGGTTTCAGACCGAAAGGCAGGGCGCGGAAACGGAACACGTTCCCCCCGAAGGAGAAGCCCAGCAGGTCCCTGGATGCTGGTGCTATCGGGACATGGAGGTAAGCATCCTTGAGATCTATGGACACTGTCCAGTCTCCTGGTCTGAGACAAGGAAGTATGGACGCCAATGTCTCCATTCGAAAATGCTCTGTACAGATATGCCAGTTTATTCTCTTGAGGTTGAGAATAAGGCGAAATATCCCCGAGTGCTTGGGAACCAGAAAAGTAGGGGAAAGGGAGAGCCGCGGGTGGTCGCGGATCTGTTCCACTGCCCCCTTCGCTAACAGGGCGGCGATCTCGGCCGCCATGCCTCGGCGCCTGAGGGGAGGCAAGCAAGGGGGGGGGGAAGAGGGATGACGCCTCCGGGCAAGGGAGTGGCGAGCTCGATGGAGAAGCCACCGCCTACAACGGAGAGCATGAAGGCGTCGTCCGTAATGGCCGCCCAGGCCGACTGGAAGGCCTGAAGGCAGCCGCCTACGCCTGCTGGGGGGGGGCCTGAAGTGCTCGGGGCAAGGAGTCAAAAGCCGCTGCGGCCCCTGGCGGCCGGGCGGGTTGATCCTCGCTGTCTGTCTCTACCCCTGTGACTGCGGCGACCGCGGCCGGAGCGCCGGGACGGCTTAGGGGGAGGCAAGGTGACCGTTACGCGGGGGGGTGCCGCCGCCGGGCGAGCTGCTCCGCGGGGTCGGGGGCTCGTGGCTGGACAGTCCTGAGCTGCGTGGCCAATTCACGGGCCTGTTGGCACCTTGCTAACTCATCCCTGATCCGAGGGGCAAACTGTCCTGAGAACAAAAAGGGGCCCTCGCAGGGCATGTCAGTGGTCAGCTGAACCCGCTGTCTTGCCGAAAAACCCAGTGCTTCTAGTGCCAGGTTCCTGCGACGAGTCGTGTACAAGGCTGCACGGGTGGATTGTTTCCAGAGCTGCTCTGAGATCGACATGAGCAGTGCATCAAGCAACTGCCTGTCCTTCGGGGAGACCCGCAGGTCGTCCGCCTGATTGGTCAGAGCACCCACATACGCTGCCAGACGCATAGTGGACCTGGCCAAGATGGACATATGCGTCCACCTCTTATCCTCCTCCAAGAAGGTGCGCCTGCGGAAGGGGTTGACCTTCCCAACGTAGTCGCTTAAAGCAAGGAGCTCGGGGGATAGTGTCTCCGGGGACAGAAAACGGGCCATGTCACCCGGTTGAAAGGTGAACGCTCTCCTCAAACCAGGGGAGCCACCCCTGGGGGACGGTTCACGAGCGATGCGCCCGTACTCATCTTTGAAGTCAGCCGTGAGGGGAATGTTGCGTTGAGCACCTGATCCCCCCTGGAAGAGCCGGGACGCCTGGGGCTGCTGCTCCGCAGGGTCTGGGCTGACTGTATAAAACTCCTCCAGGTAGTGGAGGAGCAAGGCTTCCGCCTCCTCACTGAGGTGTTTCAACCCAGGCGGGGCCTCAGTCCCAATCAGGGAGGGCGCCGCCGAGGAGGTGGACATAGACTCCCACTCTGAAGAGGGGTCAGACTCAGAGGCAGGGACCCCGAACTGATCAGGGAGGGGCAGGAAAGAGGGAGGCGCCAGTGCTGGGGAGAGACTCTCCGCCGGCAGTGCGCTATCACCCAACATGGTTCGGGCCGCCAGGCCCGAGGAGGGGCGGGGGGGGGCCGAGGGGGCGGCAAGGGTAGACCACCCGAGGGGATGGTAGCCGTTGGAGCCTGACTGGCAGCGGCCGGGACCGGGCGGCGCAGTCGATTGCTCTCCGCCTGGGTCGGGAGGGTTTCCTCCCCAGGTGGAGCCCCCAACGCCGCAGGAGCATGGCTCGTACCGGCTATGAGCTCCCTGCGTGGCGGCGGCGGGGCCGTGGGCACTGAAGCGGCAGCGGTCAATTCGGCCGGAAGGCCGGTGAGCGACCAGCCTCGGCTCTCTGCGAAGCGGCTGAAAACCTCAAAGAGTTCAGCTTCACTGGGCTGAGCCCTAGGAGCCTCCTTCTTTTTCTTGCCCGAGGTTTTGGACTTTTTGGAAGAGGGAGAGGCAGAAGGAGCCGTGGGAGGCCTTTTCTTAGCCTTCTTTTTCTTCTTCAACGTCCCAAGGGACGAGCTTCAGGGCTGTCCGGCCGGTGGGGTGCCGGTCGAGGACGCCGCTGAAAGCTGCCAGTCACGGGCGGGAGGCTCGACCAGCGCCGCCCGAGTGGGCAGGCCTGGGAGGGTCCCGGAGGTGGTAGGTGCAGACTTGTTAAGAGCGCGGGCAGCTACCAACCTAGGGCCACGCACCGTGGCGTGGTGGTCGGGTTGGAGGGAGGAGGGGGCCCGCGTAGTGGGCATCTGGGGCGGACCCGCAGCTGACGCACCACCACACCCGAACACCGCCGCCGCCGGCCATAATAAAGACCCCCATGGTGTGTCATACGACTACAAGTTGGCTATATATAGCCACAAGGCTTGCCATAGGTCAACGATCGGTAATAATGACGCCAATGGCATGCCATAGTCACTGTAGGTAGGCTAAGACGAGAAAGGGGGAAAAAACCCGCCAGAGCGTGGCAATCCGTAGCCTTTAAACAAGGCAACTCGCTCTGCGTGCCCCCGTATAGCGCGTTTACCCCACAAACCTGTTGGCCGGCGAGTGGAGCGAGCCGCCTTTAGCCACTCGTTCAGGGATGTGTACTTTTGTCGTTGTTGTTGCTTTATATTCTTTGACAAATTTGCGTACAAATTTGACGCAGAAAATACACACGGCACCAAGGCAAGCCGGGCGCGCTTGCTAACAAATTTGTACGCAAATTTGTCAAAGAATATAAATTTGTTAGCAAGCGCGCGCGGCTTGCTTTGGTGCCGTGTGTATTTTCTGCGTACACATCCCTGAACGAGTGGATAAAGGCGGCTCGCTCCACTCGCCGGCCAACAGGTTTGTGGGGTAAACGCGCTATACGGGGGCATGCAGAGCGAGTCGCCTTGTTTAAAGGCTAGGCAATCCGAGGCGCGGTGCACACACCACACAAACGTATGGGGCAGCGCGAAGCAAAACCACCGAGGTTTGGAGCAAAATAAAAATCGCGATTTTACCCCTTTCTCGTTAACAAATAATGACAACTAGAACCGGAATTTGTCAACACTGACAAATTAGGTGATCCGATCTCTTCGAAAATCAATGATTTGAGTCCTGATCCAAATATTCATGACCATACAGGTTTCATCTGTGTTGACGGGACATTGGCCGTGTGATGTTTGGATTCTCATTTAGAAAAGGGAGTGAGACCTGCCATCTTTGGTACCGACTTCCGTATACACTAACAGAAATACAGAATGAAGTATATTTGACCTTTGACCTCACTTTGCACACCCAAGATGGCGTCTAAGCAAAAAGTGATTATTTTATGAAATGATTCTTGTAACATGGTCTTTGCGTGTGCAAAATATGGGAAAGATAGGACATGTATTCACCAAGATACAGGATGAAACATTTATGACATTTGACCCTAATTTACATACCCAAGATGGTGTCCGATCAAGTAGTTATTTTATGAAATAATGTACGTGACATGTACTAAACATGTGCAAAATATGGGATTGATAGCCATTGTTGTTGTTCATCTATTGCACAGAAAGTAGTAGACAGAAAGAAAAATAAAGAAAAATTATGTTATTTTATAGAAATTTGAAGGAGAAGCATAAAAAAATCAGAAAAAGATAAAGTAAGGAAAGGGAGATTAAGATTAAATAAAGAAAAAGAAGAAACAAGTGTTTAAAAAAATTTAAAAAAATATTGGCAGGGGTGAGCCTCGAACCAGGGACCTTAGGATTACGAGTCGGATGCGCTACGCAATGACCTATTTCATTCTCCATAGGCCCTGTGTATTAAACAAAATGACGCTGCATCGAAGCCTTGTGCCATTTTCAACCAAGTTTTTTGACGTGATGTTGACATCGTATGAAAAAATGAAGAGCACATTATCGATAGCCCAAAGTCTCAGCTACAAAATACTAAAATCTGGGAGAAATTTATCGAAGCATAAGTGAGCTAGTGCTCAAAAAAGAGAGTCATGTCAATTTTCACTGCCAGAAAAACTGCTCTCCCATAGAGATAACACGTAAACTGGTCAAATTTGACAAAATTACTTTCAATCCATTTTTATGAGGTGATGCCGTCATCCAATCAAAATGTTGTAATTATATTAATGAAAGATCATTCAATAAGCTACAACATACTGAAATCTGGGTGTAAATTGGCAAAGGATAAGTGAGATACGCTCGAGTAAACTTGAAATTTGATGACGTCATTTTGAAAATTTACTTTTTTGACTTTATTAAGAAATTTGATATCTGTTCATCATTTTTCCAGCATCGCCAACCCGTGAAATGACATGTACAACTCATCAGCTTTCAAAATATGTCAAGAAAACGGGGGGTCATTGTCCATCCTGGCGAGTAAATTCGGATTTCAAATTGGCGGTTTTTTGGCATTGTTGCACTGTATATCGCCATTGACGCGCGCGCGGAATTTCAACTTTGACGGGCCCGTATGACGTCATATTGAGTCGGATTGACTTGAAACTTGGTAGAAATATTCCTTGACATTTCAGGCATCCGATCTGTGTAAAAAAGGTGGAAATTTCTATTGCATATGAGCTGTGCGTGCGTATATGCGCGCGCACGTACGCGTCCGTCCAATTTTTTCAATTTTTCAAAAAATGCTCCAAATGGTCTGAAACGTGTGCAAAAAAAATTTGAGCTCGATTTGAGCATACAAATATTTCAACGTGCACGTACGCGCATGTTTCAAGAGAAAATGTAAATTTTGAGAGCATGAGTAGAATGCGCATCAGTTGAAATATATGTGATGTAAATTTCATTGAAAAACTCTATTCCTTTAATGAGATATGATTGAGAATGTGTTTTCATATAATGACGTCATAGTGACGACACGATCGACCAATCACAATGATACATTAGATTTGTCGTCTTTGGGACATGATACATATATGGTATGAGTTTGAAGTTGATAGTCTGAGTACTTTCTGAGTACGTAGATACACAACTTTTGTCCAGAAATAAAGAAAGAAGAAGAAGAAGAAGATCTAGAGATTGTAATTTGTCATCACTGACAAATTAAGGTGATCCGATTTTTTTTAATCAATGATTCAAGTCCTGATAGAGTCAGCTACAACATATTAAAATCTGAGAGAAATTAACCGAAGATAGTGCTCGATAAAGAGAGTCATGTCAATTTTCACATCTAAAAAATTCCCTCCCATAGAGATAACACGTCATAGCGAAGATAGAAAAATAAGTACATATGACCTTTGACCCCACTTTGAACACCCAAGATAGCATCTGAGCAATTAGTGGTTATTTTATGAAATGATCCCTGTCATATGGGTACGTGTGCAGAATATGGGAAAGATAGGACATGTATTCACAAGATACAGGATGAAACATCTATGGCCTTTGACCCTAATTTACATACCCAAGATGATGTCCGATCTAGTAGTTGTTACTTTATTAAATAATGTACGTGACATGAACTAAACATGTGCAAAATATGGTGGTGATAGGGTGTGTTTTTCTTGAGTTATTGCACATAAAGTTGCAAAAAGAAAGACATATTTCAATACATCGTTGATGAGCTTTAATTTCAACCATCGTGTGAAAAAACGAAGGGCAATTTACCGATAGCGCACATATTAAAATCTGGGAGAAATTCACCGAAGGGTAAGTGAGCTAGTGCTCGATGAAGACAATCATGTCAATTTTCACATTTAAAAAAATGCCCTCCCGTAGAGACATGTCATAACGAAGATACAAAAAGAAGTACATATGACCTTTGACCTCAATTGCACAGACAAGATTGCATCTGAGTTAAAAGTAGTTATTTTGTGAAATGATCCTTGTAACATGGTCTTTGCGTGTGCAAAATATGGGAAAGATAGAACATGTATTCACTAAGATACAGGATGAAACACTTATGACATTTGACCCTAATTTACATACCCAAGATGGTGTCCCATCAAGTAAATAATTTACGTGACATGAACTAAATATGTGCAAAATATGGAAGTGATAGAGGCCGTTTTCTTGAGTTATTGCAAAATAAGTTGCAGAAAGAAAGAAATATCTCAATACATCGAAGATAAGCTTGAATTTCACCCAAAATTTTGACGTGATCCCGACAGCGTATGAAAAAACGAAGGGCACACTTACGGTAGCGTAAAGTCTCAGCTACAACATATTAAAATCTGGGAGAAATTTACTGAAGGGTAAGTGAGCTAGTGCTCGATAAAGATAGTCATGTCAATTTTCATTTCCAGAAAAACTGCACTCCCATAGAGATAACACGTAAAATGGTCAAATTTGACAAGATTACTTTCAATCCATTTTTACGAGGTGATACCGTCATCCAATCAAAATTTTGTAAACATATGTTTGTAAGAACATTAAATAAGCTGCAACATACCGAAATCTGGGTGAAAATTGACAAAGGACTAGTGAGATATGGTCGAGTGAACTTGAAATTTGATGACGTCATTTTGAAAATTCACTTTTTTACTTTATTAAGAAATTTGATATCTTTTAATCATTTTGTCAGCATTGCCACCCAATGAAATGACATGTAAAACTCATCAGCTTTCAAAATATGTAAAGAAAATGGGGGTCATCGTCCATCCTGACGAGTAAAATCGGATTTAAAATTGGCAGTTTTTGGCATAGTTGCACTGTATATCGCCATTGACGCGCGCGCGGAATTTCAACTTTGACGGGCCCGTATGACGTCATATTGAGTCGGATCGACTTGAAACTTGGTAGAAATATTCCTTGACATTTCAGACATTCGATCCGTGCGATAAAACTGAAAATTTCTATTGCATATGAGCTGTGCGTGCGTATATGCGCGCGCGCGTACGCGTCCGTCGATTTTTTTGAAATGCTGTAAATGACCTGAAACGTGTGCAAAACAATTTTGAGGTTGATTAGAGCATGTTAAAATTTCAACGCGCGCGTACGCGCTCGTTTCCTATGAACGTGACTAAATTTTATGAATTATACAAATAGACCTTGACTTGAACTATATGATATCTTAATTTCATTCAAAAATTCCGTTCCATTAATGAGATATTGATGTAAACGTGATTTCAGATAATGACGTCATAATGACGTCACGGTTAACTGATCACATTGATACACTAGATCTGTCGTCCTTAGGACATGATACATATATGGTATAAGTTTGAAAGTGATAGGTAGGAGACTTTTTGAGTTAACCGCTGCAGAAGATTTGAGGTGAAAGAAATAAGAAGAAGAAGAAGAAGAAGAAAGAATCCGTACAGATACAATAGGTGATCCGAGAGGATACTCGGATCACCTAACAAAGAATCCGTACAGATACAGAAGGTGATCCGAGAGGATACTCGGATCACCTAAAATGATCTGCTAATGTGAAACAATCAAGGAGTAAAAATAAGGAAAGATTTGCCTGATTGTTGGAGGATTCCGCCGATGTGGTCGGATTTTCACAAGCGATCTAGAAATACGTCTGAATGTGTTGGAGGGCGAACAGGAAAGAGGAAGAGTCATGGCGGGTGACGGGTTACGTGCGTGCGTGCGTACGGCCAGGGGGACACGGGCGATGTAAGGTAGGCTTACTGTGTAGAAGTTTTTGTTCGATGTTAGGGCAATTATAGGGATATAATAGCATACTATAACAGATAGGTGGTCGGATGTACTGATGTAGATATCAAAATTTTCAAGCTCGCTGGCTCCTCTCGCTCGCATTCAACCGCTATGTCATTCTCCTGATGTTGCTGCCAGTGATTGACAGCAGTTGCGCCCGGTGCGGCCCCCCTTAATTTCCAAAGCGAAAAAATAGCTACAAACGGCTGTTTTTAGACTGAAAAATGTCAAAATTTTCAAGCTCGCTCGCTCCGCTCGCTCGCATTTAATTGTACCGTTATGCAATTCTGATGTTGCTGCCATAAATGCCTAAATTTTTAATGCAAAAAGATTTCACCGTGGGAGGGGGAAACCTCCCTACCATACCCTCCCCCCTCGCTTGCTTTGCTCCCTCACATAGCTGCTCCTCCTAAAATCAAATCCTGTCTACGCCGGTGATAGAACCCATTATTTAGTAGGCATTCACAGTGATGTCGCACAGGCGGAGCAAGAGCTGAAATACCACGATTTAGTCATTCAATAATATATTGTGAATATTTCATTTTCTTATTGTTTTTTTAAAGAAAAGAAAACAAAATTTTCACCAAAAGTGTGCACCAGATCGCCGAATTGGGTATCAGGTCTGAAAATGCAAAATCTTCCTCGTGTGGGAGAGGGATACCCCCCCCCCCCCATACACACCCTCCCCCGTTCGGTCGTTCCGCTCCCTCTCACAGATATTTCAAACACAAAAAGAAATATGTTTTCATAATTTTAAGGTCTGATTTCCCGCCGAAAGTAATCTGACAAGCAAAATAAAAAGCAACAAGAACAAAAAGTCTTCATATTTTTGCTGCCACTTTCCTCCCACTATATATTTCATGCAAAAGAGTGGGACATCCGATCCCTGTAAAGTGTGTTTGCGTGTGGGGGGAGGGAGGGACAAGCTTCTCTCTCTCTCTTCCCCCCCCCCCCCCCCCCAAGGCTGCGCCGGTCCGGTTATGGGCTTGTAATCATGGTGATGGTGACCATCCCCCCCCCCCCACTCCTCAGTACGGATTTACGCCATTGGATGTATCGGTATGGCATCTCCGTGATTCCTGGCAAATAATACAAAAAACTTCGTTTCCTGTAGTAATGATATTCTTTTTATTAAAAGTAAGAGTGGGGGGGGGGTGGGGGCAATGACCCAGGAGGTAGTTACCCAGGGAGTAATTGACGTGGTGCACAGTCCTGGGGGTGATTTTCCTCTTGATAGTTAAAGGGGAGGGGGAGTTGTAGGCCTACTTATCCGGGGTAATCATCCATGGGAAGTTATCGGAGGGGGTAGTTTTCGGGTGGAAGTTATCCGGGGTCTAGTTATCGGAGGAGGGGGTAATTAACCTGGGAATAATTATCCTGGTGGTAATTATCTGGGGGGTAGTTATCCGGAGGGTAATTATCCGGGGGGTAATTATCCGGGGGGTAGTTATCCTGGGGGTAGTACCCAGGGGGTAGTTCTCCGGGGGGTAGTTACACAGGGGGTAGTTCTCCGGGGGATAGTTATCCAGGGGGTAGTTCTCCGGGGGGTAGTTACCCAGGGGGTAGTTTTCCGGGGGGGGGGTAATTATCCAGGGGGTAGTTATCCTGGGGGGGGGGGGGGGTAGTTATCCGGAGGGTAGTTATCCAAGGGGTAGTTATCCAGGGGGTAGTTCTCCGGGGGTAGTTACCCAGGGGGTAGTTCTCCGGGGGGTAGTTACCCAGGGGGTAGTTTTCCGGGGAGGGGGGAGGAGGTAATTATCCAGGGGGTAGTTATCCTGGGGGGTAGTTATCCAGGGGTAGTTATCCGAGGGGTAGTCATCCAGGGGGTAGTTTTCCTAAAGGGGATATTGCCCTGTGGGGTGATTGCCCTAGGAGGGTAGTTGTCCGGTGGGGGGGGGGGGGGGGCGGGAGTAGTTGTCCTAGGGGGTAATTACACTGAAGGGTAATTGCCCTTTGAGGGTAGTTGCCCGGGGGGGGGGGGGTAGTTGCCCTAGGGGGGAATTGTCCTAGGGGGTAATTATCCGGGTGGTAGTTATCCGGAGGGTGGTTTTCCAGGAGGTAGTGTTCCTAGACCCGTGGAACGTTATTAAGAGCACACAGTAAATGGCGCTTAAATCTGAGAAATGTCATTGACATTTTAACCTTTGACCTTGACAGAATTCACCAACATTCAAACATGCCCGCAGCTTTAGGTGGTGATGTAAATATAGTGGTCATAGGCTGTAGCTCAAAGCTGTGGAGAGTTAGAGGCAGTACACCAAGTACACACACACACACACACAGACACACACACACAAAACGCAGCCCCTGATGTAGATTGGAATAAATCGTTACTGTTGCCTTGATCACATCTCTCTCGAGGTATAAATCGAACACATGCAAAATTATACAAGCAACAGATGTTTGTGCATCATCAATTTAATACAGCACAAATGGATTATTACCTCCGCCAAGGGAGGAGGTTATGTTTTCGTTACCGTTGGTTTGTCAGTTAGTTTGTCCGTGTGCAAAATAACTCAAAAAGTTGTTTAACAGATTGGGATGAAACTTGCAGGAAAGGTTGAGAATGACACAAGTACCAAACGATTAACTTTTGGGAGTGATCCGAGAATTTTGGGGGAATTTATGAAGGATTTTTGACATTTTGGCAGGTAGGGTCAATAAACTTGGGAGTTCAGGCTGCGCGTATTTGAGGTTTGTCTGCGCGCGCACTTAAGGGCGCGCGTGCTCTAGTTTCTGCTGCTGGGGTGAGGCGCGCTGTGCAGCTGAGTGTTTGTGACGTAACAAAGGCTTCTATATTGGGAAATATGGCAATTTTCAGCACACAATAGCCGGGTTCACACGTACACCAATTAGCAGGACACAAATCTCGAGATTTGCATCGCGATCGTCATCCCGAGTTTTTTGCACGTGTGGACAGAAAAAACCCGAAAATTAGCGGGATAAGCATCGCGATGCTAATCCCAAGAAATCTTGCGCTGGTTCGTCAATTAGCGGGATAATTGACCCCGCGCTGGTACGTGTGAACGGTCGGGATTAGAATCTCGAGTTTTTACATCCCATCATGCAATGCGCACATCACAACAGCGAGGCCTCTGCGAAGAGGTCCTTCACCTCTTTGGAGCACAACAACAACAACAACAGTGCGCGAACCACACAACTGACGCGTAAAAGACAATGGACAAAGGTAAGTGCGTGCAGGCAGTGATAGAGAAGAACGCTGTGTGACCCAGTTTGCAGTCTTTGCTGTTATAGCCGGGTTCACACGTACACCAATTAGCGGGATACAAATCTCGAGATTTGCATCGCGATCGTCATCCCGATTTTTTTGCACGTGTGGACAGAAAAAAAAAAAAACGAAAATTGGCGGGATAAGCATCGCGATGCTAATCCCAAGAAATCTTGCGCTGGTTCATCAATTAGCGGGATAATTGGCCCCGCGCTGGTACGTGTGAACGGTCGGGATTAGAATCTCGAGTTTTTATATCCTATCATGCAATGCGCACATCACTACAGCGAGGCCTCTGCGAAGAGGTCCTTCACCTCTTCGGAGGGGATGCTATTTTGCAAAACCCATGCGCGGAGCGCGTAACTCTACTTTGCGCGAGCCACGGAGCAAAATAACAATAAATGCATTGTTTGCGTCATAATAGGGTACGCGGTTTTCTAAGGTCTTATCGACATCATACGACCAAGGGGAAATATTTTGAGGGATTGACCAATCAGCGCGAACTTCCGGTGTCGCAACTCTATCTATCAACAAGCTCTGATACGAACTAACCATTAGCCGGGTTCACACGTACACCAATTAGCGGGATACAAATCTCGAGATTTGCATCGCGATCGTCATCCCGAGTTTTTTGCACGTGTGGACAGAAAAAACCCGAAAATTAGCGGGATAAGCATCGCGATGCTAATCCCAAGAAATCTTGCGCTGGTTCATCAATTAGCGGGATAATTGGCCCCGCGCTGGTACGTGTGAACGGTCGGGATTAGAATCTCGAGTTTTTACATCCCATCATGCAATGCGCACATCACAACAGCGAGGCCTCTGCGAAGAGGTCCTTCACCTCTTTGGAGCACAATAACAACAGCGCGCGAACCACACCACTGATGCGTAAAAGACAATGGACAAAGGTAAGTGCGCGCAGGCAGTGATAGAGAAGGGCGCTGTGTGACCCAGTTTGCAGGCTTTGCTGTTATCTCTATCGGCAATTAGCGGGATAATTCGGTACGTGTGGACGCTCGCCAAATTAGCGGGATGCCGATCGCGATCGCTATCCCGCTAATTTGGTACGTGTGGACGCTCGCAAAAAAACTCGGGATGTGCATCGCGATCGTCATCCCGCTATTTTGTACGTGTGAACCCGGCTAATGACAATCGCATATTACTATGACGTAGGGTCAAATACACGAGTGCACATCATGTCCCCTACTTGCGCTCATTTCGCGCATCAAAGTACATGTGCGCGCAATGATTGACAAGCGCGCCTATCACGATGCTTGCAGTTTGCTATTCTTAACAACGTACTTAGGACAGGGGTGGAGCGTTCCTAAATATTTTCCTAAAATTCTTTCCTAAGTGCATTCTAGAATACCAACTTCTTCCTAAGTCAGAAATTTGCATATTCCCGCCCCTTTCCTAAGTTTCTTCCTAAGTCTACTTAAGAAGAAACTTAGGAAGATTTTCAGAATACCACTCAGGAAAAAATCCTGACTTAGGAAGAAATTTCTTCCTAGGAAGGATTTCAGAATACCACCCTCGAGTTTTTATATCCCATCATGCAATGCGCACATTACAACAGCGAGGCCTCTGCGAAGAGGTCCTTCACCTCTTCGGAGCACAACAACAACAGCGCGCGAACCACACCACTGATGCGTAAAAGACAATGGACAAAAGTAAGTGCGCGCAGGCAGTGATAGAGAAGGGCGCTGTGTGACCCAGTTTGCAGGCTTTGCTGTTATCTCTATCGGCAATTAGCGGGATAATTCGGTACGTGTGGACGCTCGCCAAATTAGCGGGATGCCGATCGCGATCGCTATCCCGCTAATTTGGTACGTGTGGACGCTCGCAAAAAAACTCGGGATGTGCATCGCGATCGTCATCCCGCTATTTTGTACGTGTGAACCCGGCTAATGACAATCGCATATTACTATGACGTAGGGTCAAATACACGAGTGCACATCATGTCCCCTACTTGCGCTCATTTCGCGCATCAAAGTACATGTGCGCGCAATGATTGACAAGCGCGCCTATCACGATGCTTGCAGTTTGCTATTCTTAACAACGTACTTAGGACAGGGGTGGAGCTTTCCTAAATATTTTCCTAAAATTCTTTCCTAAGTGCATTCTAGAATACCAACTTCTTCCTAAGTCAGAAATTTGCATATTCCCGCCCCTTTCCTAAGTTTCTTCCTAAGTCTACTTAAGAAGAAACTTAGGAAGATTTTCAGAATACCACTCAGGAAAAAATCCTGACTTAGGAAGAAATTTCTTCCTAGGAAGGATTTCAGAATACCACCCTCGAGTTTTTATATCCCATCATGCAATGCGCACATTACAACAGCGAGGCCTCTGCGAAGAGGTCCTTCACCTCTTCGGAGCACAACAACAACAGCGCGCGAACCACACCACTGATGCGTAAAAGACAATGGACAAAAGTAAGTGCGCGCAGGCAGTGATAGAGAAGGGCGCTGTGTGACCCAGTTTGCAGGCTTTGCTGTTATCTCTATCGGCAATTAGCGGGATAATTCGGTACGTGTGGACGCTCGCCAAATTAGCGGGATGCCGATCGCGATCGCTATCCCGCTAATTTGGTACGTGTGGACGCTCGCAAAAAAACTCGGGATGTGCATCGCGATCGTCATCCCGCTATTTTGTACGTGTGAACCCGGCTAATGACAATCGCATATTACTATGACGTAGGGTCAAATACACGAGTGCACATCATGTCCCCTACTTGCGCTCATTTCGCGCATCAAAGTACATGTGCGCGCAATGATTGACAAGCGCGCCTATCACGATGCTTGCAGTTTGCTATTCTTAACAACGTACTTAGGACAGGGGTGGAGCTTTCCTAAATATTTTCCTAAAATTCTTTCCTAAGTGCATTCTAGAATACCAACTTCTTCCTAAGTCAGAAATTTGCATATTCCCGCCCCTTTCCTAAGTTTCTTCCTAAGTCTACTTAAGAAGAAACTTAGGAAGATTTTCAGAATACCACTCAGGAAAAAATCCTGACTTAGGAAGAAATTTCTTCCTAGGAAGGATTTCAGAATACCACCCTCGAGTTTTTATATCCCATCATGCAATGCGCACATTACAACAGCGAGGCCTCTGCGAAGAGGTCCTTCACCTCTTCGGAGCACAACAACAACAGCGCGCGAACCACACCACTGATGCGTAAAAGACAATGGACAAAAGTAAGTGCGCGCAGGCAGTGATAGAGAAGGGCGCTGTGTGACCCAGTTTGCAGGCTTTGCTGTTATCTCTATCGGCAATTAGCGGGATAATTCGGTACGTGTGGACGCTCGCCAAATTAGCGGGATGCCGATCGCGATCGCTATCCCGCTAATTTGGTACGTGTGGACGCTCGCAAAAAAACTCGGGATGTGCATCGCGATCGTCATCCCGCTATTTTGTACGTGTGAACCCGGCTAATGACAATCGCATATTACTATGACGTAGGGTCAAATACACGAGTGCACATCATGTCCCCTACTTGCGCTCATTTCGCGCATCAAAGTACATGTGCGCGCAATGATTGACAAGCGCGCCTATCACGATGCTTGCAGTTTGCTATTCTTAACAACGTACTTAGGACAGGGGTGGAGCTTTCCTAAATATTTTCCTAAAATTCTTTCCTAAGTGCATTCTAGAATACCAACTTCTTCCTAAGTCAGAAATTTGCATATTCCCGCCCCTTTCCTAAGTTTCTTCCTAAGTCTACTTAAGAAGAAACTTAGGAAGATTTTCAGAATACCACTCAGGAAAAAATCCTGACTTAGGAAGAAATTTCTTCCTAGGAAGGATTTCAGAATACCACCCTCGAGTTTTTATATCCCATCATGCAATGCGCACATTACAACAGCGAGGCCTCTGCGAAGAGGTCCTTCACCTCTTCGGAGCACAACAACAACAGCGCGCGAACCACACCACTGATGCGTAAAAGACAATGGACAAAAGTAAGTGCGCGCAGGCAGTGATAGAGAAGGGCGCTGTGTGACCCAGTTTGCAGGCTTTGCTGTTATCTCTATCGGCAATTAGCGGGATAATTTGGTACGTGTGGACGCTCGCCAAATTAGCGGGATACCGATCGCGATCGCTATCCCGCTAATTTGGTACGTGTGGACGCTCGCAAAAAAACTCGGGATGTGCATCGCGATCGTCATCCCGCTATTTTGTACGTGTGAACCCGGCTAATGTTTGTACGTATGGGTGGAAATCACTAATATCTCTACGGAAGAACAAGATCAGTGGTGAAAATGATTTGCATGCTTGGCAGAGGTCTGCGCTCTCAGAGTGCTTTTCTAGTTTCATTGATCATGGCTGTAATACTGCTAATGTATTATCAGAATTATTCTACAATTTCGTCAGACCCATTAGGCTTGTGCCGAAAGTTTGGGTTGGGTAGTGGCGCGTCGCGTTAATGGGAACACCACCCTTCGTCCAAAGACCTCCCGGTTTTGCAGAAAGGGTGCGTTGGGAGCGTTGGGTCGCGTCGCGTTGACTGGAATCCCACCCTTCGTCCAAAGCTCCCCCCCCCCCCGGTTTTGCCGAAAGGGTGCGTCGGTGCTTTTTCTCATGTACTATTAAAATACGAGTTTTTAATTTATATTTAACCTTCAAACAACCATTTCAAAGAGGCTATCGTTCGGATCTAATAGGGCCATTCTCAGATTAAGTGTTCAATTCTATGTGAGTAAAACCGGAAAATCAACCACAAAGTAATACATTCAAAGATGTGTTTTCGGAAACTTCAAAACCGGTCAAATACGAAACAAAAAGTGGAACATTCTAAATGATGGCCATTCATTGAGTAAAAATGAATTGAAATAGAGCATCATATATGATTTTTAATCACCAATCAGATACCTTACCGCAAATTTACATGTTGTAATGGACTCCTAACTCTGAATTAAATTTATTATTTTGATCCAATTTCTGTTCAGGAAAAGACATCTGTCCCCCCTAAAGATATTGGGTTTTTTCAAGAGGTAAAGATGTTTTCATCCCTTGCTAATTGGTAGAAATCATTTCTGTGTGGTAGGTTGAAATATGCTTTTTGCTGAAATGAAATATAACCTTATGATTCACTTTGTATTTTTAGCAAATTTCGCTTACAAATAAAGTTTCGAATCCCACAAATCATGCAAAGGGAACGATCCGATCAGTCTTATTCACATACTACACATCAAGATCGCACCAAACTAACGAGTCGTGTTTGTTTGTCTGTTTGTTTGTTTTAATTTAATTAGCACCACCGAACAAAGCAACATATGCATGTCTTGTAAAAGCAAAACAAACAGGAACGTGTCCCTTGCCAGCACTAGCAATTTTCTGCCTTCAAAAGGCACCACAATGAAAACGCGATTTGTAAATGTGTGGATTCGCCACCACTCCTGTTACATGCACACGGCAGTGGCCAGTGGATGCCATTGCGTAATGCGTGCACCATACACATGTACATTGTACATATACACCATACGTGCAATTATCGTATTCGCCATCTTGAAAGACGTACTGGTAAACAAACCCGAGCGAAATGCATTGTTTTTCGGCTCCATACGCTGAGCTCTGGGGAAGGTGCCCGGGAAATTTGACTCTCTCAGTGAGCCAATCAGAAGGCGATGTGGTTGTTAGAGGCGGAGCTTAACATCGATTGGCACCATCGTACGGATGGGTGATTCTCCCCTCGCATCGCCGTTCGGACATTGTCTTTGAGAAAGAGGTGAATCTTCAAAGCCTGTTTTCTTGCACTTTTGTCAGCCTAAAAACCTAAAAAGTGCATTTTATTTCTCTTTCTATGCCCACTTATGGTGCCGAAGAATACAAGTGTTTTATATCAATGCAAAGCTTAGGAAATGGGCAATGAGATTCAGTGAAAAAATGAATTTTCAAAATTCCCGACTTTTGCCTGAAACCGTTGTCGCCGGTCACATATGATTGGTTACATGTGACCACTCCTTTCCTCTCATCTACCTTCCATTGAGTCAGTCTGCTGTCATAATTTTTACTACATGTACAAGTAGACAAATTTGAGAATATTCAATTTTCTTTTCACACGATTATGTCATGCTACATGATTTTTGTTTCACTTACGTTGTCAAACATTGCGGTAGAATAGCTTGGATAGAAAGCCAAAGGAAGAGCACGCACTACAGAGCGTGATAGCAAGAGCAATGGAGCATGTAATCGTGCACGCGTACACGTGGACAAAGCATTCCCCAAACGCTGCAACTGGTGTCTCCGAAAGCCGAATTATGTAAATATATGCGATGCACCAGCCAATCGCATGCGAGACCCTGCGCCGTAGCAACGCTGAGGATATTGGCGCGGCGTTCGAAAGAAGCTCGAAACTGATGAGTGCGATCCAACATAGGGTGCTTAAAATTCCATTTTCGATAGGAAAAACTTAGTCTTATGCTACGAAATTTAGTGTAGATGTAGAAAACATATCAAAGAAATGATTTCTGCAAAAAACCTAAATCGACAAAAATAATGGTCAAAATCTTTGTACCCCGCCTAGGAGGGAATTTTTTCTTGCGACTTTTGCCTGAAACCGTTGTCGCGGGTCACATCTGGAATTTCCACAGGAAACAAATATGAATTGCTTTCCTGGGGAAATAACTATTGTAAAACATCGAATCACCTTTGATAACGTATCTTGTAAAATATAAATAATAATTCTAGTTGTGTATGAATTAATAAATATCACCTGTTTAATTATTTACCTCATTAATTGATGTAAAAATGAAAGATGTAAGCCCAAATTAACCATTTTAAACATTGTACGTAATATTCAAACTATGAAATGTAGTGGAAAAGAGCCCTAAATGTGAAAGCTGAGTTCTTCATTCACAGAATATTCTCATCTTACGTCTCAATGTATTTATCCATCTGACTATAAATATTCATTAAGTTTTGATGGATAATGCAAACAAGGTTTAAAAAATAAATTTTTGCAGGCACTTAGAAGGAAGTATGTACAGTTTCTATGAACTCGATATGCTAAACAGTTGTTTGACCTATGGTAACGTATTTGGCTCATCCCTTTTAATGAAAATGAATAAATAATTATTCAACTTATCAATGAATCTTGAGTTGTTCTTGATATGTTGAAAAACACTAGAATAAATATGCAACAGAACACTGAAACTTTTCTCGGAAGCGTTTCATAAACTACTTTTTACTCTTTCAAAGTTTGGTAACGTATCTGGCGTACCGTAAATGAATCTGTCGGTGAAGTTACAGAGCAATTTCTACTGAATATTCTTCATTTGAACATAACTTTAATTTTTTATGGAAGCGTCATTCTATGCAGAACTGTTTTATGAACACTTTGTTTTACATAACATTATTTGTCACCGTGGGTGCCCTGAATTATACGTAACGTATCTGCTAAATCTGAAAAGCAACAAACTGATATGCTGAATCTTAGCTTCGTCTTGTAAAATAAACGTTCAAAGTTGTTGCATAGAATATGAAAGTGGCAAGGTTTTATAGAATAGAACTTTGGAGTTTATGAGCACACAACGATTTGTTTCTAAAAACATTTACAATTTCTTTTCAGAATTTTGATTATGTGGTAACGTATCTGTCGGAAAACTTGGCATTAAGTTGTGAGACACTGACGTAGAAAGAAAAATCATGTGGAAATGTTGCTCTTTTTCACCTCTCTGTCCTTTTGGTGTAAGAATAATCATAATCCTGAGGTCCAACAAAACGAAACATGTAATGTGTAGGGATGAATTTTGACCAGATTTGATCCCCAGAAAGCACAAGACCAATGAGCAAAATTCGGTCACGTGTCTGGGGTAACGTATCTGTGGTAACGTATATGGTCGATCATATTATTATGAGAGCGATATCTACCAAATATTTCTCACTTGTACTAAACTTTAATGTGGAATCGATGCGTCATTCCGAGGAGTAATGTATAATATACAATTTGTCTGACATTGCAATATCTGTCGCAGTGGGTGGCGTGAAAAGTATGTAACGTATCTGTCAAAATAAAAGTGTAGAAAACCGATATTTCAAACATTATACCGTATTCTCAATAAAGAGCTGTTGCACAAAAAATCTAAGTACTTGCAATGTATGAAGTATATCCTCAGAGTTTCATATACACAGGGTCATTGCATAGTCTTGTTATTTTCGCAATGCTGTAACACTAAAGAAACTGGTAACGTATCTGGCGGTGAACTTGGCGACAGGTTTCAAAAGGCTATAAAAAAAAGAAGTCAATAAAATTTTGGAACTTTTTGAGTATTGTGATTAGCACATATGATATGCTCATCGTCCATGAAAATGATATTTGGAAAGTGTGTTTGTGGACGGAGAGGAGCAATAAAACATAATTCTGAAATAGCCGGCGACACTGCGTTTTGGGGGTCTTAACCAAGTTTAACAGCAAAATTTTATACAAAAAGGCAGACAACCGCATTTGATCGTGTTTATTTTTAACAAATAAAGTCCTCGTGATATATCATAAACATGTAAGTAGTATCTAATAGGTTTCAGGGAACCGCAAACTGTCATGGAATGTCGGCGACACCAAAATTCCGTATTTGAACGCTTTTACTGAGAATGGGCCAATATTCAGTTCGTCCAATGTTCAATTGGTCCAATATCCATTTGGTTAATATCCGTTTCTGTTTTACATTACAGGGCATGCAGGCCTCGAAATAGGATTTTGGAGGGGCAAGGCCATTTAGAAAAAAGCACTTTTTCCAAGAGGCCAGGGCACTTAAGTCAGTCAGAGGGGCACCAAGGCCACATTGGAAAGGGCATGTTTGGTGTTTATGAAAAAAGAAAGAAGAAAAACAAACCGAGAAAAACAAACACACACACACACACACACACACACAAAGTGCAACACACAACAAAAACCTCTTCCCTACAGCTGTAACACATTCCCGATCTCCGCGTTTCTATCAGGTGAAACGACATTTTTTAAAACAGGAATAAAACAGTAGGTATTGATTGAAACTCGACACCCTTTCAGGCCAGCCAGGCTGCCATGAAACTTCAAAGCACATTCCGACAGCTGGCTGGCAAAACCACAAGGCAAAGGAATTTGTGCGCGCGTGTAGATTGCTATGATTATCATAAGCCGGGTTCACACGTACAAATTAGCGGGATGACGATCGCGATGCTCATCCCGAGTTTTTTGGCGAGCGTCCACACGTACCAAATTAGCGGGATGGCGATCGCGATCGGTATCCCGCTAATTTGGCGAGCGTCCACACGTACCGAATTATCCCGCTAATTGCCGATAGAGACAACAACAAAGCCTGCAAACTGGGTCACACAGCGCCCTTCTCTATCACTGCTTGCGCGCACTTACCTTTGTCTATTGTCTTTTACGCGTCAGTGGTGTGGTTCGCGCGCTGTTGTTGTTGTGCTCCAAAGAGGTGAAGGACCTCTTCGCAGAGGCCTCGCTGTTGTGATGTGCGCATTGCATGATGGGATGTAAAAACTCGAGATTGTAATCCCGACCGTTCACACGTACCAGCGCGCGGCCAATTATCCCGCTAATTGGCGAACCAGCGCAAGATTTCTTGGGATTAGCATCGCGATGCTTATCCCGCTAATTTTCGGGTTTTTTCTGTCCACACGTGCAAAAAACTCGGGATGACGATCGCGATGCAAATCTCGAGATTTGTATCCCGCTAATTGGTGTACGTGTGAACCCGGCTTAGTCTGTGACAGACAGTTCATGACTTCCAAGAATGCGCCAGTACGCGCGGTTTCTTCTGTTGATTGGTCTCTCTCTCTCCACCCCTCCCCATTCCCCAGTCTGGCACACCTAGTCCGGCAGCCAAACCCTGATTTTGGGGCTAAGGTTGCATTGGAATGTTATAGTTTCTTCTTTTAAGTGATATTGAATGTTTAGACCTTCTATTTTATCAATCCACATGCTGGAGCTCTGTCAGCATTGAGCAATTTGAGATATACGCGGAAATCCAAGATGGCCGCCGGCGGCCATCTTGAAAATGCTTTTTACTTACTTTTAACCCCCCTAGCACATCCAAAATGGGCATTAGAGGTTTTTAGGGATGGAGAATTCAAATCTGAGGTTAGTTTCAGGATATTACTATGTTTTGATGTCTTAAAATAAAATGGCGTCCATTTTTCAAGATGGCCGCCATCAACATGCTGTAGGGTAGACTTTAGTAGAATCGCACAAGACCTGACTTATCATTTAAGTTTTCCCCTTTTTTTTTGGACAAGGGAGGTGCATAATGTTAAAAAAAAATATGAAGATTAAGGCCTTAAGCTTAGATTCATTGATAAAAACAATACATGTTAATCCTGTTATAACGAAGTCGCTAATAACGAATGACCGCTTACAACGAAGCAATGCTACCTGAAGTCCTGATTCTCTGTAAATACAAACGATTCGCATACAATGAAACTCGCTTATAACGAAGTATTTTATGTGATCCCAAGCATATCGTTATAACAGGATTCGACTGTAGTATTATCAGAAGTATTTCAAAATAGTCATGTTGCTTTTCTGTACATACATTGGTATACACATAATTTCAAGGTATCTTTTAGATATGATTTTTTTTTTGAATACTTCTGTTCTGTAACGGCTCATTATTCCTGTCACAATGACCAAATGAGAGAGGCAAGAGATATTACCACCCATCCAGAAGAAACAGATGAAATAGATGCATAAACAGTATCTTCAGGAAAAAGACTGATATTCAGGAACATGATCCATACATCTGAACCAAATAAAGTAGTAGACAAACTTAAATATTTGGTTCTTGCTAGAACAGAAGATCTGTTTTATCACCTCTGCCTGCAGCAGTATAACCAATGGTGACACTACAAGGGAACAAGCACTTCATTCAGGTAGGACTGTTGTTGTTTCACACTACTCTTCAGCAAGGACAGATCCTCCAACAGCAGGGTGATGTAAAAAAAAAAAATCTTCAACCGTCATTAGGGTTCCATTTTGGTCATTATATTGTATCACCCAAAAGAGATCACTTTCAAAACAATCAAGAAGTATTTAAAAAAATCATATCAAAAAGATACCTTGAAAACGTTTTTCAGTTTGGGGGGGTCAAGGTCATGCCACCCCCCCCCCCCCCCCTTCTTGGGGGGGGGGGGGCTGTATTATGAGGGAGCGAAGCGACCGAGCCGAGCGAGCCGAGCGAAAAGAGGGGGAGGGTGTGTCCCCCTCCCAGGGTGAGAACTTTTTTGCATAATTTTTATGTTGTAAATGGCGCAATTTGATGCTTGTTTTTGCGCGTCTTATGGACTTGAAACGGTCACTTAAGGTAGCAGGATATTTAGATGTGGATTATTATTGAACAACTTGCCTATAAAGACATTAGTGGCAGCATTTGAATAAACTTCTTGTATTAATTAATGAATTTCATGAACGCTGTCTCATGTAAAGCAATCAAACAGAAAAGGCATGCACACGTCGAGGGTGTACATAAGGGATATTTCTCCTTCCACACTGAGGTGATATTACATTTTCAGACCTGAAATTCAGCGATCTGGTGGAAACTTTTGTTGCAAAACTTGGAGTTTTTTCTAGCTCACCCCCCCCCCCCCAAAAAAAAAAAAATAATGGAAACAATTAGGGCTTTTTTTCAGGGAAGTGTTAATAGCAAAATCACGGGATTTAGCTATTATTCCGCATGTGCATCACCTGTGTGTATGTACAAAGTCTAGAGGAGGAGGGTGTGGGAAGGGGATGCCCCGGCCCTCCTACTCGACGGAGCTATCGAGTTTTTAAAACTGAAATAAAGCGATCTGAAGCACACTTTTTGTGGGAAATTCGGAAATTGCCATTCCCCAAAGTGTACTTAGTCTATAGAGGGGACCAATCAACGGGAGGGTGGCAAGATACCTCTCCCATTCGAGGGATGTTTTTTTTTTTCATTTTTAGAACTGAAATTCAACAATCTGGCGCACACTTCTGTTGGCATATCTGAAAATTTGTCAAATAGATAAGTGCAAGTCTGCAGAAGGAGACATAGCAGGATGATGTGGGAGGGGATAAGCCCTATTCTCCCTCCTACATGAGGGAGATTCTGTATTTTCTGATTGCAGTTAAACGTTTTTGTGTACACATTTTGTGGTACACGTATAATTTATGTAGCCATAGTCTACTTGTTTGCAAGGGAGGGGGGGGGGGATGGGGAGAAAGCGTGGGAGAGTGCTATCCTCACCCTCCCCGTACAGGGAGCTTTTGCCTTTTTAAAATTGAAATTGAGATCTATATTTCGTATACGCATATTTGATGGAATATTTGGGAAAGTATTCAAAAAAAAAATGATCGGGGGAACCGAGAGAGGAAAGGGTTGATTAAAAGGGGATATTCCCCTTGTACATGACGGAACTTTTGATTTTTTTCAGAATGTAATCTATAGTGATAAGTCTTGTGCACTCAGAATTATTCAGAATCTTAAGGGGGCGACTGCCCCCCCCCCCCCCGCTTTTGCTATGCCGGTGCTTAGACGGGAACTTTATGTAAGGGCGGAATCTTGGGATATTCATATTCATGGATATTTTGATTTTTCCCCGGGACTTCAGCTAGCATTGCTTTGTTGTAAGCGGTCATTCGTTATAAGCGACTTCGTTATAACAGGTAACCTGTATTATTCTTATCAATGAATCTAAGCTTTACAGGCCTTAATCTTCATAAATTTGTTACATTATGCACCTCCCTTGTCCAAAGAAGGGAAAACTTAAATGATAAGTCAGGTCTTTGCGCGATTCTACGTAGTCTACATTACAGTATGTTTATATGGCGGCCATCTTGAAAAATGGCCGCCATTTCATTTCAAGACATCAAAACATAGTAATATCCTGAAACTAACCTCAGATTTGAATTCTCCATCCCTAAAAACATTCAATGCCCATTTTTGATGTACTAGGGGGTTAAAAGAAAGTAAATAGCATTTTCAAGATGGTCGCCGGCGGCCATTTTGGATTTCGGCGTATATCTCAAATTGCTCAATGCTGACAGAGCTCCAGCATGTGGATTGTTAAAAGAGAAGGTCTCAACAGTCAATATCAATTAAAAAAATGTCGCTACAGCGACTGGTTATACCCCCGCCAAACAACATTTCATAAGCTTTGGTCAAAGCAACATTTCATAAGCTTTGGTCAAAAAACTGAGGAAGTAGTTAAATCCGCAAGATCTTTCCTTGATCTTCTGCCATTAATATGCCGTTTCCATGGCAACGTACTTTCGGGTACTGTCGAAAAATGCGTCTCGCACATCTACAACCAAAGGCACACATCTGTACCAAGTTTCATGGAAATTGGGCAAAAACTGAGGAAGTAGTTTGCAACACAAAATTTTCCATCATTTTGGCTCATAATATGTGAGCTGTTACCATGGCAACATACTTTTTGTCACTGTCAAGAAATGTGTCATGCTGACCTATATCCTAAGACAAACATTCAATATGAATTCCATGAGAATTGGAAGAACACTGATGAAGCAGTTTTGCTATGAAGCATTTTGCCCTATATTTTACCAATAACATGCCGTTACCATGGCAACGCACTTTTTGCCACTGCGGAAATATGTGTCTTGCACATTAACATATTCAGATGAACATCTGTACCTAATTTCATAAAAATTGATCAAAAACTGTGGGAGGAGTTCGCGACCTTTTTGCCACTGCGGAAATATGTGTCTTGCACATTAACATATTCAGATGAACATCTGTACCTAATTTCATGAAAATTGATCAAAAACTGTGGGAGGAGTACCATTTTTGCCCATAATATGCCGTTATCATGGCAACGTACTTTTGGGTACTGTCAAAAACTACGTCTTGCACATCTACAACCCAAGGCACAGATCTGTGCCAAGTTTTATGGGAATCGGTTGAAAACTGAGGAAGTAGTTCGCGACGCAAGATTTGCAACAGACCGACCGCCCGACCGACCGCCCGACCGCCCGACCGACCGCCCGACCGACCGCCCGACCGTCCGCTAATTCCTATATACCCCCTTCAAACTTCGTTTGGCGGGGGTATAAAAAAACTATAACATTCCAATGCAACCTTACCCCCCATGGCTGCCGGACTAACCTTGGCATCGTGGGATTTTTCTTTTTTCTTGGTGAACTTGGTGATCAATCAGTCTTTACTACTCTATCTGAATATGCGCTGCCTAGTAGCTAGTACATACTCGCGGCCGCTAGCTGCGCTGCGGAGGCAGTCGGGACGGTAAAAGCCGGTCGGGCGTACATGTACGTACACGTCGTCTCGTACCTCGGAAAGATACTTGAGTTTGAATCAGATATATCGGGACGCAAGTGAACTGAAGGTATGATATTTGAGATCAGGAAAGTTGTTCAAGCTTATTAAAGAGACTTTGAGAAAGGGCATATCATACGTCATAAATAATAACTTTCATTCTAAATTCTTTAATTCTAAAAAGCCACCACGGCCCCAAGAAAAAGGGCACATTCTTTTTGGCCGTAACTTTGATCAAAAAAACAAAAGGCATTGCGACGCGGCCAACGAGAGGGGCACCGACGGCCATGGCCGTCGGTGGCCGTCGGTTAATTCGAGGCCTGGGGCATGGATCATTTGGATAATCAGTGGCTTATCTATATAGTCCAGCTGCTGGGGGTACTGGCCTGGCACCATGGGGGAGGGGCGAGGGACCCTAAACTTTACCCTAATGTTATTTCATGTGTATGAACATCTGTTTTCTCCCTCAATGCAGGGTCAGAGGGTAGTCCGTAGTCGTAGAAAAAGGCCCCCCCCCCCCAAAAAAAAAAAAAGCCAAGTTGGTCAAATAGACGAAACAATGATTGGACCAAATGGTACCTGATTATACGAGGAGGCTGGCTATTAGACCAAATGACAATAAGATCAATGGTTATTAGACTAAATGGGTGTAGACTAGATGATAGACAGAGGCTAGACCAACTGGGCAATGAACCAAAATTAATGATGTGTACACCAAATTTATATTGGACAAATTTGGTTTTATTTTAGACCATTTGATGATTACACGAAATGGAATTAGACCAACTCATAATAGACCAAATCTGTATTTGATGATATAAATTGGTGTTAGACCAAAAATAGACCAAATGGCTATTATAAGACGAATTGACTATAGACCAAATAGTAATTAAACCAAATAACAATTACACCAAACAGTAATTGGACGAAGGGATAACTAGACCAACTGGTTATTAGACCAACTGATATTAAACAGTCTATTAGACCAACTGGCTGTAGACCAAGTGGTAATAGAGTGTAAACCGATCCGGACGATAGCCTCTTTGAAATGGTTGTTTGAAGGTTACTAGTAAATATAAATTCAAAACTCGTCTTTTAATATTACATGAGAAAAGGTACCAACGCACCCTTTCGGCAAAACCGGGGGGGGGGGGGGGGGGGCTTTGGACGAAGGGTGGTGTTCCCATTAACGCGACGCGTCAACACCCAACCCACCCTTTCGGCACAAGCCCATCCGGCAGGTTGAGAAATTTCTCCTTCTATATTCCTGCATAATCATATTTGGAGGCATTTCTTTATTACAAGAAAAGTGTTTCTGCTGATCCTGTGCTTCATGCATTGAAGGGTTTAATGTTGCTGAAAGCAAGCGATACAGACAATTGGAAATGCTTACATACAGAAGGCAATGTGCAAAAGAATAACTACATTGTACGAAGAAAGAAAATTTTGCGTCAAAAGTGAGAACTCATTACTTGTATCTTTCATTCACAGATCTTTTTATAGGTGGCCAGAAGACTCAATTATCAACGATGAAATGATACGAAAACTCAAGAATATTCTCGACAAATTTGAATAACGTAAGGTTTGATGCACATACCTGACATGATGACGCTAAGGCAGCGGCTGTTGAGAAGAATTCTTCGTTCAAGTACACGTTGGCCCCCTCTATCCTAAAGTGCGAAAGGCGTGGCATGGTACATATCCATCGGGCAAAGTTTCCTCCAATCGAAGTCACATTGTGACCATCTGCAGACAAAGAGTACCAATCCATGTCCAGATCTTGAATCTGTATTGGAAATGAAACAAGAATAAGCACTTCAACAACAAATAAACAAAACGTCCAGTAAATCTCAAAAGAATTATGTGATTAAAATAAAGAATCATGATCACGTAAATGTAAGAACAGCATAATGTGTATAATTGACCAATGTATACGAAAGTGGGACGTGTGACTACAGTAGTTTTGAATCCGACTTGAAACATGCACGCACATTTTTAGGGTAGTGTGTGTGCAGGTGTGTGTGTGAGTGTGTGTGTGTGCGGGTGTGCGTGTGGGTGTGTGTGACCATTAAACTTAGGGACCTTACATTAAAGCAAATAACTGGATATGGACAAAAGAAGACTCACTTATAAATTCCTCATGTTTTACTTGTTAGGTGATCCGAGTATCCTCTCGGATCACCTGTTTCTGTACGGATTCTTTCTTCTTCTTTTCCTTCTTATTTCTCCCCAAAAGTTGTGCATCGATTAGCTCAGAAAGTCCTCTTCCTATCAATTTCAAACTTATACCATATATGTATCGTCTCCCAAAGACGGCAATCGAACTAAAATCAAAGTGATCAGTCTACCGTGACGTCACTATGACGTCATTATATGAAAACACATTCTCAATCATATCTCATTAATGGAATGGAATTTTTCAATGAAATTTACGTCACATATATTTCAAGTCAAGGGCATTCTACTCATATTCTCAAAATGGATCTATACCTTAAAACGTGCGCGTACGCGCGCGTTGAAATATTTGTATGCTCAAATCGAGCTCAAATTTTTTTTGCACACGTTTCAGACCATTTAGAGCATTTTTTGAAAAATTGAAAAAAAATTGCGGACGCGTACGCGCGCGCGCATATACGCACGCACAGCTCATATGCAATAGAAATTTCCCGTTTTTTCACACTTATCGGCTGCCTGAAATGTCAGGGAATATGTCTACCAAGTTTCAAGTCAATCCGACTCAATATAACGTCATACGGGCCCGTCAAAGTTGAAATTCCGCGCGCGCGTCAATGGCGATATACAGTGCAACAATGCCAAAAAACCGCCAATTTGAAATCCAATTTTACTCGTCAGGATGGACGATGACCCCCCATTTTCTTTACATATTCTGAAAGCTGATGAGTTGTACATGTCATTTCATGGGGTGGCAATGCTGACAAAATGATTAAAAGATATCAAATTTCTTAATAAAATAAAAAGAGTAAATTTTCAAAATGACGTCATCAAATTACAAGTTCACTCGAGCGTATCTCACTTATCCTTTGCCTATTTTCACCCAGATTTCGATATGTTGTAGCTTATTAAATGTCCTTTCATTAATGTAAAACAACATTTTGATTGGATGACCTTATCGCCTCGTAAAAATGGATTGAAAGTATCCTTGTAAGATTTGACCAGTTTACGTGTTATTTCTATGGGAGAGCAGTTTTTCTGGCAGTGAAAATTGACATGACTCTCTTTTCGAGCACTAGCTCACTTATGCTTCGGTGAATTTCTCCCAGATTTTAGTATGTTGTAGCTGATACTTTGGGCTATCGTAAGTGTGCCCTCCATTTCTTCATACAATGTCGGCATCACGTCGAAAAACTTGGTTGAAAATGGCACGAGGCTTCGATGCAGCGTCAGTTTGCTTAATACACAGGGCCTATGGAGAATGAAATAGGTCATTGCGTAGCGCATTCGACTCGTAATCCTAAGGTCCCTGGTTCGAGGCGCACCCCTGCCAATATTTAGGTGATCCGAGTATCCTCTCGGATCACCTATTGTATCTGTACTGAATCTTTCTTCTTTATTTCTTTCTCCTCAAATGTTGTGCAGCGATTAACTCAAAAAGTCATTCACCTATGACTTTTAAACTTATACCATATATGTATCACGTCATAAGAACGACAGATCAATTGTATCTTTGTAATCAGTCAACCATGACGTCACTATGACGTCATTATCTGAAATCACGTTCACATTCGTATCTCATTAATGAAATGGAATTTCTCAATGACATTTACATATAATATAGTTCAAGTCAAGTTCTATCGATATATTTAATAAAATTTCATCACGACCCTGGTAAACGAGCGCGTACGCGCGCGTTGAAATTTTAATATGTTCCAATCGAGCTCAAAATTGTTTTGCACACGTTTCAGGTCATTTGGAGTATTTCAGAAAAAATCGACGGACGCGTACGCGCGCGCGCATATACGCACGCACAGCTCATATGCAATAGAAATTTCCCGTTTTTTCACACTTATCGGCTGCCTGAAATGTCAAGAAATATTTCTACCAAGTTTCAAGTCAATCCGACTCAATATGACGTCATACGGGCCCGTCAAAGTTGAAATTCCGCGCGCGCGTCAATGGCGATATACAGTACAACTATGCCAAAAAACTGCCAATTTTAAATCCGATTTTACTCGTCAGGATGGACGGTGACCCCCCATTTTCTTTACATATTTTGAAAGCTGATGAGTTGTACATGTCATTTCATGGGGTGGCAATGCTGACAAAATGATTAAAAGATATCAAATTTCTTAATAAAGTAAAAAAAAGTAAATTTTCAAAATGACGTCATCAAATTTCAAGTTCATTCGAGCGTATCTCACTAGTCCTTTGTCAATTCTCACCCAGATTTCAGTATAATGTAGCTTATTTAATGTTCTTTCAAACATGAAATAACAAAATTTTGATTGGATAACGGTATCACCTCGTAAAAATGGATTGAAAGTAATCTTGTCAAATTTGACCAGTTTACGTGTTATCTCTATGGGAATGCAGTTTTTCTGGAAATGAAAATTGACATGACTATCTTTATCGAGCACTAGCTCACTTAAGCTTCGGTAAATTTCTCCCAGATTTTAATATGTTGTAGCTGAGACTTTACGCTACCGTAAGTGTGCCCTTTGTTTTTTCATACGATGTCAGAATCACGTCAAAAAATTGAGTTGAAATTCAGGCTTATCTTCGATGTATTGAGATATTTCTTTCTTTCTGCAACTTTCTTTGCAATAACTCAAGAAAAACGGCCTCTGTCACTTCCATATTTTGCACATGTTTAGTTCATGTCACGTGAATTATTTCATAATATAACAACTACTTGATCGGACACCATCTTGGGTATGTAAATTAGGGTCAAAGGTCATAAGTGTTTCACCCTGTATCTTAGTGAATACATGTTCTATCTTTCCCATATTTTGCACACGCAAAGACCATGTTACAAGGATCATTTCACAAAATAACCACTTTTTAACTCAGATGCCATCTTGTCTGTGCAAATTCAGGTCAAAGGTCATATGTACTTCTTTTGTATCTTCGTTATGACGTGTTATCTCTATGGGAGGGAATTTTTTTAAATGTGAAAATTGACATGATTGTCTTTATCGAGCACTAGCTCACTTACCCTTCGGTGAAGTTCTCCCAGATTTTAATATGTTGTAGCTGAGACTTTGCGCTATCGTTATGTGCCATTCGTTTTTTTCATACGATGTCGGAATTACGATAAAAAACTTGGTTGAAATTAAAGCTTATCTTCTATGTATTGATATATTTCTTTCTTTCTGCAACTTTCTTTGCAATAACTCAAGAAAAACACGCCCTATCACCCCCATATTTTGCACATGTTTAGCTCATGGCTCGTACATTATTTCATAAAATAACAACTACTAGATCGGACAACATCTTGGGTATGTAAATTAGGGTCAAAGGTCATAAATGTTTCATCTTGTATCTTAGTGAATACCTGTCCTATCTTTCCCATATTTTTCACACGTATAGACGATGTCGCGAGAATCATTTCACAAAATAACCACTATTTCATCAGATGCAATCTTGGGAGTGCAAAGGTGGGTCAAAGGTCATGTACTTGTTGCTGTTTCTTCGTTATAGTGTATACAGAATTTGGTACCTAACATGGCAGATATGACTCCCTTTGCTAAATGAGAATGCAAACATCACACGGCCAATGTCTCTAAACACAGATGAAACTTGTATGGTCATGCCTATTGCGATCAGGACTCGAATCATTGATAAAAAAAAAAAATCGGATCACCTTAATTTGTCAGTGATGACAAATTACAATCTCTAGTTTACCTTGGACTAATAGATAATTGTCCCCGCCGAACGATTTCGAGCAGGGGACTATGAAACGGGCTCCGTACGTGTGTGTGTCTTTGCGTCCGTCCGTCCGTCCGTCCGTCCGTCCGTGTGTGATCAAAACGTTAAATTTGCTACTTCTCTGTCATTTATGAGCCAATTTTGATTATGTTTGCTTTATATGATAGCACTACATGGGAGCTTTGAAACTTCTACACAGAATTTCAGTTGTGACCTTTGACCTTGACCTTTGACTTATATTGTACATTTTACTACAAAATGCTACTCCTTCGCCATTTCTAACCCGATTTTGATTCCGTTTGCTTTATGTGATGGCACTAGGTGAGGGCTTCAAATCTTCTACACAGAATTTTGACCTTTGACCTTGATTTTTGACCTATATTGTACATTTTGCTACAAAATGCTACTCCTTCGCCATTTCTAACCCAATTTCGATTCCGTTTGCTTTATGTGATGGCACTAGGTGAGGGCTTCAAAACTTCTACAAAGAATTTTGACCTTTGCCTTCTTTGACCTTTGACCTTGATTTTTGACCTATATTGTACATTTTGCTACAAAATGCTACTCCTCCGCCATTTCTAACCCGATTTCGATTCCGTTTGCTTTATGTGATGGCGCTAGGTGAGGGCTTCAAAACTTCTACACAGAATTTTGACCTTTGCCTTCTTCGACCTTTGACCTTGATTTTTGACCTGTATTGTACATTGGCTACAAAATGCTACTCCTTCGCCATTTCTAACCCGATTTCGATTCCGTTTGCATTATGTGATGGCACTAGGTGAGGGTTTCAAAACTTGTACACAGAATTTTGACTTCTTTGACCTTTGACCTTGATTTTTGCCTATATTGCACATTTTGCTACAAAATGCTACTTCCGGCGGGGACATATTTACGCACCGCGTAATTTCTACTTTTCCTTGTTAAACTTGAAATATTATCCACTCGTACTCGTTCATAGTCCATAAGTACAAACAAGTTATACACTACAGTCGAGTCTTGACGCACTATCGTTGACATTATTTCACATCTTGTTATTTAAAAGAAATAAAAATACATGCAACGCTTTATTCAGGAAGTAAGTGTGCCTTTCATTTATCAACCTCCAATTTAAGAAGATTCACGGGAAAGAATAAAAATCAACGTGTAACCGACTGAATGAATACTTTGTAAATTACACAGGAGACAAACATATCGCAGATCCTGATGTAATTTAGAATAAATCGTTACTGTTACATCTCTCTCGAGCTTTAAATCGAACTCATGCACAATAATGCAAGCAACAGACGTTTGTGTATTTAACACAGCACAAATGAATTATTAAGCTAGCGATGCAGACAATTGGAAATGCTTACACACAGAAGGCAATGTGCAAAAGAATAATTACAGTATACGTTGTACGAAGAAAGAAAATTTTGCGTCAAAAGATTACTTGTATCTTTCATTCACAGGTCTTTTTACAGGTGGCCAGAAGACTCAATTATCAACGATGAAATGATACGAACACTCAAGAATATTCTTGACAAATTTGAATAACGTAAGGTTTGATGCACATACCTGACATGATGACGCTAAGGCAGCGGCTGTTGAGAAGAAATCTTCGTCCAAGTACACGACGCCATTTCCTTTGAAGTGCGAAAGGCGTGGCATGGTACATATCCATCGGGCAAAATTTCCTCCAATCGAAGTCACATTGTGACCATCTGCAGACAAAGAGTACCAAGTTATGTATAGACCTCGAATCTGTATTGGAAATGAAACAAGAATAAGCACTTCAACAACAAATAAACAAAACGTCCAGTAAATCTCAAAAGAATTATGTGATTAAAATAAGAAATCATGACCACATAAATGTAAGAACAGCATGTGTATATTATTGACCAATGCAGTGGCGTAACTACAGGGGGAGGGGGGGGGGGCATGGGGGGACATAGGGGGGGGGGGGCACGTGCCCCCCCCCCCCCCCCCATCCGCTGGCAAAAAAGAAAGAAAAAAAAACCTATACAAAATGGTAATTAAAGGGTTAGTAAACTGCGTTTGAAATCGACATGAAAGGGTGATCAAGAAAAAAGATATTTTTCTAAGATTTCTTTTAACCATAGAACTAAAGTCAGAGGTATATAGTGAAACATTGTTCAAAAAGTCCGGAGACGACAAAAGATTGTGATTCAGCTTGATTCCTGGTTGGCATTTTGAATAATAAGCAGGATGTGCGCAGTGTACTCAGAACATTGGAACGGCAAAAGGAGTCGCTGCAATGTTGCGCAGTGTGATGTAGGTTGTACACATTTGCTATCAAAGCTAGATCATTGATTTTGCAGTGTTGCTTTATATACTAGTCTATATTAAAATGCCTTGCATTGCCAATAATAAGACTTGACCTTGGCTATTTCCTCACTTTTCCATCTATATGAAACAAACACACTCACAACCACAAACAATTAGGGGATGCTCTCCCGCTTGGTCACTTCGACGCCCCCTCGCTGGTCATACCTCCCCCAATCATGAACATAAACCGACACCCTTGACTTCCAGTGGCGGATCCAGGGGGCGCACCGGGCGCCCCTTCCCTCCAAAGCGAAATATATATATATATAATTATGTAGCTACAAACGACAGTTTTTTTTTTACTGTAAAATGTCAACATTTTCAAGCTCGCTCGCATTTAACCATTATGTGCAATTCTCCTGATGTTACTGCCAGTAATTGCCAGCAGTTGCGTCCGGTGCGCCCCCCCCCCCCCCCCCCCGAATTTCCAAAGCGAAAAATATAGCTACAAACGGCAGTTTTGCGACTGTAAAATGTCAAAATTTTCAAGCTCGCTCGCTTCGCTCGCTCGCATTTATGCCATTCTCCTGATGTTACTGCCAGCCAGCAGTTGCGCCCAGTGCTCTCCCTCCCCTTAATTTCCAAAGCGAAAAAATACAGCTACAAACGGCAGTTTTGGGACTGTAAAATGTCAAAATTTTCAAGCTCGCTCGCAATTTAATCGTTATGCCATTCTCCTGATGTTGCTGTCAGTAATTGCCAGCAGTTGCGCCCGGTGCGCCCCTCCCCTTAATTTCCAAAGCGAAAAAATCATAGCTACAAACGGCAGTTTTGGGACTGTAAAATGTCAAAATCTTCAAGCTCACTCGCTTCGTTCGCTCGCATTAATCGTCATGACATTCTCCTGATGTTGCTGTCAGTAATTGCCAGCAATTGCGCCCGGTGCGCCCCTCCCGTTAATTTCCAAAGCGAAAAAATATAGCTACAAACGGCAGTTTTGGGACTGTAAAATGTCAAAATTTTCAAGCTCGCTCGCTTCGCTCGCTCGCATCGCTCGCTCGCATTTAATCATTATGCCACTCTCCTGGGGGTCTAGGGACAGTACCCCCTGGAAAACCACCTTCCGGATAACTACCACCCGGATAATTACCCCCCAGGACAATTCCCCCCTAGGGCAACTACCCCCCGGACAACTACCCTCCAAGGGCAATTACCCTCCAGGGTAATTACCCCCTAGGACAACTACCCCCCGGACAACTACCCTCCTAGGGCAATCACCCCCCAGGGCAATTCCCCCTTAGGAAAACTACCCCCTGGATAACTACCCCTCGGATAACTTTCCCTGGATAACTACCCCCGCGGATAACTATCCCCTGGATAATTATCCCCCGGAAAACTACCCCCTGGATAACTACCCCCCGGAAAACTACCCCCTGGGTAACTACCCCCAGGAGAACTACCCCCTGGGTAACTACCCCCAGGATAACTATCCCCCCCCCCCCCCCCGGATAACTACCCCTCGGATAACTACCCCCCGGATAATTACCCCCCGGATAATTACCCCCGGAATAATTACCCTCCGGATAAGTAACCCCCCCCCCCCGATAATTACCACCAGGATAATTATCCCCATGTTAATTACCCCCTCCTCCGATAACTAGACCCCAGATAACTTCCACCCGATAACTACCCCCTGCGATAACTCCCCATGGATGATTACCCCGGATAAGTAGGCCTACAACTCGCCCTCCCCTATAACTATCAAGAGGAAAATTACCCCCAGGACAGTGCACCACGTCAATTACTCCCTGGGTAACTACCTCCCGGGTCACTGCCCCCCCCCCCCCCACCGACTCTTACTTTTAATAAAAAGGATATCATTACTACAGAAAACGAAGTTCTTTGTATTATTTGCCAGGAATCACGGAGATGCCATACTGAGACATCATCTTATGAAAACAACATCTCAAGGATTTACGATTTGTATCGTTTGCATTTAGGACGATTTATGTACAAGCTTAATTTCTCCGTCTGTATTTTGACTCTATGTTCATAAAACACGAAGCTGTCCCTTCATATCCTACCCTGTAATCCAGTAAATGTCAATGCCTTTAACCAAAACTATTTTCGCTAAATCTGTATTTTCTTTTACTGTTCCGAAATTTCGGATTTCTCTTGATAGTATAGTATAAAAGAAGTTTTAAGTTTGAATGCCTTTACCATTGAATTAAAGACATTTTGAAGAAATGTTACACTTCAGAATGAGTTATACTTTTTGCAATATTTTTTTTTAACCACAATCGTCTATCGTTTACCACAACTCCATGTAACACTTCTTTATTTTGAGGAGCTTATATCTCATGTCTCACGTGCCCTGGTTTTGACCCATCATCTTCCTCTTCCCTCTCGCTTTTCTCTGTCCACCGTGAAGGTAGTCTATTCCTGTCATTCATTACTCACCTTTCCTCTTTCTCTCATTACAAGGGATTTATTTCGTGTGTGTTCATGTGCAATGCACTCCCGTTAAAACGAAATGCTCAGGACCGGCAGTTTTTTTTTTTTGTGTTCTTTTTTCGTTTTAACGAAATTTCATTATAACCGAACAAATATAATATGCAATGTATAAGGAAAAGAAGGAAACCACGCATAAAAAATTATATTTGTTGAATCCTCATCATACGCTGGAAAGCTATGTGAGATGGGAAAATACCTTTTTAATTTCGTTTAAATATTACATTTTAAAAAAGAGCATAAAGTTGTTTGTGTTGTCACACATGTGTAGAAAATGACGGTGTAGGATTTGGTTACAGTTCGCTATTCCAAAGGTTCTTTTCTTACTAAAGTACGTTACTCCGAAGGCTCCTTATTCCGAAGTTTCGCCATTCCCGGGATGCCGATGGTTTGTTTATCTGAAGGTTCGCATTTTTGAAGAATAATTATTCCGAAAGTTCATGATTTAGATCAAAATAATATATTGTTCATTTTCCGAAGGTTCGTTGATCTGAAAATGAAATGAGGTTCGTCATTTTGAAGGTTTATAAATCAAAAAGTGAGAAAGGTTCACTATTCAGAAAGTCCGTTGTTCCGAAGGCTTTTTCATCCGAATATAAAATAAGGTTCGTTATTCCGAAGAAATTTTGTTAATGAAAAAAAAATGAGAAAGGTTAGTTATTTCGAAGATTTATTTATCTTAAGACGATTATAAGGATTGCAGTTCTTAAGTTTTGTTAGTGTACTCTCCTTTTTTCACCATGGATTCACGATATTTTTGTAATGTTCCGATTAACGAACGTTTTGAATTCCTATCATGTTCGGACTAACGAACCGTATAAGAATGAGAATAAGGACCATATTTTATCATCAGATTAACGAACCTTTGTTATGGAATAACGCCAAAATGTGCTTAATATTTCATTTCCGAACTATTACGGACATTTAGTTGTATCAGAATCTATGTGTTTTGTATTAAGGACTTCGGAACAATGAAACAAACCTTATCTGAATTCGGATTATTGTATTACAATAATGCAAGTTCCCCTCGGAAACTGTGCGTGACACACGGAGTGAACATTCAATGATGCGTTCGCTCATGCAGAGACGCTTTAAAAATGCTTATTCCGCTACGCATTTTCGAATGCGATCCGCATTTCGTTATAACGGAGCACATTTCCTTTGTTTTTCTTTGTCAGTGGTGCTCAGAAAAGACTTCGTGATAACGAATTTTTTTTTTTTTTATAACCGTCTTCGTTATAAGCGAATTTTGTACCATAGACTTTAATGGTGATAATTTTGGGACCAGAAGTTTTGCTTCGTTGTAACGAAATTTCGTTATAACCGTGTTCGTTGTAACGGGAGTGCACCGTATCTTTATTTGTGTTCTTCGTCTCTGTCTTAATTTGCTTTCTTTGCATTGTTTCATCAATTTTGTAACTATTTTACTGTTATACCGTTAACGCTCATTTCAGGATTGCCCTACTGCATCATTGGGCATTAACAACTATAGTATATCAAGAATGTGGGAAGAGATTGTCACCTCCTTGGTATGATCACCGTAGAGCATTACCTCCCTTGACAATTACTCCTTATTAAAATTATAGGCTCCAAACAGTCACCCCTCTTACAATAACTCTCTCCCAGAAAATTACGTTTCTCATTGTTATTTTCGAACAACGTTTGCTTTTGAATTGAAAAAAACCCCATTTTTCACTATATATCGTCTGGTTTTGGTCGAGACCTAACTTAAAGTTTTAAACATCTTTTGGGTGAGAAAATTAGAAACCCCTTACGAAATATTAAAGAGCATGTTATTTCAAGAAGGATTCAAGTTTTTGTGAAAAAAAAAATACTCTTGAAATGGCCAGGATAAAACAGAGCAGCCCTATAATGTAAAAAGGATTCTGTCAACTACAACTCTCTATAGATCTATTAAAAAAGAGGGTGCAGGACAACAGACTTCGTTAACAACTAGGGGTGTTTTGTAAAAAAAAAAGAAAAAAAAAAGAAAAAGAAATACCGTTAAACTCGTAATATTTTACTCTTTCTAATCAGACTAACTTAATTTGAACTGGATTTCACCTTAAAGTGTCGAGGACATTTAATTTGAAAACTAGCACAATTCTACTTGTATGTAAAACAAGCTGTAATCTTACTCTTATGACAGATTATAGGGCACCGTTTGATAAAAGTTGCCAGTTATGACATCTTGTTAGTCTCTAATAATTTCAATAAAACCATGGGTTCTGCTTGATTGATAAGCTCGAGTCACCGACTTGTTACCATGGACCTGCTTTGATTGACCTACAACGATTGGTAATTGTGTGGAACTGACAGCTTGTCAGGACTGACTTCATAAAACCGTGCCCTGATCCTATCAGAAATTATGGCTTTATATCGAAGGGTCCCTCGCTAATGTTAAGGAAATATGAATTGCAGTGAAATCAACTCTCCTTTTGTTATGTTTATCTTCTAATGTGTTATAACGGCAGAAAATGACAAGCCAAAAGAGTAAATGATGACAGTGTAAGAGAAAGGTGCATCTTCTGATATGGTGTTATGAACTTATGGAAAAATTACAAAGGGTGGTACTTCTTTCGGGGGGGGGGGGCGGGGATGGAGGGTTGTCCAGTAGGTAAGTATCAGGAGGGGGCGGGGGCGGGGGGGGGGGGGGTAGTAATCCGGGTGGTAGTTATCCGGGGGTAGTTATCCGGGGGGTAGTTATCCGGGGGGTAGTTATCCGGGTGGTAGTTATCCTGGGGGTAGTTATTCCGGGGGTAGTTACCCAGGGGGTAGTTCTCCGGGGGGTAGTTATCCAAGGGGTAGTTATCCGGGGGGTAGTTATCCAGGGGGTAGTTATCCGGGTGGTAGTTATCCAAGGGGTAGTTATCCGGGGGGTAGATGTCCTAAGGGTAATTGCCCTTGGGGGTAGTTGCCCTAGGAGGGTAGATGACCGGGTGGTAGTTGTCCTAGGGGGTAATGGCCCTGGAGGGTGATTGCCCTAGGAGGGTAGTTGTCCGGGGGGTTGTTGCCCTAAGGGGGAATAGACCTGGGGGGTAATTATCCGGGTGGTAGTTATCCGGAGGGTAGTTGCCCAGGGGGTAAGTGCCCGGATACGCTCTCCTGGTATTGCTGTCAGTAATTGCCAGCAGTTGCGCCAGGTGCTCTCCCTCCCCTTAATTTCCAAAGCGAAAAAATATAGCTACAAATGGCAGTTTGGGGACTGTAAAATGTCAAAATTTTCAAGCTCGCTCGCATTAATCGTTATGCCATTCTCCTGATGTTACTGTCAGTAATTGCCAGCAGTTGCGCCCGGTGAGCCCCCTCCCCTTAATTTCCAAAGCGAAAATATATAGATAAAAATGGCAGTTTGGGGACTGTAAAATGTCAAAATTTTCAAGCTCGCTCGCATTAATCGTTATGCCATTCTCCTGATGTTGCTGTCAGTAATTGCCAGCAGTTGCGCCCGGTGCGCCCCCTCCCCTTAATTTCCAAAGCGACAATATATAGCTACAAACGGCAGTTTGGGGACTGTAAAATGTCAAAATTTTCAATCTCGCTCGCTTTGCTCGCTCGCATTAATCGTTATGCCATTCTCCTGATGTTGTTGTCAGTAATTGCCAGCAGTTGCACCCGGTGCGCCCCTCCCTTTAATTTCCAAAGCGAAAAAATATAGCTACAAACGGCAGTTTGGGGACTGTAAAATGTCAAAATTTTCAAGCTCGCTTGTATATATCGTTATGCCGTTCTCCTGATGTTGCTGTCAATAATTGCCAGCAGTTGCGCCAGGTGCGCCCCCTCCCCTTAATTTCCAAAGCGAAAATATACAGTTGTATAGCTACAAACGGCAGTTTGGGGACTGTAAAATGTCAACATTTTCAAGCTCGCTCGCTTCGCTTGCTCGCATTAATCGTTATGCCATTCTCCTGATGTTGCTGTCAATAATTGCCAGCAGTTGTGCCCGGTGCTCCCCCTCCCCCATGCAATTCTGATGTTGCTGCCATGAGGTGCCCCCAATGTCTTGACCAACGGTACGCCACTGGACCAATGTATACGAAAATGGCACGTGTGACTACAGTAGTCTTGAATCCGACTTGAAACATGTACGCACATTTAGTGTATGTATTGCGTATGTGTGTGTGTGCATGACCACTAAACTTAGGTACCTTACATTACAGCAAATAACTGGATATTGACAAAAGAAGACTCACTTATAAATTCCTCATGTTTTACGTGGACCTTGGACTAATAGATAAATAAACTTGAAGTATTATCCACTCGTACTCGTTCATAGTCCGTAATTACAAACAAGTTATACACTACATACCAGTCTTGACCCACCTTCGTAGAGATATTTGATATATTTCACATCTTTTTATAAAAAAAAAAATGAAATACATGCAACGCTTTATTCAGGAGGTAAGTGTGACTGTCAATTACCAAGCTCCAATTTAAGATGATCCACGGGAAAGAATAGAAATCAACGTGCAACCGACTGAATGAATACTTTGCGAAATACACAGGAGACAACATATCGCAGATCCTGATGTAGATTAGAATAAATTGTCATGTTACAGCTCTCTCGAGCTTTAAATCGAACTCATGCACAATAATGCAAGCAAGTAAGCAACAGACGTTTGCGTATTTAACACAGCACAAATGGATTATCAAGCTAGCGATGCACACAATTTGAAATGCTTACACACAGAAGGCAATGTGCAAAAGAATAACTACAGAACGTTGTACGAAGAAAGAAAATTTTTCGTCAAAAGTGAGAACTCATTACTTGTATCTTTCATTCACAAGTCTTTTTACAGGTGGCCAGAAGACTCAATTATCAACGATGAAATGATACGAACACTCAAGAATATTCTCGACAAATTTGAATAACGTAAGGTTTGATGCACATACCTGACATGATGACGCTAAGGCAGCGGCTGTTGAGAAGAATTCTTCGTTCAAGTACACGTTGGCCCCCTCTACCCTAAAGTGCGAAAGGCGTGGCATGGTACATATCCATCGGGCAAAGTTTCCTCCAATCGAAGTTACATTGTGACGACCTGCAAACATAAGGTACATGCACCAATCCATGTCCAGATCTTGAATCTGTATTGGAAATGAAACAAGAATAAGCACTTCAACAACAAATAAACAAAACGTCCAGTAAATCTCAAAGGAATTATGTGATTAAAATAAAAAATCGTGACCACGTAAATGTAAGAACAGCATAATGTGTATAATTGACCAATGTATACGAAAGTGGGACGTGTTACTACAGTAGTCTTGAATCCGACTTGAAACATGTACGCACATTTAGTGTATCTATTGTTTATGTCGTCGGCGTTTTCACGAACTGACGCTATTTCGATTTTGGTCAAAATTTTCAAAATCGAGATATTGGTACCAAATGAAAGTGCTTTCAAAACTCTACCAAATCCCAAAATTTTAGATCACAAAATTAATTATTCTTAATTTTATCAAAGAAAGAAAAAAACGACGGTACTCGAAATATCGAGAAATTGAGAAAAAGGAGTTTCACGAACCGACGCACGAAAGATACGCCGGTTCGTAAAACCCGAATTGCTACGGTGAAGAGCAATGCGGGTTTCACGAACCGTCGCAGTTGCATTACTTTGAGCTTTGTTCAACTTACTGGCCTAGAATTAGGTTTTGGCCCTAATCCAGATCTCAGAGTGAGAACCAAGCCTTTTGAAAGATGAATGACGGCCTAAGCCAGCCCACTGTCCACGAGTGAAGTGAATGGTAAGCTATAATCCTATTAAAATCATGCTCAAAATAACAGTTTCAGTTGGACTACCATAACCATTAATTGCGGTAGTGTGTAGTCCCATGTATTCAATCGCGTGATGCTTATGAAGCCTAGTCTGTAAACGCCATACAATTTCAAATTAGATCCCAAATCATATTATTTATTGTTTCTTTTCAACTTATGTCGTTAGACGTTACTTCTGAGACTACTGAGTACTATAGTCGTAACGTCTGTGTGCAAGACATGCAGATTGCAAGATTTCAAAGTCTCGAAGACACTAAAACTAGCCTTGACTTTTGAGTTGAAAATGAAATCACGAGATTGACAAAGTAGGCGTACTAAACTAAAAAAAAAAAAAAATAAATTAAAAGTCTAACAGTAAAACTCAAAGGAAGAGTAAAGAATAAAGTTAGACATGTTAGACTTTTACTTTCAAGTCTAACTATTAAGTCTAAGTTAAGACTTTACTTGTAATACCAGTTACTAAAACTAAGATCAGCTGCAGTCTAAGACCAAGTCAAATTAACACAGTTCAGAGCCATACCGGTAGTCTAGCTCTAGATCTACATCTAGACTAGTGGTAATAGTAGGTAGAGTCCACCCATTTTTCCCCCAATCTTCACTGGTCCATTCCTGAAAAAGTTACTGGTCAGTGTCCAACAGTGATTTTTCCTGGTCAGGGACCGTCGGACCAGTGCCAGTGTGCAGCGTTGGTGTAGATGTCATCTATGACAGTATGTGGTCTAGTGATACTACCTAAACACTACGAGTACTCTACAGGTTAGGTGGCTTTCCTACGAAAGACCATTAGTGCCACGGAGAAAAAAAAACTACTATTTCTACTAATCTGTTTAAACAGATTATAATCTGTAATAACAGATTACGGTATTTCTACTAATCTGTTTAAACAGATTACGGTATTTCTTCTAATCTGTTTAAACAGATTATAATCTGTTATAACAGATTACGGTATTTCTACTAATCTGTTTAAACAGATTACGGTATTTCTTCTAATCTGTTTAAACAGATTATAATCTGTTATAACAGATTACGGTATTTCTACTAATCTGTTTAAACAGATTACGGTATTTCTTCTAATCTGTTTAAACAGATTATAATCTGTTATAACAGATTACGGTATTTCTATTAATCTGTTTAAACAGATTACGGTATTTCTTCTAATCTGTTTAAACAGATTATAATCTGTTATAACAGATTACGGTATTTCTACTAATCTGTTTAAACAGATTACGGTATTTCTTCTAATCTGTTTAAACAGATTACATTACTTCAACTAATCTGTTTAAACAGATTATAATCTGTTATAACAGATTACGGTATTTCTACTAATCTGTTTAAACAGATTAGAAGAAATACTGTAATCTGTTTAAACAGATTATGGTATTTCTTCTAATCTGTTATTACAGATTATAATCTGTTATAACAGATTAGTAGAATTACCGTAATCTGTTATAACAGATTATAATCTGTTTAAAGAGATTAGAAGAAATACCGTAATCTGTTTAAACAGATTAGTAGAAATACCGTAATCTGTTATAACAGATTATAATCTGTTTAAACAGATTAGAAGAAATACCGTAATCTGTTTAAACAGATTAGTAGAAATACCGTAATCTGTTATAACAGATTATAATCTGTTTAAACAGATTAGAAGAAATACCGTAATCTGTTTAAACAGATTAGTAGAAATACCGTAATCTGTTATAACAGATTATAATCTGTTTAAACAGATTAGAAGAAATACCGTAATCTGTTTAAACAGATTAGTAGAAATACCGTAATCTGTTATAACAGATTATAATCTGTTTAAACAGATTAGAAGAAATACCGTAATCTGTTTAAACAGATTAGTAGAAATACCGTAATCTGTTATAACAGATTATAATCTGTTTAAACAGATTAGTTGAAATAATGTAATCTGTTTAAACAGATTAGAAGAAATACCGTAATCTGTTTAAACAGATTAGAAGAAATACCGTAATCTGTTTAAACAGATTATGGTATTTCTTCTAATCTGTTATTACAGATTATAATCTGTTTAAACAGATTAGAAGAAATACCGTAATCTGTTTAAACAGATTAGTAGAAATACCGTAATCTGTTATAACAGATTATAATCTGTTTAAACAGATTAGAAGAAATACCGTAATCTGTTTAAACAGATTAGTAGAAATACCGTAATCTGTTATAACAGATTATAATCTGTTTAAACAGATTAGTTGAATTACTGTAATCTGTTTAAACAGATTAGTAGAAATACCGTAATCTGTTATTACAGATTACAATCTGTTTAAACAGATTAGTAGAAATACCGTAATCTGTTATTACAGATTATAATCTGTTTAAACAGATTAGTAGAAATAGTAGTTTTTTTTTCTCCGTGGCACTAATGGTCTTTCGTACTTTCCTGTACAGTGCAGTGTTAAAGTATACTTGTGAATTCAGCCCTAGTACCGTACTGTGTGTAGTGTATGTCTAACGTTAGTTCGAGTGGAGTACCTAAGCACAGCGGTGGGGCTTTTTTCCCCTAAAACTTGTGAATGTGGCCCAACCAAATGGCGTTTGTATATTTACGCTTGATTGATAGTGATACAGTGGCGCTGTCGATGTCCACAGCAGCCATACATAATCTTTTGTCCTTTCTTCTTTCCTTTTTTCCCCTTTGTTCTTTCACTCTTTTTATTCTTGGAATCAAAGGACTTCCTAAGAAATGTCCCTCGACTGATTTAACCAGGACTCTTGAGTCCTGGTAAACCTAACCTTACCGAGTAACCGTTAACGTTTGTTAGGCCTAACATAACAGTAACACTGACTTAGCCCTGTATTGACTTTGTCTTTGGCCGACTTACTGAGATGGCGAGTCTCACTCTTTAACGTTAGTCTAAACGTAGTCGCTAGATCTGTCAGTGTCAGTGTCACCGGTTATTGTACATGTATATGGTGCCATCTCTAACGTACTTTAACAAGTTGATGTTAGTTATCTATGTCAACTTACTGATTTAGTAATAGTGGTACTGTCATCCTGTTGGACATCGCCAAAATATCATCCGTGACATGTTAATTTCGTGTCACAAAGACAAAAGTTGCCAAGATCTAATAGTATTAGATGTCTAGATTTAGATGTAGTCTAGATCTAAGTAATATGAAATCTGTGTAACTTAAAAGTGAAAGGTCTAGACTTCACTTAGTCTATAATTAGACCAGACATTCATGAGGCAAAGGCCTATTTAGTAGATCTATTCTTATTCTACAGTGTATTTTAATGTCAATTCCTGCTAACTCGCCACGTGTTATTCCTAAGGCCAAGGACTTCCGGGTTAGTGATTTTTTTTTGATAAATACCAAACAGCAGACGTGTTTCATTTGCATTCTTGTTTAGACTTCATGAAAATATGTGCAGTATCAAAGAAATATGATGCACATGACAATGCCACTGTTTTATAGGTGAATGGTTAATACCTTTAAAAGCTGAATGATAATGTAGAGTCTAGGTCTAATTAAGATGATACAGTCTCTGATAAGAAACAGGTTTGATTGTCGTAGACTGTTTCCCAAATGCAGGTAGTAATATTCAGCTACTTCAATGCAATGCCTTGTTTACAAGTACATGTAGATTTATATTCATGTGAATGATAATTCAATTTCTACATGAGACTTACTAAGTGCTAGACATAAGATCTTGCATCATTAAAATGTGTAAATGACGAGACAATTTGAATATGGATCAAAGACGAACAGCAGTATATTTTGACATTCTTTGATCCTGCATAGGCCTACCATTTTGTTTTATGTTCAATATAAATAGAGCAAAATGATTTCAACTTCAGTTTTGTTGGCTGATTTTTTTTTTCTTCTCAAAATTAAAGTTGTATCTTGTACCATGATGTTTGATTTTAATCAAAAGTTCTTAATTTCTTTCTTTTCTTTCAGATGACTGGTGCCATGTAGTAGCGAAGAACCGGACTGTCTCAGAAAAGAAAAGAAAAAGTACAGGGTCGTGTACATCACCAACGGATGTGAATACAATGGTAATTAGAGTCTAGGTCTAATCAAGATGTTAAAGTCTCTGATAATAAAGAAGTTTGATTGTCGTAGACCGTTTCCCAAATGCAGTTAGTAATATTCAGCTTTTTCAAAGCAATGCCTTATTTACAAGGACATGTAGATTTATTCATGTGAATGATAATTTAATTTCTACATGAGACTTACTAAGTGCTAGACATAAGATCTTGCATCATTAAAATATGTAAAAGGCGAGACCATTTGAATATGCATCAAAGACGAACAGCAGTATTTTTTGACATTCTTTGATCCTGTATACCATTTTGTTTTATGTTTAATATAAATAGAGCAAAATGATTCAACTACAGCTTAGTTGGCTGATTTCTTTTTCTCAAAATGAAAGTTGTATCTTGTATCATGATGTTTGATTTTAATCGAAAGTTCTTAATTTCTGTCTTTTCTTTCACATGACTGATGCCATGCAGTAGCGAAGAGCTGGACTTTTTCAGAGAAGAAAAAAAGTACAGCATCGTGCTTATCATCAAGGAATGTGAATACAATGGCTTAGGAAAGAAGACAATCTACAGATAGGATAGAAGGGAGAACTTGGGATAAAGGGCGACAACATAAGGACGGTATATCTACATTAAAATGTGATTGTAAAGTGGAAACATGAAAGAAGATTCTAAGATTGAAGGTGAAAACATGCATTCCATTCTGTGATGTCGTAATTACAATTTTGCTACACTTTAATAACACTACTGAGAGACATTTATATCAAGGCAAGCTTCATGTGGATATGGAATGTTAGATTTTCTTTAAGTGTTCATTGGTATGTATTTCATGATAATAAATCTTGAAGGTTTTGTGTGGTAATCATAACCTTGTGATACATCTTGATAAATTTCTAAGTGCACATTGGCAATATTCAGATGATGCTGTAATCAGATGAAGTTAGATGGTTGAATAATCATTGCATAGTTGTAATAGTTATCGACTGAGGATTAACATGCCCTTCACTGATTTATTTTTCGTAAACGGTGATAATTGCGAGAGTCAATCTAAATTGTCGGGGGCATAACCAAATGTGTCACACTGTCAAAATGTGTATATCAGAAACTTTAGCTCGCTGTACGAATTTTCACAGAAAACAGATTTATGAGAGTCACAAATGGTAGCTTAGACCCATTAACAAAAAGTTCCAGCTTCATCTTCAACCATGTTCATGATACATGTTCATCTACATTTTGCAAACATTCTGAATGTTGATTGAGACATGTTATACATGTATGTATTTTTATGAAATTAATGCAACAAATAATCAAATATGCATCTCTGCTAGATGATAATATTAATCCAGTTAATGACATGCCAAACTCACCTCAAACTGTAATTCATTCTATTCTCCTTTATTCTTTTATTTATTATTTTGTTGTCTTCAACCCACTTTGAATGTGTTACGTATGATTCTTATAAACATGGGAAATGCACTCCATATAACTGATAGGACTTATAACAAATTGACATAATCATTCAACCATCACTAGACAGTTCTGTTATGAGATGTTCTTTATTTAACTAAAATTGTAAATTATGATACGTGTATGCTCCCATGCAAACTCACAACAAAATACAGAAATATGATTTCTTTTAATAATAATTCATTATGTCTCTAAATGTACAATTAAAGAAAGTGATTACAAAAAGGATGTCAAACATTGTATATTAAAATAATAGATTATTCATTTGTCTCCATCCGTGGTAACACATGCAACTGCAGTGTGCAGTTTGTGGGCTGCTGTGAAAAAAAAAAAAATCACAGGCAGCCCAAGCGGGATTCGAACCCACGACCTCCGGATTACTAGACCAGCACCATAACCACTAGACCACCGGGAAGCCCTAGCACTACCTTTAGACATGAATGATTAAATATAGAAGGGCTTGGGGGCGCTTCGAAGTTAACTGCTCTTATCAAATATGCACATGTCATTTGCAACTCGACTAAAGATGATTAAACGCACTGAAATTCTTACTTTAAATAATATTCATAATCTGTTTTTTTTTTTCTTTAATAGCTTGGGATGTACACTGTATCGGTCTACATTTCGCCTACAATATGGAATTCTTTACTTCGAGACATTTGTTTTTTACAAAAGAAAATTAAGAGTCCTTTAAAGGTGCTGTAGAACAGTGGCGTATTTTTTTTTTTGGGGGGGGGGGGGGAGGGGAGTCAAATTAGCCTTGGCCCCTCTCCACCGTCCTTTTTTTTTCCCCCTTTGGCTGCATTTTTTTTTTAGTCATCACATGAAAATTCGTCTGCATCCACCCCGTAGTTTTGCTGATGACCTTTCTTTTTAATTATCTTAACCACACACAATTTTGGCCGAATTTCCCCACCCTTCTTGTGAATTTGCTAGCACATGTGTTTATAGTACTGGTGGATTAAGAATTCGGAGGGGGGGGGGGGGTCGGCCAAAATTTCTCTTTTCTCATATGTAACAAGCCTACGGGGCGAAAGGCTGATATTATGGGCTTTCTACACACATTTTTAGATGCTAATTATTGGTTAATATGAGCACGATCATTTATGTTGTGATTAAAGGCATAATTTACCATTTGCAGATGAAAGCATTAGTGCTTTAAAATAGTTCTAAAATGTGAGTTAGAGATAGAAACAACCACTGTCGAAATTTGAATCCGTAAAATCGATGTTAAGTGTTGTTAAATACACAAAATGTGAACAATAGTTATAATAAAAATGTTTCCAGACTAAACCGTATACAGTTACGGTTTATTGAGAAAAACCCTGATATCTCCTTATATTTTAGGTTTTATTGCAAATATTTCATATGGTAGGATGTTTTATGATACAACAGACCTACACATATGCATCAAATGTGATATCTGGAACATTTTTGAAATCACTGCTCCCAAAGGTAAACTGGACCTTTAATTTGTTTCCTTTTCATATATGTATGACTTCTATTAGAGACTTAATTGGCTTGGCACTCCTTACATCGACCTATTTTAGACACCCATTTCCTTCTCTCTCTCTTGCTTTTTCTCTACTGTCCTGTGAATAGTGTAACTACATGTACATGCAGTACCTCTTCTCTTTTGTATGATATACATCAAGTTTCCATCTGAGCATAATGTGTGTTGCAGCACTCTCAAGCTTCATGCATATGCAGCAACATCTTTTTATGTTCATATACATAATTATGCTTGATATATTAATTTGAGAATGTTATTCTTTCTTTTGTATATGTTCCGTCCGCACTCTATAGATGTAAATGTACATTGTAAGATTTGGTGCGCATGTTCGACCTGTGTTTCTCTTTTTGTGAACACACAAGAACTGATGTAATAATGAACTTGAATTACGCATATTCTTTAATATTGATTCCATCTCCATTTGCCATTAGATTTTTATTGATTTATGGAGCTCTTCCACAATTGTTATCCTTCCCATTGTCATTACTCATCTCTGAATAATTCAAATTTGATACTTTATTGAGAACCTATGTTTCTTCGATTACATAATGTACCTCTTCAATATACACATGTATTGCTGTAAAAGGCATAATAAAACATGACCATTGTTATATATTTAAAATGAAGCTTGAAATTCTGATAATTTTGATATTTATGTATTTTTAGGAGTTTATCAGTTTCGAAGAGTGCATGCAGGATGAGTTTTATGTTTTTATATGATCAAGTGCAGCTATCAAAGAATCTGTTGAGCAGGAAAGAGAATGATAGAAAATGAGGAATTATGAGTGAATTCGCATGCAAGCCAAATGACAATAATGACACCGATAAAAATTGTGACAAAGTAAAAGTCACAAATAATGTGGAATAATAAGAAATAAAGAAATTAATAGATTATTTCAGAGAAAGAAATAACAGAGTGCATGAGTATGAAAGATGAGTAAATGCAAGTAATCATTACTGACTGGCACATCTTTTTCCCTATATTTCGCGGTATCCTTCATCTTAGAACAAACATTCATAATTATTATGAAAGAAGTGAACTGAATTTGAATTAAAAATTATGTGAAAAGTAAAGAAAGTAAGTTAAAAAAGTTAAAAAAAAAACTGTAAAAAGTAAAAAAAAATGAAACACAGTATACCGAGTACATATTAATTACCAAATGATAAATGTCCACATGCAAAAGTGTTGAATAATATATCCACACAAAAAAGGAGGGGGGAGGGCAAAGAAATCTTTGGAGCGATCAACGACAGCTCTAATAACAATGCTAAATGAAGATGAAAACAAGGACAACACGCTTTTTTGAACAATTAAGAGAAACTGGCTTATATTATCATCTTAATTATCACCTAATGTATTATAATCATCACAATAATCATTACATGACAATTAATTTCAATTAATAAGGTTATTGTTGATAAGCAGGTATAGCCCTAATAGTATTTGTATGTAAACACATACGAAAATGAAATAGCGACGGTTCGTAAATACACGCGTATTGCACGTTACCTATTGTGCAGGCCCTATCCCATACAGCGCGGGTCCCACGAACCGGCGTAAATACAAATTACGTCGGTTCGTGAGACCCGCGCTTAAGTACATAACCTATGGTGCGCGCAAGAAACGATGGATTTACGAACCGACGCAGTGAGTTTGAAGACAGAAATATCGTAATTCTTTTGAATTCACACTAAAATTACACTATGGATAGGAAGAACAACTTCCACTCTCATCACCCTGTCAAAATTTTCACACACAAGACAGGAAAAGTCATTGAAAACGTTGTCTAAAACTTGTGAGATCTTTAAACGCGATTTTCTCAGAATTGCATTTTCGCTCAAAAACGAAATAGCGTCGGTTCGTGGTAACACCGACGATGTGTATGTGTATGTGTGTGCGTGACAGTTAAACTTAGGTACCTTACATTTAAGCAAATAACTGGATATTGACAAAAGAAGACTCACTTAAGAATTCCTCATGTTTTACTTGTTTACCTTGGACTAATAGATAATTAAACTTGAAATATAATCCTCTGGTACTCGTTCATAGTCCGTAATTACAAACAAGTTATACACTAAAGTCGAGTCTTGATGCACTATCGTTGACATATTTGATAAATTTCACATCTTGTTCTTCAAAAAGAATGAAATATACGCAACGTTTTATTCAGGAGGTGAGTGTGACTTTCAATTATCAACCTCCAATTGAAGATGATTAACGGGAAAGAATAGAAATCAACGTGTAACCGACTGAATGAATATTTTGTGAAATACACAGGAGACATGTCGCAGATCCTGATGTAGATTAGAATAAATCGTTACTGTTACATCTGTCTCGAGCTTTAAATCGAACTCATGTACAATAATGCAAGCAACAGACGTCTGTGTATCTAATAGAGCACAAATGGATTATTAAGCTAGCGATGCAGACAATGGGAAATGCTTTAAATACATACAGAAGGCAATGTACAAAAGAATAACTACAGTACGTTGTACGAAGAAAGAAAATTTTGCGTCAAAAGAGAGAACTCATTACTTGTATCTTTCATTCACAGGTCTTTTTACAGGTGGCCAGAAGACTCAATTATCAACGATGAAATGATACGAACACTCAAGAATATTCTTGACAAATTTGAATAACGTAAGGTTTGATGCACATACCTGACATGATGACGCTAAGGCAGCGGCTGTTGAGAAGAAATCTTCGTCCAAGTACACGACGCCATTTCCTTTGAAGTGCGAAAGGCGTGGCATGGTACATATCCATCGGGCAAAGTTTCCTCTAATCGAAGTCAAATTGTGACCACCTGCAGACATAGAGTACCAAGTTATGCATAGACCTCGAATCTGTATTGGAAATGGAACAAGAATAAGCACTTCAACAACAAATAAACAAAACGTCCAGTAAATCTCAAAGGAATTATGTGATTAAAATAAAAAATCATGACCACGTAAATGTAAGAACGGCATGTGTATAATTGACCAATGTATGCGAAAGTGGGACGTGTGACTACAGTAGTCTTGAATCCGACTTGAAACATGTACGCACATTTAGTGTATCTATTGTGTATGTGTATGTGTATGTGTGTGTGTGTGTGCGTGACCTTTAAACTTAGGGACTTTACATTAAAGCAAATAAGTGGATATTGACAAAAGAAGACTCACTTATAAACTCCTCATGTTTTACTTGTTTACCTTGGTCTAATAGATAATTTACTTGAAATATTATCCACTCGTACTCGTTCATAGTCCGTAATTACAAACAAGTTATACACTACAGTCAAGTCTTGACGCACTATCGTTGACATCTTTGATATATTTCACATCTTATTATTAAAAAAAAATGAAATACATGCAACATTTTATTCAGGAGGTGAGCGTGTGACTTTCAATTATCAACCTCCAATTTAAGATGATTAACGGGAAAGAATAGAAATCAACGTGTAACCGACTGAATGAATTCTTTATGAAATACACAGGAGACAACATGTCGCAGATCCTGATGAAGATTTCAAGTTCAAGTTGATTTTATTTCACTTCCAACAAACAAATAAGAAATACAAAGAAACACTCATATACACAGACGTCATGAAATCAGTACTACAATGCGATGAACAGAATAACATTGTAAGAAAAACATAGGTAAATTATCAACAGAGATACAAATATCTGTTACGTCACTGTGGTAAATGCATAAACGATATTGCTGGAAATGGAGGGGACTGCTAAAAAGCAGAGCTTGAAGAATGTAGTCCCCTCATAAAGAAAAAAAAATGCAAAAAAACAACAACAACAACAAATTTCCCTAAGCGGTAGCAAAAAAAAAACAAAAACAAAAACAAAAACAAAAACTAGAAATGTCGCTTTGGCGACTGGTATGCCTCCGCCATAATGCATGATTTTCCCAATAGGTCTAGATAGTACATGTGGACAATGTGTGATTACATTTTCACAAAATTGGCAAAATATTGAAATGACAAGTTTGTCACAAATGTGTTGAATGTTCACCTTCCTTGACCTAGGTTTAATTGGATGAATAGGAGAGCATGTATCTAGGTATTTAAGGACTTTAACTCGACTTTGATCCATTCATACATTTAGGCATTGAGTAATTTTCAAGGTACAGGTGTGGAGAAAAAGTGCAATTTCTGAATTGAATAGTAAATTGTTACCATTTTCATCTGGCCCTTGACCCTAAAATTCATAAGATAATCACTTTCAGGTAGAACATGCATAATATGTACTAAGTTTCAAGATAACTTGAGCCACTTCCGAGATATGGAGTAAAAAGTTAGTTCAGCACTTTCACTTGATCTTTGACCTTTTGACCTTTGAGGCAAAAAAAGAAGAAAAAACTTTCCAGAGAATTTCTATTAGGTTACACATGTATGCATACACCTAGTGTAAAAAAAAAAATAACCCTGCTGGCATTGCATGATAGGAGGGAAATAGTAAAATTTTGAAGTGTTGCACTTGACCTTTGACCCCTGACCTTTGACCCCATGAACCCTACATTCTGTAGATAATCACTTCCAGTCAGTATATGTATATACTATGTTCCATGAAGATACCTTGAACAATTTTCCAAGGTATGGAGAAAAAAAAGAAGTTTTAATATTTTTACTTGACCTTTTGACCTTTGACCTCATGACCCAAACTTTCACCAGAGAATCTTAATTGGGTAATACATGTATACACTAAGTTTCAAGAAAATATCTTCAGGCATTCAATAGATATGGTGGAAATAGTGAAATTTTATGTATTTGACCCTGACCTTTTGACCTTTGACTTCATGACCCAAACTTTCACCAGAGAGTCTTAATTGGGTAATACATGTATACACTAAGTTTCAAGAAAATATCTTCAGGCATTCAATAGATATGGTGGAAATAGTGAAATTTTATGTATTTGACCTTGACCTTTTGACCTTTGACCTTGAGCATGTGCACCCAAAAGTTGATAGGCACAACTTTAGCCCCTAATAATACACATACATGCCAAGTTTCATTAGGATACCTCAACAGGTTTTGATAGTTACCTTGTCCACAATATTCATTACGGACGGACGGAAGGACGGACGGACGGACAACCCGAAAACATAATCCTCCGGCACCACTTCGTGGCGGAGGCATTAAAAACAGACAAGAGTAATACACAGATACAAGCACACTTACGGACGCACATTAACAAACACATGGCGGCTCTCTTGTAAGGAAAAAATTGAGGAGGATAGAAAGATATAGTAGTGAAGAAGGTAGTAAGTCCGAGGTGGACGGGGGGGGGGGGGGGGGAGGAGGGGAGAGGAGAGGAAAATGGTGGGTCATATCCAGGGCACTGGAGGCACAGAAGCACGGGCTCGGTGATGAAGAAAGAGTAACAGAAGAAAAAGCAACAACAACTTTGAAAATCAAAAGTAAAAAAAGAAAAATGAATTATGCTGCTTACGAAGTTTTTAGATAATTCTTTAACTTTAAAGAAAATGTATGAAAACTTAAAGCTTCTTATTATCCAGAAAATTCCAGAATTTTGGTCCAGAAAAGGAAAATAAAGATTTTGCAAAAACCGTTCTATAGTCAAAGGCAAATGATATTCATGGGATTGACGGGTTGGATATGCATGAACAATTTCATTCTTTAAAAACATGGAATCAAACACAAGGGGGAGAGAATGGTTGGTGAGTTTATACATGAATTGTCCTAATTGCAAACGATAAAGATCATGAATTTTCAAAATATTATTTTTGTGGAATAAATTATTAGTATGACTTCTCCACAATTCGTGACAAATGATACGAAGAGCTTTTTTCTGTAATAATAATATTCTTTCTGTATAAGTAGAAAAGGTGTTTCCCCATGCGAGTATCCCATAATTTAAGTAAGGTAGTATCAAAGTAGAATACAACATAAAAAGTACATTTTTGGGAAGATAAAATTTAACTTTGTTTATAACACCTATATTCCTTGAAATAACACGACATACAGTATCAATATGCGAACCCCAGGTAAGTTTATTGTCCAGGATCAAACCTAAGAATTTGATGGAGGAAACTTCTTCTATGACCGTGTCTTCCAGGAAAATATTTCTCGGTAAATTTTCCAGCGAATTACTGAAAAACATGCATTTAGTTTTTTGCAAATTTATTGATAATTTGTTCGCTCTTATCCACTGAAATAACTTCACTAATTCACTATTGGAATTATCAATTAATCGATCAGAATCAGAATCAGATAAAAACACATTGGTATCATCCGCAAATAATAAAAAAGAGAGGATGTTTGAAGAATTTGACAGATCATTCACATAGAGAATAAATAAAAGGGGACCTAGTAAGCTTCCTTGAGGAACACCACAGTTAACATTCTGTGTAGTCGAATGCATGTCCGTTGATAAATACAAACTGTTTTCGATTAGTAAGGTAACTCCTGAACCACTCCAAGGCCTTTCCTCTGTGATAATTTGTGAAGTAGTATGCTGTGGTCTATGGTGTCAAAGGCCTTGGAGAGGTCCAGGAAGACTCCAATAGTATGATGAAATGTGTCTATCGCTTTTGAAACCCTATCAAGGAAGGTAAGGATTGCATGAGATGTGCAATGCTTTTGCCGAAATCCAAATTGATAATCAGAAATAATTTCGTGGGTGTCTAAGAACTTCAAAAGCCTGGTGTAAACAACCTTTTCTAATATTTTCGAAACAGAGGTTAGCAGGGATATTGGTCTATAATTGGAGACATTTTCCCTTTCCCCTTTTTTATGGACGGGAATTACTTTGGAGACTTTCATAGCCTCAGGGACAACGCCATTACTTATAGACAAATTAAATACATATACAAGTGGATCAACAATATAATCAATGATACTTTTCAAAAGGACATTATCAATGCTGTCATATCCAGAGCTTTTTTTTTATTTTTCAGATTCTGAACTATATCTAATAATTCATTTCTATGCAAAGGCACGAAAAACAATGAGCTTGGATTGGGGACTTCTATATAATCTTGAAAATTCAGATGACTATGTGGGATATTTTGGGCAAGATTACTTCCTATTTGTGAAAAAATACTGGTTGAAAATATCAACTATTGAGGAAACATCATCAACAAATACATCACCATGTTTGATTGATGTAATACGGGGTTTATCCTTATTTCTGTTGATAGCCATATTGATAACTTTCCAAGTATTTTGAACATCATGTTTAAACAAACTTATTTGAGTAGTGAAATATTTCCGTTTCTCATAACGTAATATTTGAGTGAGGACGTTTTTATATGAAGTGTATTTATCATGAGATTGCTGGGTACGTTTAATTTTGTCAGCATAATACAAATGATTCTTTCGATTGATTGATCACAGGAAGGACTTAGATACCCATGGAAGTCTAGGGGATCTTTTATAATTTCTGGATTTCTTTTTAACAACAAGAACATGCTTATCCATAACCGAAATTAAAGTACTCATAAACAAGTCATAAGCCTCATTTGTATTTTCGGTATTATATACAAAAGACCAATCCACATTACCGAGGTCATTTTGCAACCTCTCTATATTTCCAGGTGTCACCTTCCGGAAAGTTGACACCGGATCGTTTATGGTGATTTTTTTTCTGAAGGGGAATGTGAGTGAAAATAGGGTAATGATCTGATAAATCTGAAAGGATGATACCGGAGACCGGTAAGGGGTTAATATTACAAAATATATTATCAATAAGAGTTGCCGAGTGATTGGTTACTCGAGTTGGTTTGGTTATAAGGGGTAAAAAAGATGTGGACATCATAATATCAAGAAAAGATTGAGCAGTATTCATTGTTTGAAACTTAGATAAATCTATATTGAAACCTCCCATAATATAACAGTCTTTATTATGAAATATTGGATTATGGAATAGAAATTGCAAATAATCCAAAAAATCTTGAGTGTTAGAATTAGGAGGTCTATACATTATAAATACAAGTATATTTTTGGCATGGGCGACCTTAATTTCAACACATAATGATTCAACGATTCCGTTCATACAAATTAAATCTTTTTGTAATCAATTAAGGTTTTGTTTAACGTATAAACCAACACCTCCGCCCATTCTATCGCGTCTACTATTCTCTATAAAATCATAGCCTGGAAGAGAATATGCGGAAGCAGAATCCTGAGTAATCCATGTTTCAGTAAGACCTATTATAGAAAAAGATATGTCATGAGTAATATCCAAAAAACAACAGAATTTATCAAAATTCTTGTTCAAACTCCTTATGTTCAAATGCAATAATGAAAAACAATCAGTGAGTCCAGTTAAAGATTTGAATTGATTCATAGTATAACACTTGGAGCTTAAATATCGTTCATTATTATCCTCATCAAATTCTACATCTGTTTCACAGAAATCGAAATCATAAACAGCAGGATACTCATCATTTTGGGAGTCATTAACTGTGTATGATACTGGATCTTGATGAAGCATTTCAATTCGTCGTTATTTAGTGAACTGAAAGCGAAGTTTTCAATTCGCATCATCTAAAATATAAAGGATGAATGGCAAGACCGAACTCGAGTTTCAGCGAGAACCATGCAGAGTGTGTTCGAGTGCACAGTAAGGCAATGACCCAAGGAACAGAAGAAAAGGGATAACGGAAGAATGCGAGCAACGCTGCAAAAAGAATGGAATAGTAGAAGGGGGAGAGAGAAGCAGGAGAAGACAAGGTGCAAGGGTTACAAGAGAGCAGAGTACCGACAATAAACAAGGACAACACAAAGACAGGAAAAAAATACAGCTTGTTACACATAATTCATAGCTCATATTCATGAGTAGTGAACAACATGCAAAAAAGAGAGCCCTTCCCACCCCATCAAGGTTTGCCGAACCCAAACTATAAATTCAATAAAAATCAAATTATTCGCCAACTCAGAGTTGAAACAAGAATTCTCCTAACAAAGGAGAAGGGACGAATTAAACCAATCCTCGGAAAAAACAACAAGGTAGCAGTCAAACATACATTATATTATAATATAATAGAATCTGGAAGCACCTCATCTTAAATGAAACAAGGCTTGCAGTTTGGTTACCCTAATTTCGAAAGGAAAATGAAAGTAAAACCGAATTCGTGGCGTGCCACTGCATCTTAAACAAAAGCATTAAGTCAATGCAATTCAAAGTCAATTTGTTAAGAGTAAAGAGGGAAAATAAGTAACACCAGGTATAAAGACATGACACCTTTCCAATTGAACTCGGGATTACAATACGCAACACTGCTACTTCCAATCTCCGAGATTCGTATTACAATATACGTGACATCGTGACATTCGCAGTTCACTGAACTGACAGGCGATGTCACGCCACCTTTTCAGAGGATGAACAGAGAAAAACCTATCTCATGTCACAAGTAATCGTCACGAAGATCATGGTCATAACAAGGTGCGAAAGAACCATTCAGATTGTCAGCTATTTCTTAATGAAAAGGAAGAGAGGGTGAACGAGAGAAAGAAAGCACGAACATAGCACGCTACATTGTGAATGTCGTCTTGATTAAAAGGCAACGAAATGAACAAACAGAGGTATTTGGGATATTATGCATGACACATTGCTGGGCAAACACGAAAATAAGGTCCTTTAAGTGTTATTGACCCATCAAAATAATAGAGCTGTAGATCATCTGTCGAATATATGACGTGCTTCCAAGTCGAATTAACACATTCTAATAACAATAATGCCATGCAAATCAGATACGGTGTACTGGGAGTGAAAGTAACACTTTCTGACAAAGCAAATCACCTGTTGCGTTTATACAAATTACGACTGGTTTCAATGAAAGAGAGAGAGAAAAGAAATAAAAGAAAATAATGAAGAAAAGCGAGCAAGCAGAAGAAAGACCCAAGAAATAAGCAGGTGCAGGAGCATGCTTCATCATGTACCTCATTACTATACATGGTGTGGAAAAGTGACGCATTGCTTTACACGTAAAATCATTCAAATCCAAAATGCAGAACTTTGTATGTTTAGGCTGCGTTCACATAGAAGTATTCGCTATTCGCTATTCGAGCACCGAATACACCATCACCCGCACCTTCAACTCACCATCTCATGCAGTGAGGATTTCTTCCTCCTACATCCCGGCAAATCTTATTAACAATTTCTAAACTGCATCAGAATGTCAGTCTGCATGCTTATTTTTGCTAAAGGGCAAATCCAGACCAAAATTGTCATTATTTCATAAACGAGGGAGGGTATACGCTGCAAGAAAATCGAACAAGCTCGATTCCCACTTTGCTATATACTTTTCGCAGCTATTGGGTACTTTCGAATAGTGCCCTCTTATGTGAACCGGTGTGAGGAAATCCTATCGTTCGATTCAGGCTATTATTTAAAAAAAAAAAAAAATGAAATACATGCAACGTTTTATTCAGGAGGTGAGCGTGTGACTTTCAATTATCAACTTCCAATTTAAGATGATTAACGGGAAAGTATAGAGATCAACATATTGCCGACTGAATGAATTCTTTATGAAATACACAGGAAACAACGTATCGCAGATCCTGATGTAGATTAAAATAAATCTCTCTAGCTTTAAATCAAACTTATGCACAATAATGCAAGCAACAGATGTTTGTGCGTTTAATGCAGCACAAATCGATTATTTCATGGCTGTAATAATGCTATTGTATTATCAGAATTATTCTAAAAGTGTGTCAGATCCATTAGGTTGAAAAATTTTTCCTTCTATATGCCCGCATAATCATATTTGGATTCATTTCTTTATTACAACAAAAAGTGTTTCTGCTGATGCTGTGCTTCATGCATTGAAAGACTTAATGTTGCTGAAAGCAAGCGATACAACAGACAATTGAAAATGCTTACATACAGAAGACAATGTTCAAAAGAATAACTACAAAGAAGGACAATTTTGCGTCAAAGGTGAAAACTCATTACTTGTATCTTACATTAACAAGTCTTTTTACAGGTGGCCAGAAGACTCAATCATCAACGATGAAATGATACGAACACTCAAGAATATTCTTGACAAATTTGAATAACGTAAGGTCTGATGCACATACCTGACATGATGACGCGAAGGCAGCGGCTGTTGAGAAGAATTCTTCGTTGAAGTACACGATGCCCTCTACTTTGAAGTGCGAAAGGCGTGGCATGGTACATATCCATCGGGCAAAGTTTCTTCCAATCGAAGTCACATTGTGACCATCTGCATACAGATGGTTCCAAGTTATGCCCAGATATTGAATCTGTATTGGAAATGAAACAAGAATAAGCACTTCAACAACAAATAAACAAAACGTCCAGTAAATCTCAAAAGAATTATGTGATTAAAATAAAAAATCATGACCACGTAAATGTAAGAACAGCATAATGTATATAATTGACCAATGTATACGAAAGTGGGACGTGTGACTACAGTAGTCTTGAATCCGACTTGAAACATGTACGCATATCTAGTGTATCTATTGTGTATGTGTATGTGTTTGTCTGTGTGCGTGACCGTTAAACTTAGGGACCTTACATTAAAGCAAATAACTGGATATTGACAAAAGAAGACTCACTTATAAATACTTATGTTTTACTTGTTTACCTTGGTCTAAAAGATAATTTACTTGAAATATTATGCACTCGTACTCGTCCATTGTCCGTAATTACAAACAAGTTATACACCATCGGGACAGACCAGTCTTGACGCACTATCGTTGACATCTTTGGTATATATATATCTTGTTATTAAAAAAAATGAAATACATGCAACGTTTTATTCAGGAGGTGAGCGTGTGACTTTCAATTATCAACTTCCAATTTAAGATGATTAACGGTAAAGTACAGAAATCAACGTATTGCCGACTGAATGAATTCTTTATGAAATACACAGGAGACATAAACGTATCGCAGATCCTGATATAGATTAGAATAAATCTCTCTAGCTTTAAATCAAACTTATGCACAATAATGCAAGCAACAGATGTTTGTGCGTTTAATGCAGCACAAATCGATTATTTCATGGCTGTAATAATGCTATTGTATTATCAGAATTATTCTAAAAGTGTGTCAGATCCAGTAGGTTGAAATTTTTCCTTCTATATGCCCGCATAATCATATTTGGATTCATTTCTTTATTACATTCATTTCTTTATTAGTATGCTATACTTTATAGCATAACATCAGATAGAGGGAGAGCAACACGCAGGTGGTATAAATTGTGTAATTTGACTCCAATTTGCTGACATTTACTGTCTCTTGTGAACACTTGACTACAGTTATTATACAAATGATGCACAGGATAGAGTGCATTAGTGTAGGCGTAGTGCACTCGAGGGTATTTACAATTGTGAAACATGCACGAGGCGAAGCCGAGTGCATGTTGCACTACATTGTAAATACCCGAGAGTGAGCTACGCCTACACTAACGCCACGAAATAATCCTGTGCATCATTTGTTTTATAAAATGGGTCGAAAATTCGAAAACTAACATCATTTTTCAGCGTTTTTCACGTACCTTTGTGGGTCAAGACGTCCGAAGATGTTCGTCCCAAACTTTTACGCACGTCGCACTCGCGGAAGTCCCGCACAAACAGTATAAGTATACGGGGGTTGGGTTTCCGGACACCCGCATGAAAACTTACTTATTTTACATAGAATATGCACCCTTTACCTTAAAGACTTGATATAGACTCCTCATATAGGCCTACTAGACAACATACTCTGAAAACGGCGTGAGAATTAACCTGATAAATCGTTGGATTTACTCTTCAAAGTGACTCCATGTACGCGTCCGGTCCCATAACGCTTGGTCTACTGTACTGTACAAAGTGTACGTATAAACAGTATACGTACGTACGCCACATATGTTATGCACAAGGGAAGACAGGCGCAGGCCGGCCGGCCGGCAGCCCGAACTAGAAGTTGTTTACAGGATTGACAGCGCGTACGCGTATGCATGCAATTCATCAAAGGAGCCGCCGCGCGCACAGACGATCGGCAATCTACCATAGGATTACAGGCAGTGCAATAGTACTGAAGTAAAGGAAGGAGGTGTGTCTCATTTCAGCGCTTCCTATTGGCTACATTCTTGAACCCATTTTATAACATGGGATAACACAGCAAGGATCTACTTGGGAGTCATGTACACCAGTTTGTGTGTTTATAGTACCTGAATTTGTGATGCTGAATTCTGAACTGTGAGTATATCTCTGGTAGCCCGAGGATAGCTCAGTCCCAAACACTTTTTTCTGTGGGTATACCTCTGGACTTGACTGTGAAACTGGTTGCTTTGCCTACGTGTAATACATTGTTAGCCTGCACACCACATCGGGTCAATAGCCTAAGTAGCCCTTTGTTTGCAGTTTGTCACTAAACAGGTAATCCCCATTCACTCTGAGTTTTAGCCTGGAGCTGGGCTAGGTCGCTAAACTCCAAACAAAATAAACTTTTCTGGACTGCTTACAGAGACCACTGAAAATGACTGCCAGGTCGAACAAAAAGCTGATCAGGGAATTACTTGAGGATGACGAGTTCCTGAATGCTGTTGCTGGCTTGGTGTCAAATGCTATTGATACCAGACTAGCTGAATTGAGGTCAAACATTGAAAAACAAGATGGCGTCATTCATAACATCCAGTGCATGCTCGATGCTGCCCAACAGCAGGTAAACAAGCTTGAGACTCAACTGCAGTCCAGCACTAACAACACCAGGAAACTCTCCTTTGATCTCAACAAGCAGGAGCAGTACTCCCGTCGGAACTGCGTGAGGGTCTATGGAATCAAGGAGAGCCCGCACGAAGACACTGACTCCCTGGTGTGTCAGATGGCGAGGGAAAAACTCAATGTTGATCTCCAACCACATCACATAGATCGCAGCCACCGGATCGGAAAGCAGAGGAATCCCAAGGATTCGGGTGGACCCGCTCCTCCACGGCCTGTCATCGTGAAGCTCACGAGCTACAGGTATCGTCAGATGCTGATCACAAAAAGGAAGTCGCTGAAGAATACCGGCATGGGAATACAGGAAGACCTCACCGAGTACAACAGCAAACTCCTGAAGGCGGCACAGCAACATGTGAAGGTTCAGGCTGCATGGTCTGTGGATGGACGCATCTTCGTCATACTGCATGAGAATGGCCAGAAAACAAGGAAGAAAATGATCAACTGCACTGAAGACTTAAGCTACCTATAACTTACCTGCTATACTTACCTGTCTCTTGAACTGAAGACCAGTCAGCCTGTTGAAACTGAACACACATGATGTATACCTACACAAGATAAAAGCTCTTTTATAATAACATACTAGGTACTACTTTTGAAAATTCCAATGGATATGGATTACAGAGTTAATAATTTCAAAATGTGTACTGACTCCAACATCTCTCTTTGCACGTTTCACTCGCTCTCCTGGTTTTTTTTTTTCTGTAAGATTTCTTTTGTATGATTTCCTTTTTTATGTGTGTGTTTTCTTCCATGTTTGTTCACGTTGAGGATGGTAGATGTGTTGTTTGTGTTATGATTCTTGAATCGGTATTGACGTAAAGTGTATCAATATTATGCTCTTTCAGTTTATTGCCAGAACAACAATGCTGTCGTATGTTTATTTCCGCTCATTGGAGATATACCAACTCAATCTTGTGCGACATGAATAATCCATTCACTAGCATCGATCCCGATTTTCACTTGTTTAATACCCACAGTTCATTTAATTGTTTTACCTTTGATGAATTTAATGTGCATTGCAAATATATCTCAGAACTTAGTATGATTCATTTTAATGCCCGTAGTCTCCTGAAGAGTTTTGAAGATATATCCATATTTTTGTCCTCACTGAAACACTCTTATAGTATAATTGCAATATCAGAAACGTGGATATGTAAAGACCCTGTGATTCCATTTAATTTACCCGGTTATACTTTCATTCATTCAGATAGAGTTTTTGGTCGTGGAGGAGGTGTTGGTCTCTTTATAAAGAATGATATTTTTTTTTTTCAAATTTGATCAGATATTTTGCTTTCAAGTGAAATTGATAAAGGTATTTGTGAGTATTTATTTATTGATTTTGTACATGATAACTCCAAGTACACTGTTGGTGTCATTTATAGAAAACCGGACTCAAATGTTGACGATTTCATAGAATTTTATTCTGAAGCCCTATGTACTGTAACGAAGGAACATAGAAATATATTTATAACAGGTGATTTTAACGTAGACCTCCTTAAGTATTTAGAAAATCAAGGTGCTTATAAGTTTTTAATTGCTAATTTTTCATTTGGGTTTGAACCCCTTATAAAGAGTGCAACTCGCGTTACTTTAAACAGTGCAACTCTTTTGGATAATTTTTTTCACAAATGTTATGAATTGTCAATTATGTTTTGGTACATTTAGTAATGATATTACAGACCATTTACCTATATTTCTAATATTGAATAAGATAAGGAAAAACAAAAACATTAATCAGAATTATTCCCGTAAAATAACAGATGAAGGAATTTGTTTATTGAATGAGAAACTGATTAGTGCAGATTGGTCAGCAGTATATGATACTTCCAATAAAACTGCAGCATATGATATATTCATTGCGAAATTGAATTTTTTATATGATGATATATTTCCCTTAATGAAAGTAAAAAAAGAAAGAGATTCGCAAACCGTGGATAACTCCTTTTCATCTTCGATGTATAAATAAGAAGCATAAATTATATAAGAAATTTTTATGTAATAGATCTTTAACAAATGAAAAGAAATATAAAGACTATAGGAATAAAGTAAATAATTTATTACGACACGCCAAGAAAAAATTTTATTGTAGTAAATTAAATGAAAATAGAAATAATGTGAATAAAACTTGGTCTGTTATAAATTCACTGCTTAATAAATCACCAAATGAAATGCCTACATTTTTTCTAAGAAATGACGAAAAAATAACAGGTTCTCAAATGATTGCAAACAATTTTAATTCATATTTCACAAATAATTGTAATGAAACATTATCTTTATCAAAACCTAGTTCTGATATGCATTTTAAAGATTATCTCCAATGTGATTTTTTCCATTCTTTATTTTTTAACCCTACCACAGAGAGTGAACTCTTGGAAATTTGTAATGCTTTAAAAACAACGTATTCTTGTGGTTTTGATAATCTAAGTTGTAATATTTTGAAACAGATAATATTTTCCATTGTTAAACCTCTTGTTTATATATTTAATTTGTCTTTAAGTTCTGGTGATGTCCCAACAAAATTGAAAAAAATTATTCTAATATACAAGAAAGATGACCCGCATTTATTACAAAACTAAAGACCTATATCAGTTCTCCCTGTCATACCAAAACTACTTAAAAAGTGTATATATAACCGTCTGTATTCTTTTCTAATAAAATTTGATATACTTTCTAATTGTCAATATGGCTTCAGAAGAAATCATTCAACCACTCATGCTGTTATAGATTTACAAGATAAGATTATTTCTGCTCTAACCCTTAACAAATATGCTAATGGAATATTTATGGATTTGTCAAAAGCTTTTGATGTTGTTGATCATACTATTCTTTTATATAAGTTAGAACATTATGGGGTACGTGGGACACCTTTACTCTGGTTTAAAAATTATTTGTCTGATAGATTTCAATATACATCATTCAAGAATTGTTCCTGAAATTATTCATTAATAACCCGTGGTGTTCCACAAGGTTCTATTTTAGGTCCTTTATTGTTTTTGATTTATATTAATGATATTGTTCAAAGTTCTACTATGTTTAAGTATTTGATGTATGCTGATGATACTACTTTGTTTTATACTCATCCAAGTTTGATTGATATTGAGATTAAAGTTAATCAGGAGTTAGATAAAGTTAGTAATTGGTTTAAAGTAAATAGATTAATTGTTAATTTTGTTAAGACAAATTATGTTATATTTCACCGTAATGTTTGTGATGATAATTATATTTTTGATGATGTGTTATGTTCTATTGATTCTGTTTCTCTAAAGAAAGTTGATTCGGTAAATTTTCTTGGCGTTTATATTCAGAGTAATATGCATTGGGATGTGCATATAACGAATGTAGCAAATAAGGTATCTAAATGTATAGGTATATTATATAGATTGAAAAATATTCTTTGAGAGTTTGCATTTTTTTTTGCTGTATAATACATTTATGCTTCCGTATCTTAATTATTGTGTATCTGTATGGGGCAAATATAATAAAACCAAGATAGAAGTTTTACATAAATTGCAGAAAAAAGCATTACGAATATGTTCTGGTAGCCATTATCTTGCTCATTCGGCTCCTCTTTTTCGTAAATTTAATACTTTGAATATATTTGTTTTGTATACTTATAATACCGCTGTTTTGGGATTTTATTATTTCAAAGATATGTTACCTCATAATATTTAATGTATGTTTTCAACTAATAATGAAATTCATAAATGCAATACACGAAATTGCAATAGATTTCATATGTAGGTAGTAAAAACAAATCTGGTTTAAAACTCCGTACGTCACCAATTTCCGTTAATCTGGTATTCAATTCCTAGAGATATTTGTTCACGCAATAGCCTGTCCTCATTTAAGAAATTTTTGAAAATATACCTTCTAGCAAATCACACATAGTCATAGTCAATTTATCATATCATTTGTCTTATGTTTTTGTTTTGTTTTATGTTATGTTTTGTTGTATTTGTTGGTTTTCTGTCCATGTCTACACTTTGTACCTTAAAAATCAATTATTTTGTGCATAATCGTAAGGGAACTTACTTCACAAGGCCTTTTGGCTTTTCTCAAGTTCTCTTTTTTCATTTTCACTGTTATATGTAAATGATTGATTATCCTTTTGTGTATTGTACAATCCAATACTGTTGTATTGTTTTATCCGAAAATGAGATGAATAAACGAATTGAATTGAATTGAAAATACAACAAAAAGTGTTTCTGCTGATGCTGTGCTTCATGCATTGAAAGACTTAATGTTGTTGAAAGCAAGCGATACAACAGACAATTGGAAATGCTTACATACAGAAGGCAATGTTCAAAAGAATAACTACAAAGAAGGACAATTTTGCGTCAAAAGTGAAAACTCATTACTTGTATCTTACATTAACAAGTCTTTTTACAGGTGGCCAGAAGACTAAATCATCAACGATGAAATGATACGAACACTCAAGAATATTCTTGACAAATTTGAATACGTAAGGTCTGATGCACATACCTGACATGATGACGCTAAGGCAGCGGCTGTTGAGAAGAATTCTTCGTTCAAGTACACGTCGACGTTCTCTACCCTAAAGTGCGAAAGGCGTGGCATGGTACATATCCACCTGGCAAAGTTTCCTCCAATCGAAGTTACATTGTGACGATCTGCAGGCATAGAGTACCTAGTTATGTATATACATTGAATCTGTATTGGAAATAAAACAAGAATAAACACTTCAACAACAGATAAACAAAACGTCCAGTAAATCTCAAAAGAATTATGTGATTAAAATAAAAAATTACATTAAAGCAAATAACTGGATATTGACAAAAGAAGACACATAAATTCGTCACGTTTGACTTGTTTACCTTGGTCTAATAGATTACTTTTTACTTGAAATATTATCCACTCGTATAAAGTTCATAGTCCGTAATTACAAACAAGTTATACACTACAGTCGAGTCTTGACGCACTATCGTTGACATCTTTGATATATTTCACATCTTGTTATTTAAAAAAAAATGTAATACATGAAATGTTTTCATTGCAACTGATTGACAAATTGCCCTACATCGACGTAAATAAGCACTGAATTGATCAGTGTTTTAGTAGTGGCCATGATAAAAATCATGGGCGTACATACTCGAGCAGGACTCGAACCTGCGACCTCCTGATCACCGGACAGGCGTCATCTCCACTAGACCACCGAGCTTTCGCCCGAAAGCAAGTGCTGGTTCTAATCCTTATAGCATGCAGCGGGTACTGCTTTGTTATTCAAATTCATGATTTTCTTCCGTCGAGATGTTTTCATTGCAACTGATTGACAAATTGCCCTACATCAACGTAAATAAGCACTGAATTGATCAGTGTTTTAGTAGTAGCCATGATAAAAAATCATGGGCGTACATACTCGAGCAGGACTCGAACCTGCGACCTCCTGATCACCAGACAGGCGTCATCTCCACTAGACCACCGAGCTTTCGGCCGAAAGCAAGTGCTGGTTCTCATCCTTATAGCATGCAGCGGGTACTGCTTTGTTATTCAAATTCATGATTTTCCTCCGTCGAGATGTTTTCATTTGCAATGAAAACATCTCGACGGAAGAAAAGGATTAGAACCAGCACTTGCTTTTGGGCGAAAGCTCGGTGGTCTAGTGGAGATGACGCCTGTCCGGTGATCAGGAGGTCGCAGGTTCGAGTCCTGCTCGAGTATGTACGCCCCTGATTTTTTATCATGGCTACTACGAAAACACTGATCAATTCAGTGCTTATTTACGTCGATGTAGGGCAATTTGTCAATCAGTTGCAATGAAAACATCTCGACGGAAGAAAATCATGAATTTGAATGAAATGTTTTATTCAAGAGGTGAATGTGTGACTTTCATTGATCAAGCTCCAATTTCAGAAGATTCACGGGAAAGAATAGAAATCAACGTGTTGCCGACTGAATGAATTCTTTGTGAAATACACAGGACACAACATATAACGGCTCCTGATGTAGATTACAAGTAGCATTATCCTTTCAAAAGTTATTAGACTTGAAAGTGAAGAGTATGCAAAGGATTTCAAGAAATGCAAGGGGTCCTGTAAGACATAGCTGATCATTTTACCCCCCCCCCAAAAAAAAAAACCAACAACAACAACAACAACAACGGTTGAGTCCTCATGTAAAATCAACGGGTGCAACTTTTTGTTCGTTCTGTGATGCACGGTCACATGTACTTAATGCCGTGTCACACCATAACGCGGGCTTGTGGCGAGGAGGTAGTTTCCAGCACGTAGAAGATTTTCAGCGGGCGAACAAGAATGTTTGCCATTTTCATTCATGCCTTGTCATACCGTACGGGGGAACTTCTGCGGCTTGACTTGCGGGGAAACAAATTTACTCCAAGGAGCTCTCCGCAGTTGGTCCGCACCTGACAGTATCTAGCGCGTAGTTGCCCGGAGGTGCTCACGCAAGTCCAATTTAACCGCAGCCAAGTTTTGAGCATGACCAAAACTTTTTCCGGGTGAGTCGCGGGAATGCCCGTAGAGGTCAACGCAGAACGCCAGTAGGAGACCCTTAGCGGCAGTACTTCCCAGGCAATTCCCACGCAGGTACTTCGCAGTCCCGTATGCAGCCAAGATAATGAAATTCTGTGAGATTTCAGCCATTCCATTGGAGGAATTCCTTCACTAAGTTGTCAGCCCCCACGCGACTGGTACAAAGGTCACACAGTATACTCGCAAGTATAACGCGTCCAGCAAGTAACACACATGCGCTGACTCGCACAAATCCTTTTCCGCTCTCAGGAATGTCCGGTATGCTAGAAATTCCCTACACGTAACAAGCCCGAGTAGCTTGCCCGGAATGGTGTGACAGGGCCTAAACACGGTTGCGGGTAAAAAATATGCGTGGGCACCTCCGGGCGACTACTTTTGAGATACATGCTAGGTACTGTCATGTGCGGATATCTACGGGGACCTCCGGGTAGTCAAAATTGTTCTTTGCAAGTCGCACGCAAGGCTGGTGTGACACGGCCTTTAATAACATGTCCCACTGTGTTGCCTATAATAGTCAGGTAAAGTTTGTAGATCGTGTTGAAGATTGGTGTGGCTGTCTCTCCTTCGAACCTAGCAGTACAATTAACACAGAAATGCTCCCTATGACCTTTAGAACTAGAATTATGCAATTGAAAGTCTTGAAAAAAACGTAAAATTCGAAAAGATCATTGTAGAAGTAAAAGATCGGATATGGACTAGATTCGTTTTGAATATTTTGAATACCATTTATGAAAATGCTAGCATGGCTAGTCGGGAGAGACATGGGAGACGCATATTCCAAGATTCTTGTGATACGCATCCGGACTCGCCTATCTGTATGCTTTGTGCTGATCGATACAGGCATAATTTTCCCAACAATTCATGTCTTTTCCCACGTTAATGGGAACTTGATTAAAGGGAAACAATGAAGTTTAGGGAGAAATCTCATCCCTTTTTGTCATACATTTTATCAAAACTAATGTTGTCAACCTAATTGTGTAAGGGTTTCCTTTCTGGTATTACCATATCGTCTCTATTCATTGTCAGCCATCAGGTCGGTAGGATTTCTCTCTGCAGTATTTGCATGTTCCAGTTATACAAGGACACAATATTCATATCTGCACTTGTAGGATATATAAAGACCGAATGCCATTAACCAAGGAAATGCTAATGACTGTTTCTTCTTTTCACTCAAAAGTGTTGCAGTGAGAACGCGCATTATTTTCCAAGTGGAATGATACCGAAATATTCAAAACCGTTTTAAAATACTTCGGTGACCCTAAATATTTAGCCTGTATCATACATCATAACATGGTATGGAACTATTATTAGGAGTTTACCTGGCACTTTCCTGCCTCTCTGGCGAGGATCTCGTAGAAGTCGTTATGCAATGTTGACTCCTTGATTGATACATAGCGCAGCACGCAGCTGGAACACATCCCCTCTGCCAATTGTCGAGACATAGTTCTTCCGCAGTCCACATTGTCTATCTGTAATTCTTGCTATCATGAAGGAACGTAGTATCAGCATGAAGAGGGTTCATTAATATAAAAAGCAATCGCCTTGCGGGTGAAAAATCATAAATCAGAGTCTATATTCTGACGTGATGCAGACATGATGCATTTAAAAATCGTAACATGGTGGATGGATGGTAGATAATGACTTTATTACACTCATATCACGTGCATAACTGGAAGTACTACTGAATGCGTACTTTAACGTTCTACTTGAAGATTCACTGGGATATAGTAGGCATAGTCGGTGTAAACATCACATCCTGGTCAAACTTGAATTTGTCTTATAGGACCTAGTAGCAGTTTAGCAGCTAGTAGCAATTCAGCACCCAAAGTACACAAAGTCCTAAGCTCCTAGTAGCGGTTTAGCATCTCGTTTAGTTTAAAGGTGCGATATAGAATCGGTTAAGGTGAGGATATCAGCTTTTGACTTTTTGCAAAATACCTAGAAGTCACTTTATGAAACGTTTCATACGATTCTAAGAGGAATTCAGTTTATTTGATGAGAATCGGATTTGAAATGGCCGAGATATCTAAAAACAAAGTAAATCTAAGTAATGCTGACAAGAGGTGGGTCCCATCTTTTATTAGGATTGCTTTCTCTTGGATATCTCAGCCATTTCTAAATTAATTATCATCAAATAAATCTTAAATTCTTCTTAGAATTTTGTGCTCTTTTATACATTGTATTTCATAAGAGGCTTTACATTATCCCCCCCAAAAAAAAAAAATAAAATCATCGTCACAAAAGTCCCATCTTATCACCAATTCAAATTGTACCATCTCTTTAATCGATTTGCCGATGTTACTACAGCTTATGACAATGATTCGCTTCTTTTTCATCTTCTATTTCATAATATCATCCAGCAGTAAATGGGTCATTTCAAGTCCAGTGTCAGCGCCGTCGATGGTTTTTATCTCCAAAACAGGTACCTTTAATTGAGCATTAGCACTTGCAGTCAAATTAACATAATCGACATCGATGATGATCATTAACCTCAGTCTACCGTGCGTCCCCCCCCCCCAAAAAAAAAAGGATCCTCCACAACGATAAATTTCAGAATAGTAAATCAATCCAAATACAATTTCAGGGTATAATACCATAACTTATTATCCACATCTTTCAGAAAACCCATCCAATTTGCTTCAATGGTCAAAGAAAAATGAAGATTTTTGTAGAGAATGTCAGGTATCCCTTCCCTCAACGTTCTGTCCATTGTATTCACACATTTAATATGCAGTTCCAAGAGCATCCAAGTGCTAAACTTAGAGGAATCAAACCCATGACATGCTTTTCAACGCTTCACATTTCTCTGTGACCATTTTAAGCAAATTTGATGGGGTTTTCTGCACAATAAAGCTAGGATATTATATCTTAAAAGCCTGAAATAAATTTTGAACAATTTTATCATATTGAAGTTAACAGCGCAATAATTCGTTGTTGTTGTTGTTGTTTTGTTTTCGTTTTGTTTTGTTTTGTTTTGTTTTTGTTTTGTTTGTTTTTTTTTGGGGGGGGGGGATATACTCTATATAGTGTTGATTTAACACCACCAGGAAGTGGGAATCGAACGACGGAGAATAATTGTGCTTAGTTCAAGTCAAATGGAAAAAAAACACCAAACAAACAAACACAATGCTTTGAACTGAACAAGTGATGAATTATAGTGCCACAAATTTCTTAACATGTCCACGGTACAACGATCACAAATTTTGCTCCCAGGCATTGATTTATGCTGCCAAGTCTAGAATGTGTAAACTTAATTGCTATGGGTGGTTTTACGTGAGATTTAATATAGAAACTGCACTAAAGGCCGTGTCACACCTTTCCGGGCAAGCCTTGCGTACGACTTGCAAAGAACAATTTTTACCACCCAGAGGTCCCCGCAGATGACCCGCACATGACAGTACCTAGCACGTATCTAATCCGTATAGTCGCCCGGAGGTGCGCAAGTAAATATTTTACCCGCAACTATGTTTAGGCCCTGTCACACCTTTCCGGGCAAGTTACGCGGGCTTGTTGAGTGTAGGGATTTTCCAGCATACCGGAAATTTCTGAGGGCGAACAAGGATTTGAGCGAGTCAGTGCATGAGTCTTACTTGCTGGACGCGTTCTACTTAAATTCTACTTGCAAATATACTGTGTGACCTTTGTACCAGTCGCGTGGGGGCTGACAACTCAGTGAAGGAATTCCTCTGAAGGAATGGCAGAAGTTCCACAAAATGTCATTATCTTGGCTGCATACGGAACTGCGAAGTACCTGGTACCTGCGTGGGAGTTGCCTGCGAGGTGCTGCCGATAAGGGTCTCCTACTGGCGTTCTGCGTGGACCTCTCCGGGCATCCCCGCGACTCACCCGGAAAAAAAAAAATTAAAATTTTGGTTATGCTCAAAACATGGCTGCGGTTAAATCGGACTTGTGTGCGCACCTCCGGGCAACTACAAGCTAGATACGCGCTAGGTACTGTCAGGTGCGGACCAACTGCGGAGAGCTCCTGGTAGCAAATTCGTTTCCCAGCAAAGGTCAGAATGCAAAACTTCCCCAGACGCGGTATGACAAGGCCTTGAGCATGCTCAAAACTTGTTCAGAGTGAGTCATGGGGGGTTCGCTCGCAGAGGTGCACGCAGAACACCAGTATGAGACCCTTACCAGCAGCACCTCGCAGGCAACCCCAACGCAGGTACATCTCAATACCTGCAAGTCGCTCGTACCGGAAAACGGATCGGTTTCAAAGCTCTCACGCAGGTCACACGAAATACGCGCAAGTAGAAGGTAAGTAGTACGTGCCTAGTATGTAAAGGCCGTGTCACACCATTCCGGGCAAGCTAAGCGGGCTTGTGGCGAGGAGGTAGTTTCCAGTACGTAGAAGATTTTCAGCGGGCGAACAAGAACGCTTGCAATTTTCATTCATGCCTTGTCATACCGTACGGGGGAAGTTTTGCGGCTTGACTTGCGGGGAAACAAATTTACTCCCCGGAGCTCTCCGCAGTTGGTCCGCACCTGACAGTATCTAGCGCGTAGTTGCCCGGAGGTGCTCACGCAAGTCCGATTTAACCGTAGCCAAGTTTTGAGCATGACCAAAACTTTTTCCGGGTGAGTCGCGGGAATGCCCGTAGAGGTCCACGCAGAACGCCAGTAGGAGGCCCTTAGCGGCAGCATTTCCCAGGCAACTCCCACGCAGGTACTTCGCAGTCCCGTATGCAGCCAAGATAATGAAATTCTGTGGGATTTCAGCCATTCCATTAGAGGAATTCCTTCACTGAGTTGTCAGCCCCCACGCGACTGGTACAAAGGTCACACAGTATACTCGCAAGTATAATTTAAGTAGAACGCGTCCAGCAAGTAAGACACACGCGTTGACTCGCTCAAATCCTTTTCCGCCCTCAGGAATGTCCGGTATGATAGAAAATCCCTACACGTAACAAGCCCGAGTAGCTTGCCCGGAAAGGTATGACAGGGCCTAAACACGGTTGCGGGTAAAAAAATATCATTATGCGTGCGCACCTCCGGGCAACTACGGTTGAGACACATGCTAGGTATAAACTGTCATGTGCGGATCATCTACGGGGACCTCCGGGTAGTCAAAATTGTTCTTTGCAAGTCGCACGCAGGGCTTGCCCGGAAAGGTGTGACACGGCCTTTAGAAACAGGTGCGAAACTCGCAAGCATTCTTGTCCGCCTGCGGAAAATTGTCCTGCGTGCGGAAAGTCCCTCCTCGCAACAAGCCCGCTTAGCTTGCCCGGAAAGGTGTGACAGGGTCTTTACTCAATGTGAGTGGGGACGACGCGCATTCATGGACGTGAATGTAGGTCTCTCAAGTAAAGTAACGCAACACCCAATACCGAACTTGTATTAATGACAAAGTTGATAATCCTCTTACAAGTGTACATACATGTGGAGACTTCTGTTATCTTCGACAAGGATGATTTGTTTTTGACAGCGTTGGTTTGTTTTGCTTTTGTTTTTCGTTTGTTTTTATGTATGTTTGTTCGGTTCATTTAAGTCCTTTCCAATTTATTGTCATATTTCCGTATTTCCAAAAACATTGGTACGGAATGGTACAATAAATGAGAACACTACTGTAATTGGTTTACACATTCCAACATTAGAATCATACTGATTACAAATATTACTGGTCATGTTGTAGTACAAAATAAGTGTCTCTAAGAAGCAACATATAAAATTTTGAGGCCTACCGAAGCCACCTTGTAAAACTACAGGCCCAAGACTCACGCGTGTGAAAATTACACAGAAATAAAGGATGTGAATGTCTTGACCGACCAAAATCATTCCAACTGTGAAATTCAATGTCGAAGAATTGACTTGTATAGACCATATGTTGATTTGTCTGTCTGTTTGCAAAATAGCTAAAGAAAAAAATATTATGAACGTATGAGATGAAATTTTATCAAAAAGTTGATAATGATACAAGAATCGAGATGCATACAAACAAATGAAGGGAAATTTCATCGTTACTTTCCACAAAGCATTCGCATAAACTATCTAAAAAAGCATACTGACCACTTGGTTACACTGAACCATGAATGACATTCCTGACTGTGTATGGCTTTGCAGACTGCTGTGTAGAACATATTTCTGCCATTGTTTTCCCACTCTTTTGGCGGCCTCCACAGCATGACATTCAAACGCAAAATTAATGCAGAAATCCTGGTCACCGTACTGTACCAAGCTTTCGATGATATCAAGGCCAAGTTCTTCCATCGCATATGAGGAGAAGTAGAGAAGGTAACGAAATTGTTTGTATTTGGGAAGGAGTTTGGATTTAAGGCTCTCGTACTTGGATCGGTCCTTTTCAAATAAAGCCTGAATGTATAATCCTGCAATGTATTCCTGGAATAACTTATGGGGAAACGACACCGTTGATTTAATAAAGGGGGGAATGTTGACTCCGCGCAGATGACGCTCCCTAATTCTGATGACATTTCTCTCCAACGTCAAAATCCCGATTCTGCGGCATGTTACCATGGCACCCTTACATTCATTGAATCTTTCTTCAGGAAATGAAAGAGACATGTTCAATAAACCGTCAAGTGCTATTTCACCTATGTCTAGAATGGCTCTATCAGCTTTCGTGATAAGCAGAGGAAGATTGTCATCATTCAGAATTTCACACTCCTTTGCTGCATAATGATCTGTCAAGAAGGAGATCATCTCTCTTAAAAACTGAGAGAAAGTTTGAAGCTTGAGCATTACTTGTCGCCTCTCTTCATCTGCCTCGTTCCATAAGATGCAAAGCATAGCACAAAAAATTGGATATGGGGCCATTGACTGGATGACATCATTTTCTGTCATGTAACTGATCAGATCTTTTCCAAGAGCATCCTTTTGTACATTCTTGAAGTACCTCTTGATGTATGTCTTCAAATTTTGCTTGTTGAATCCTTCCACATTGATTACAGAGTAAGCTTTGGCAAGTCTATTGTTCATCGTGAATTCACTAATTCTACATGGACGTGAGGTCACGAAAACCCTGCAGAACTTGAATTGATCCAATTGTAAAATGCGAATCACTTCATCGCTGCTGTCTCCCGACAACTTTCCGCTAAACTCGTCGAATCCATCTAACACCAAAAGGACTTTATCTGGATTTCTTGAGATGTAGTCATCTATCTGGCTTGATGTTACTGTATTTGATTGAGAAAGATATGCCTCAGCAATACCACTGACAGTTTGACCTTTACTGACATCTCGAAGGGGAATTACGATCACCATGTCTAGTTCCGCGAGCTTATTTCCACTGCACCAGTCCCATGCGATCTTATCGCACAACGTTGTCTTGCCGACACCTCCCTCACCCTGGATCAAGATGCGCTTTACAAGGCTTCCATTTGCTTTAAGTGTCAACATATCCTCGTACGTTATTGATGTTTTGCCACTGTGGTCTACCAGACTTAAATTTGTGTAGAGTTTATTCAAGTCAACTTGTTCCATGAAGTTGAGCGGATCTACTCTGATTTTGCTGCGTGACAAGCGGTAATGCTCCTTTAGCTCTTTGCTGCATTGTAGTACTTGTTCCCTTGTTACCGAAGTGCTAGGTGATGATCCTGGGAGGTGAAGCAACGCAGACAGAGAGACAAATATTCATTAACATGTGAATAGTATCTCACACACACACACACACACACACACACTCCCTCTCTCTCTCTCTCTTTCTCTCCATTATATACATATGATATTATGTTATATGACTGTGTGTGTATACATAATATCACTCATTATTTTGTAAACAACGTTTGAGTACGTTAGCATTCATGTTACGGAATGTGGTTCGTCATCGGGTTCCGATAAAAAAGTGAGTTAATTTGGAAAGAAACAAGCAAACAATGTAATATATGTATGACGAGAAGCAATACAATTTTTACCACACAAAAAAAGTACAGTTCTCGGCCTGGTTAGTAAATAGAACCTTCTGGCAATTAATCCTGTCATTCTTCAATTGAACTTTGCTATCTAACACGGTACTGAACGCATCACCAGCCTCCTCGAAAAAGAAATGTTTTCAAGGCTGAATCTCTTCAATCAAACCGTAATAATGAATGAATGGAGTTATGAACATAATGATAATCATTGTTAATGGTGCTTTAAAGGCTGTTCTCTTATGCACTAAATCATCTTATGAGACTGTGTTGAAATTACATAGAAATTAACATAATAATTGTCAATGGTAAGCATCAAAATCGTTTTGCATATGATCGAGTTGTCACAGTTATAACCCTATAATGTATATGATAAAGAAGTTCTAAGTTATGACTATGGTTGCCTAATATCATATTAAAACAACTCTATTGACGATTAACCTGTGTTAAGTGAAGAGGCATCTGCCAAAAGATGTGGTAGTGCCGGCACACAAAAACCTGGTTTAAAAAAGGAGGAAAAAAGGACCAATTAAACAAAACCATAACAACAACAGCAACAACAGCAAATCTCTGAATGGCATGTCACCTGATGGTTTGAAGTGAGAGGTGACCACGTCTGCCAAAGAGTCTAGTTGGGAATCTCGAAGCTTCTCTTTGAGAACACTGATGATATCTGAACCAGGAGGCTGTCTGTCCTTCCACGTACAAAGTATCTCCATAAGTGCTTCATTGGTGTCAGACTGATGCTTTTGTTTGACACTGCATAGCACGTTGTATTCAAACTCAAGGGAGGTTCCGAAGTCAGTGTAGGATGAGGGAGGTATTTTTCTGCACAAGTCGCGAAATATCTTCTGGTGTCTGATTCTGCATATAACAAGTTGAGGGGTTTTAAATGTTATCTGTTTTAGTCGTTATTTTTTTTTTATTTGTACAGCAAACAAGAGTCATACAGTTTTATTCAACGAGAGAAAAAAAGTTTGTCTTACAGAAAAGCAAACAAACAGCACTGATTCAGTATGGCAGCTGTATGGTTCAATGCTCCTTTGAATACATGATGGGGGGATATAGCTGTTATCAATCAAGAATAATGACAAAAATCAGCCTAGTATTAGAGCATGCTGCAATATTAAGGATTCAAAAACAAACACTGAAAGCAGTAACTACAGTATATACGGTATAGGCAGCCACAACACTATACCCTTACCTGTCAGACGAATCATCATTTGGACCCGGGTTGGTTTCAATGTCACCCGCCCTCATCAGGCGAATAAGTGGCATGTAGCGTCCACACAGCAGCATGGTCAGTGGGAATGTGGAGTATACCTGATGCCAGATTATTCCCTGCAATGTGCAAATTACATGAAGTAGATAATGAGGACATGAAAAGAGGAGAAAGAGAGGGAAAGAGAGAGGAGTTGATATCGGTAATAGGTAGACAATTCTCTAGGCCTGAATTCGCTTGTACCATTTTGATCATTGCTGGGACTGTAAAGGAGGGATATTTCATGTGATCCTATAGCAATGAGAAACTAAAGCTATATGCGAACATATATCTATACAATTTAATTTCCTGCTGTTTGTCCATGTAACAGCAAGGATTCAGCAAAAGAGCTCAGATTACATTCTCGAAATTTCTCTGAAAGAACACTGATGATATCGGTGTACAAGGAGGTTGTCTTTCTCCCCATGTACACAGTACATGTATCTCCATTAATTAGTGTTTCCTTGAGGTCCAACAATAGTGCTTTTGTTTGACATTGTCTAGCTCGGAATATGCAATCCCAAGGGCGATTCAGAAGTTCATGTAGATAGGATGAGGGAGGTAATAGCAAAATAGTGTTACATCAGCTGTATGCGAACATGAATAAATATATTTATTCACATGTACATCACTGGGGAATATTTTCCTACAGAAAATGATAGCAACACTGCTAAAGTTACTTTCCTAAAATTGTAATATACTTCAGCTTTATCTTCTATACATCTTTTACACAAATGGTGTTTTATGTATAAAAATGGTAACTGATGGAAATAATCTCCATAAGAAATCACAATAGACCTCCTTACTATAAACGAGAAAAATTAGTTACTTTCTCGGAATACACGTACATCGTATCAGGATAACAGTTTACGGTGAAAAATTTCAGAAGAAAACGTCACAAGAAAAATTAGTATAGAGAAAAATAATCAGGGGTTAAATGTCAAGAGTAAAAATGTCCGCTGTAAAAATCTTAAGAGTAGTCTACAAAGCGATACAAGTTTGTTTTTTCTTTTCAAATTATGTATAGGCGTGAGAGGTATAAGACATCACGTTTCCCACGGAAGGAGTGTTCATGTCATTTAATTTGCCTACTTTTTAAAGCAAATTTTCAACATAAATCACATCTGTATAGGTACACCTTGACTGTGTAGGATGTTTCATTGAAAAGTTATATACATGCCGTCAATGAGTAACTCCCTGCCATTTTTTCTCCCTTTACATAATCTCCCTTGACAATTGCACCCATGAAATTGTTATTCCTGAAATATTTGCCCTTGACATTGAATTATCTTACCGTGATCTGCGAAAGACCCTGACCTAGATAGTTCATCATCTTTCCTGCGACACAGCGCGGATCTATCAGGAGGTTTCTCCACGTGCACCCCTGATGAACTCTGAGTGAGGATTGAATCGCCGTATCACGACAGAAACGAACAAGATTTTTCGTCCATCCTCTTGAACAGGAAGAATCCCTAGTTGTAAACCTAGGCAAGAGACTCGACTGTATGGTTACATGGCATGATGAACCACTAGGAATAGGTAGCGTCCTAATGGGGGTACAAGGGTATCGTAAGTCATCTGCTGCGCTTGGAGGAATTCCTGTAAGATGTTGAAAATACGACTCCGAGATTCGTCTCCCGTTTACACTCAACCAGCACTTGATGTGGTTGGAGAAAGTGCCGAGGAGACCTGACTGAATTGTCATATTATGACACGCTTGGTGTTGTGGAAGCGGTTTCGCCAGAAGAGGAAAGTTTTCCCTACAATCAGGATTCGTGTCATGGCATGTGTGCTTTGTATCACGTGAGTTAGCCTTCCCATAATCCTTAACCTCTGGAGAGTCACTTTTGTCACTTGAATGTCGTGAGCCGCCGGTGCAGTTAGGGCAGTGAAGTTTTCCACGTTTGAGCTGCAAGTTCCGAGAACGGTGGACGAATCGCCCAATCCTTACTCGCCACAGACTCAGGCAGATAGTCATGGTTGTAGAATTTCTCCTAGAAGCAGATAAATATGATTCATAAAGACGTAAGTACGCACATTGGAGGAATATTGAATGGAATATTACATGTACTAGTACATCGGTACAGAGTTGTGGGGAAGAGATGAAAACTGAATGCAACAAAGGCACTCCAATCAAACAATAACCAACTGTAAAACGTTTCTTCCGTATGGCTATACTACAAGGGAAAAGCGACATGAATAATGTATATACATACAATTTTTTTTTCAATATGTTTACGGGAAGGTGTCTGTCTTGGTGTGTGGGAAAGATGAGGTCACTGTATCATAGAATTTGGTTATTATTCCGAAGGTTCGTTATTTCGAGGTTCGTAAGTCCGTTAATCAGATAATTCCGAAAATCCGAAAACCCGAAAATCATTTTTTCCCCGAAGGTTCGCAAATTCGTAGCCCTTCTACATCATTTATTGTATCGCTTACATCTTTATGCTCATACTTATTGACTTGGACTGAATTGAACAGAGCGAACATTATTCTGTTAGCAACTCATATAATGTAAACGCTTGCATGTGTGTACATTTACAATATCAATGTAGAAACAAAACAAAAAAATCAATCAAATAAGTTTTATAATTCCAACGGCTTGATGGCACACATCTTCAAGGCGATCAAACCTCGTTGTACACCGATTTACTTATATGCCGACAAACTAATGTTCTTGTATAATCTAAGGCAAATCTATACCCCTATCTTTGTTAACATAATATCAATAGGTATATATGGCATTCATGGCCTTCGAACACAATACACTGGGCCTACTTTTTAAAGGTCCCTTTTCCAACGACCTAATCAGCCTGCTAATTACGTTTGTTAATATTCCATCTGTAAATATGTTATGTATTATGTCATTAAAGCGAGTGGTCCATCAAATTCCATCCGTTATAGTGTTATGTTTACAACTACACAGTCACAGTATATTGTGCATGACCATTTCCAAGAAATCAATCGATCATTATGCCGTTCCTATAGGGTTGTTTGCATTTGTCGAACATGACGAGCTCTAATCAAAGTTCACGTGAAATTTTCCATTGTTTACCCTTAACGTGTATGTTGTTTGAGTGTATATACGTAACTATGCCATACGTAGCGTGGTATAAAATCACTCCACTGCCATACCATGCTTTCATGCAAGTTTTGTGTTCAAAACGATTGCAGATTTTTCTCAAATGCATATCGACATTTATTAAGGAAGGATGTTTTGCATGAAGGGAATTACTGTAATTACTGTAATTGCAGTGCCTAACATTATGTAATATTTTGTAATAAAGCTTTACTGAATTACACAAGTCACAACAGAGTTGATATCATGTCAGAGCAACGGCGTAAATCTGTACTGAGGAGTGGGGGGATGATCGGTGTTAGTCACTACTTTTCAAGGATCGAATGTCCCACTCTTTTGCATGCAAAGTGGGAGGGAAGTGGCAGCAAAAATATTTAGACCTTATAAGTATGAAGACTTTTTTGTTGTTGTTTCTCTTGTCTTTTGATGTTCTTTCTTCTTGACTGACAAGCGATTTTGACGACACCCCCCCCCTTTCAAAAACGTATAGCGCAGCCCTGAATAATGCCCAAATAAATTCAAGAAAATGGTAATATGGATATCCATTTCTTTGTATGTAATAACGTAGTAGATATTTTCCAGTAGCTATTCTTCAATTTTCTTGACTTAAGTCAATAAAGCAATCATCCCAGGGGCATCGTTCCGTTTTACTGATGGTGGGTGGGGGAGGGACTTTGAGTTGGAATATCTGTGCGAGGGAGCGGAGCAACCTAGCGGCGCTTGGGGGGGGGGGGGGAGGGTATGGGAGGGGGTATCCCCCACGCACGAGGAAGATTTTGCATTTTCAGACCTGAAATTCGGCGATATAGTGCACATTTTTGGTGAAATTTGGGATTTTTACTTATCAAAAAACAAGTAAGAAAAAGAAATATTCATTGATAATTGAATGACTACATCATTGTATTTCAGCTCTTGCTCCGCCTGTGCGACATCACTGTGAAGGCCTACTAAATAGTGGGGCCTATCACCGGGGTAGCCAGGATTTGATCTTAGGGGGAGCGGTTAGATGCGAGAGAGCGAAGCAAGAGAGGGGGGAGGGTGTGAGAGGGGGGTTTCCCCCTCACACAGTGAGAACTTTTTGCATATTGATGTTGTAAATGGTACAATTTGATGCATTTTTTTTTTGCGTGTTTTATCGACTTGAAACAGTCCCACATGTTCAAGGTAGCAGTACATTTTATGTAGGTTATTATGATGAACGATTTTGACAATCATTAATCAAATAAACTTCTTGTATTAATTACACTGAAGATCATGAACGCGACCGAGCCCGGGCGAGCGGAGCGAGTGAGGGGAAGGGGGTATAAAATGGTATCATTTAAATAAACTTCTTGCATTAATTCTAACACTGAATATCATGAACGCGACGGAGCCCGAGCGAGCGGAGCGAGCGAGGGAGGGGGAGGGGGAGGGTGTGTTTCCCCCTCCCACGGTGAGAACTTTTTGAATTTTGATGTTGTAAATGGTGCAATTTGATGTATGTTTTTGCGTGTTTTATCGACTTGAAACAGTCCCACTTGTTTAAGGTAGCAGAATATTTTCGATGTAGATTATTGTTGAACAATTTGCCTTAAATGGTGTCATTTGAATAAACTTCTTGTATTAATTCTTACACTGAAGATCATGAACGCGACCGAGCTCGAGCGAGCGGAGCAAGCGAGGGGAAGGCGGTGGGAGGGGGGTGTTCCCCCCTCCCATCACGGTGAGAACTTTTTGAATTTTGATGTTGTAAATGGTGCAATTTGATGTATGTTTTTGCGTGTTTTATCGACTTGAAACAGTCCCACTTGTTTAAGGTAGTAGAATATTTTCGATGTAGGTTATTATTGAACAATTTGCTTTAAATGGTATTGTGACGGAGAACCGTGATGTGCCTTGGTGAAACCAGGGTGGGGTGGAATAAAAAGTGTCCATTCGAGACAGGAGAGTTGGAGTTGGCAAACATGGCGTGAACAGTTGCAGTCATTCGGTGCTGATCCAAGAATGTTTTGTCGGTGTATGACAGATGTTATGTCGGTGCTGACGGGTGTTCTGTTGGTGCATGACATGTGGGGAACATGTCCGGGAAATGAACACACAAACAAGCTGTCTTTTGGGTAGTTATTTCGGTGTTTGGTACATCGTTGTAAGTATTGATGCCCGATGGAGTTATGTGTAGTGTTCGCACTCATGTGAGATGTGTACACAGAGTAGCGAACGTAACAGTGTCGTTCGTACTGTTCGTAGCGGTATTGTATACTGCGTGACATTGCACGGTATGTGTAATGGGGCTGCGTTAGCAGTGGTTGTGAATGGAAGTGCGATTCGCGAAGCGATGCGATGAGTATGTTTATAAAATGGGTTCAAGAATGTAGCCAATAGGAAGCTCTGAAATGAGACACACCTCCTTCCTTTACTTCAGTACTATTGCACTGCCCAGTAATCCTATGGTAGATTGCCGATCGTCTGTGCGCGCGGCGGCTCCTTTGATGAATTGCATGCATACGCGTACGCGCTGTCAATCCTGTAAACAACTTCTAGTTCGGGCTGCTGCTAGCCTTTAAACAAGGCGACTCGCTCTGCGTGCCCCCGTATAGCGCGTTTACCCCACAAACCTGTTGGCCGGCGAGTGGAGCGAGCCGCCTTTAGCCACTCGTTCAGGGATGTGTACTTTTGTCGTTGTTGTTGCTTTATATTCTTTGACAAATTTGCGTACAAATTTGACGCAGAATATACACACGGCACCAAGGCAAGCCGCGCGCGCTTGCTAACAAATTTGTACGCAAATTTGTCAAAGAATATAAATTTGTTAGCAAGCGCGCGCGGCTTGCCGTGGTGCCGTGTGTATTTTCTGCGTCAAATTTGTACGCAAATTTGTCAAAGAATATAAAGCAACAACAACGACAAAAGTACACATCCCTGATGAACGAGTGGCTAAAGGCGGCTCGCTCCACTCGCCGGCCAACAGGTTTGTGGGGTAAACGCGCTATACGGGGGCACGCAGAGCGAGTCGCCTTGTTTAAAGGCTAGGCTGCTGCCGGCCGGCCGGCCTGTCTTCCCTTGTGCATAACATATGTGGCGCACGTACGTATACTGTACTATACTATACATATACGTACACTTTGTACAGTACAGTAGACCAAGCGTTATGGGACCGGACGCGTACATGGAGTCACTTTGAAGAGCAAATCCAACGATTTAGCAGGTTAATTCTCACGCCGTTTTCAGAGTATGTTGTCTAGTAGGCCTATATGAGGAGTCTATATCAAGTCTTTAAGGTAAAGGGTGCATATTCTATGTAAAATAAGTAAGTTTTCATGCGGGTGTCCGGAAACCCAACCCCCCATTATACTTATACTGTATGTGCGGGACTTCCGCGAGTGCGACGTGCGTAAAAGTTTGGGACGAACATCTTCGGACGTCTTGACCCACAAAGGTATGTGAAAAACGCTGAAAAATTATGTTAGTTTTCGAATTTTCGACCCATTTTATAAAACAAATGATGCACAGGATTATTTCATGGCGTTAGTGTAGGCGTAGCTCACTCTCGGGTATTTACAATGTAGTGCAACATGCACTCGGCTTCGCCTCGTGCATGTTTCACAATTGTAAATACCCTCGAGTGCACTACGCCTACACTAATGCACTCTATCCTGTGCATCATTTGTATATTTGCGCACTTGTACTGGTCTTCTCGCTAGCTGAATACCAGGGTTGATTGATTGCTGGAAAGGAAAGATACGTATTATCGTTTCCTTTATGTCATTCTATCAGATTAGTGTGTCACTTTCTGGTTATTTGGATTAGCATCGTTAGATGTGGCTTTACGAGGAAATTGGCCTCGAGATATACGAGTGTTTGTCAGGTCTGAATTGCTTAGACTATTCTCGTAGTTCGGTACGCAGTGGAATGTACTGTGGAAGTTGCGTTAGCGTCGTAGTCTTGAAATCTAGTCGGAAAGGTAGATGTGAATAAATCATGGCAGCCAAGCTCAAGTTCGATGCTGCAGAGTTTGTGAAAGACGTCACTCTTGGTAGATTGAGAGGGTTAGTGAAAGCCCAATTGATTGAGGTTGCAACTCATGTAGATGCTGATATCAGAGAGTGTAGTCGAAAGAAAGAAATCTTTGCAGTTCTAGTGAAGAAGCTTGAACTGGGTGGTGTAGAATATGAACACACAGACCAGAGTGAGAGTACAGATGAGATTGAGAGCGCAGGTAGAAACACTGCTCAAAGTACTACTACTAGACCTAGTGAGATGAGGGTAGATTCCACACAACTAGAACTGGCAAGATTGGAGTTAGAAAAAGAAAAAATGAAGGCAGAAAATCTGAGACTCGAACAAGAGTTAATGCAACGTCAAATTGAGTTGACCCAGGCACAGGCCAGTAGCGTCCCAGGGGATAGGCCTAATGTTACTATGTCGAGACCAAAGACGCCTGACATTGCAAAAATGGCAAACACAGTCCCCCGCTTTGATGAAGAGGATGTAGACTCTTTCTTTTCTCCTTTGAGAGAATAGCCAGGAATTTGGAGTGGGAGAAGAAATATTGGTCTATGACAGTACAACAAAAGCTCACAGGCAAGGCACATTCAGTAGTGTCTGCTCTCTCGGATGAGGAGGCAAATAACTATGATACAGTTAAGGAAGCAGTCCTTCTTGCCTATCAGTTAGTCCCAGAAGCCTACAGGCAAAAGTTTCGAGGAATTAGGAGAGGTTCGGGACAGACCTACGTAGAGTTTCAGAGAGAAAAAGAAATTCTGTTTGATCGATGGGTTCGATCAATGAAAATAGATCTCACTTTTGAAAATTTGAGAGAGATAGTGTTGATGGAGGAGTTCAAGAAATCGACACCTCCAGATTTGAGAACATATTTGGAAGATCGAAGAGTGCATGATGTAAAGAGTGCAGCAGTCACAGCTGACCAGTATGAGTTGACACATAAAGTGAAAACAAAAAGTCCTGAGGGAAAGAGGAAGTTTGATCAGTTGAGAAATCCTGACACTCAAAAGTGGCACAGTAGTCATAGTGAACGCAGGGATAAAGTAAAGACTGAATCACAGAAAGAGCGCCCGAAATCGCCGCGGCCTCAATACAAAGAAGTGAGATGCTTTTTCTGTGGGAAAACAGGTCACATCAAGTCTGAATGTAGGCGATTGCTGGAACAAAATGAAGCAAAAGAAAAACAAAAGCAAAAAGCAACACATGGTTTAGTCCATGCAGACACACGTACACAGAACAGTTCAGATGCTGAAACAAAAGAGAAACAGAACCAGACAGCCACCAATGGTTTTGTTAAGTCAAGTGTAAGTGATGAACAGCGTCATCCAAATATGAAAAGCAGTGTCTCAAAAATGACAGATACATGTTCAAGTGGTCGTGTGGATGAAAAGTACAAGGACTTCATTTCCAAGGGTACAGTTACCATTGCTGAATTTAGAGTACCGGTTGTCATCCTTCGTGATACTGGAGCTACACAGTCCCTCATGGTAGGAGATGTGAAGAGTATGCCCATAGACTGTAACACGGGTAGAAAAGTATTGATACATGATGTCAATGGAGGAACTCAGGCGGTCCCTCTTTTCCGAGTGAATTTGGATACTGGACTGATTTCAGGGGAAGTGATTGTGGGAATTGTTCCATTTCTCCCTATGGATGGAGTTTCCTTTTTGCTTGGTAATGACCTTGCAGGAGGTCGAGTGAGTGTCCTTCCGGTTGTTTCTGAAGTCCCAAAGTACGAGCAAGAAAGCGAAAAACTCGTCGATGAATTCCCAGAAGTATTTCCAACATGTGCTATCACAAGGTTTCGAGCAAGTGAAGCAGAGCGTGAGAGAAAGGAGTCTGAAAGTGAAATTTCTCTTGGTGACACATTCTTTGGAAAGGTGACTAGTGAAGATGAAAGAGAACAAAGTTGGGAAGAAGGTGTGTTCAGTCAGCCGGCTTTAATCAAAGCACAGATGGAAGATGAGGAATTGTCGAAGTTGAGAGAGGGTGCATTGACTGTAGATGAGGCGAAGGGAGTGCCAGAATGTTTCTATGTAAAGTCTGGTGTTTTGATGAGGAAATGGCGTCCTCCAGGTCGTCCCGCAGATGAGGACTGGACGGTTGTCGACCAGATAGTTGTTCCTCCGCCGTATCGAAAGGAAATTCTACGTCTTGCACATGAAATTCCAATGGCCGGACACATGGGTGTCAAGAAGACTTTGTGTAGAATTAGAACTCATTTCTTCTGGCCCAAGATGAGAAAGGATGTGTCTGAATTTTGTCGAACGTGTCATGAATGTCAAGTGGTAGGAAAACCACAACATGCCATTAGACCTGCGCCTTTGATTCCTATTCCGGCTTTTGAGGAGCCATTTAGCCGTGTGATGGTAGATTGCGTTGGTCCATTGCCGAAGTCCAAGTCAGGATGTCAGTATTTATTGACTGTGATGGATGTTTCCACGAGATACGCAGAAGCATTTCCGTTGAGGAGCATAACTGCTAAGTCAGTTCTGGATGCCTTGTTGACTTTCTTTACTAGGTATGGGCTACCAAAAGAAATACAGTCGGATCAAGGTAGCAATTTCATGTCTCGTGTCTTTCAGGAGTTGATGTACCAGCTTGGTATTCAACAGATCAAGTCGTCTGCATATCACCCGCAATCACAGGGGGCCTTAGAAAGGTACCATCAGACGCTAAAGACGATGTTGAAGGTCTACTGTCAGGATAATCCCAGGGACTGGGATAAAGGGATCCCTTTTCTTCTCTTCGCTGCTCGTGAAGTGCCTAATGAATCCACTGGATTCTCCCCCTTTGAGTTGGTGTTTGGGCATGAGCCAAGAGGGCCCCTGAAAGTTGTGAAAGAGCAGCTGTTGTCTGATGAGGAAGACAAGGATTCCAATGCCTTAGACTACATTTCCATGTTCAGAGAGCGTCTTGTGAGAGCGAATGAAGTGGCGAGAGAACACTTGAAGTCTTCGCAACAGACAATGAAGGAAATCTTTGACCGAAAGGCAAAGAGTCGTGTGTTTGAGGTTGGAGACAAAGTCTTAGTTCTACTTCCATTGCCAGGAGATGCATTGAAGGCTAAATTCAGTGGTCCCTATGTAGTAGAGAGGAAGCTTGGGAAGGAGACTTATGTGGTGAGCATGCCTGATCGTAGAAAAACCAAGAGAGTTTGTCACGTTAATATGTTGAAGAAATACCATGAACGTGTAGAAGATGTAAGTGCAGTTGTGAGTGAGAGTGTCTTGCACAGTGCTGAGAAAAGTGCAGAAGAGCTTGAAAATGATGTTCCAGATTCTCAGAGTGTGAGTTTCAAGTCAGGAATGATTCCGCGAGTAGAGAACTCAAAGGCACTAGAAAATCCAGAGTTACTGCTTAATCATTTGTCTGATTCGGAGAGGCAAGATGTTGTCGACATCTTCCAGGAATTTCCGGAGGTTTGCAGTGATAAATTGGGCTGTGCGAAAGATACTGTTCATACAGTAGATGTGGGTGAAAATGCACCCATAAAGCAGCATCCATATCGGATTCATCCTGCTAAGAGAGAACAGGTGGATAGGGAGATAGATTTCATGCTTGCAAATGGAATCATAGAGCCTAGTAACTCAAACTGGAGTTCCCCAGTAGTGCTAGTCCCGAAGTCAGACGGAACGTCCAGGTTTTGTATAGATTACAGGAAGGTCAATACCATAACCAAGACTGATTCGTTTCCGCTTCCTTTGATTGAGGAATGTATTGATCGGGTAGGAAGTGCTGAGTATGTCAGCAAATTGGATTTGATGAAAGGGTATTGGCAGGTGCCATTGGACAAAGATGCAAGAGAGATCTCGGCGTTTGTCACGCCCTCCGGGTTATACCAGTGTCGTGTCATGCCCTTCGGGATGAAAAATTCCCCCGCAACTTTTCAACGGATGATGAATCGAGTTATTGCTGGTCATGATAACTGTGTTGTCTACATAGACGATGTGTTGGTTTTCAGCAATACGTGGGAGGAGCATGTTGCTCATCTTCGAGAGCTGTTCCAGAGGTTGTCACATGCAGGACTCGTGGTGAATCTGGCCAAATGCGAGTTCGGGAAAGCTTGTGTGACTTACCTAGGTCACAAGGTAGGCCGAGGTAGCGTCGCACCACGAGATGCCAAGGTCCGAGCCATCGTGGACTTCCCAGTGCCGTCATCGAAACGGGAGCTTCAGCGCTTCTTGGGAATGTGCGGATTCTACCGGAGATTCGTTCCCAACTTCAGTCACCTGGTGGTGCCCTTGACGGACCTGTTGAAAAAGGGTACAACGTTCCAGTGGTCGGCGAGCTGCCAGGATGCGTTCCAGAAGCTGAAGGCCGTCCTCATGAACGATCCCGTGCTCATCGCACCAAACTTCGAGAGGAGCTTCCAGCTAGCTACCGATGCTAGTGACCGAGGAGTAGGAGCCGTGCTACTTCAGGACGACGACAACAGACACAGCAAACCCGTGTGTTTCTTCTCCAAAAAAACTGTATCGCCATCAGCAAAAGCATTCAACTGTGGAGAAGGAATGCCTCAGTGTCGTTCTAGCTGTGCAACATTTCGAAGCGTATTTGGACGGTGGAAGAGACATCGTGGTGTACACTGACCATAACCCATTGACATTCTTAGAACGCTTCAAGCACAAGAATCAGCGTCTCTTCCGTTGGAGTTTGATTCTCCAACCGTACCCACTGAGAATTGTGCACATAGCAGGAAAGGACAACAAATTAGCAGACGCTTTGTCGCGAGTTTGAAACTGTGCACGCGCTGATAATGTTGCCGAACGATAACAATCTCAAACCTACAGTGAAACCTACATCAAGCAGAACATTTCAAACCAGACTCAAACCAGAGAAGAAACTGATGTTGACTTTTTGTGTGTACATAACAATGTATACATGTGTTTATGTATTTTCGTTCAGTTTTCTTCCTTTCCCAAGGATTTGTGAAGGAAGAAATTGTATTTATGTTAATCATGTTTGTTTCAAACGAAAACAGTATAATGTGAGTGATGCTAGGAAGTATGAGAAAGTACTAGTATACAATATTCTGTCTTTGTAAGAAGACATCGCTTGAAAAATTTCATAATGTGTTACACGCCAAGCATTGTATGATACAGTTGTATTTTGAAAACCCAACATTACAGGAAGCGCCAGGATACAACATTTGTGGTGTGTAAGAATACGGTGAAAGTTGTGCTTCAGTTGCACACTTACATTCTGATTTCATTCAATGTACCAAAGAGTCAAAGGATTCAGATTTGTATGTATACCGATACGTTTCAAAGTTAATGCTAGCAAATGCAAAAAGAGTATAGCAAAGCACAATCGACCAGTCACAGGAAAAACTGTTGATCAAATTTTGAGTTTTATGTCAACCGATTTGTGTTCAAACAAAAGAATTTGTGTTGTTTTGTAAAAATGAAAAAGTGTTGAGTGGCAGTGAGGCATAAAGAAGCCAAGGTGTTATAATGTCACTTTTGTAAATTAATAACCTGTATATGTATTTCGTTTCAAAGTGACAGAGTCACATTTGTGTGTCGAGTATGATCTCGATATTTTCCAGAGTTTGCACATACATTGTATATTATAACATGCTAACGAGTGACAAAACATATATGTGTGTAGTGACAAAGAGAAATGTCCGATGGTTAAAATTTTGTTGTTGTTTTGGCTAACTTATGACGCAGAGTTGACATAAGTATAAAATTTTTGAGCAAGTACATTGAGTAGATGTACACGTGTGTCATACTGTTTAAATACGATGTTATAATCAAGAGATGTGTGCTGTTACCTCATTCAGTGAAACTCCAGTGAAAGTTTGTGTTGGAGAAACAGACATATCTGTGCAACAGTCAGCACAAGTTCGTGAAGAAAGTGTATTTTTGGTTTTCACATTTAAAGATGCAGTGTATGTGTTACCAAAAAAAAAAAAGCTATTCATGCCTGAAGTTATGTAAGTTTATTGATCAAGTATGTGAGAATATAATTACAGTCGAGACTACCAGAAAAAACAGTCTCAGTCAAAATATTGATACTACTGGAAAAATGATTGATTACATTTGGTGTAATCTTTCCATATTATGTGCACTCGTATGTGCACCCGTTAAAAACAGTTTCACATGTGTATTACTATATAGACACATTGCGTAATTATTGTATTTACATGTTTTGTAGGGGGCTTGTCAAGTTTTCATATGAATTGTTCTAAAGGTGGACAATTGATGCCGGAGTTAACTGATTCTGATAAGGCTCAAAATCAGTAATTATATGTGTAGTATGCCAGGTGATATTTTAAGAAAACAACACAAAACTAAACTAATACGTGTAGTAAGCAAGAACAGTGAAGCAAGCCTTATAACGAAGGTGTTTATAGTCGAAAAGTTACATTCATAACTTTCCTCTTGTTGGGGGGAGGTGTGACGGAGAACCGTGATGTGCCTTGGTGAAACCAGGGTGGGGTGGAATAAAAAGTGTCCATTCGAGACAGGAGAGTTGGAGTTGGCAAACATGGCGTGAACAGTTGCAGTCATTCGGTGCTGATCCAAGAATGTTTTGTCGGTGTATGACAGATGTTATGTCGGTGCTGACGGGTGTTCTGTTGGTGCATGACAGGTATCATTTGAATAAACTTCTTGTATTAATTCTTCCACTGAATGTCATGAACGCGATCGAGCCCGAGCAAGCGGAGCGAGCGAGGGGGAGGGTGAGGGAGGGGGTGTTCCCCCCTCCCACGGTGAGAACTTTTTGAATTTTGATGTTGTAAATGGTGCAATTTTATGCACGTTTGGGTCTTTTATCGACTTGAAACAGTCCCACTTGTTTAAGGTAGCAGAATATTTTGATGCAGATTACAATGAAACAAAAAGCAAGCACACGAGACTGTAGATAAGGGGCATTTCTCCTCCCACACGAAAGTGGATTTTTTTTTTTTTCATTTTCAGACCTGAACTTCAGCGATCTGGTGCAAACTTTTGGTGCAATACTTGCAATTTTTTTTCCAGCGCCCCCCTTCCCCACAAAAAAAAAATAATTAAAGAAGTAAATAGGGCTTTTTTCAGGAAAGTGTTAAAATCATGAAATTTAGCTCTTATTCCGAGTGTGCACCATCTTTGTGTTATATGTACAAAGTCTGGTGAGGTAGAGCTTAGGGGGAAGGTGTGGGAGGGGGAACACAAGACGGAGCTTTTGCGTTATTAGAATTGAAATAAAGCGATCTGAAGCACACTTTTTGTGGAAAATTCGGAAATTGTCATTCCCCAAAGTAAACTAAGTCTATAGATGGGACCAAGCAATGGGAGGGTGGCAAGATACGTCTCCCATATTCGAGGAAGCCTTTTTTTCAGTTTTAGAAGTGAAATTCAACAATCTGGTGCACACTTTTGTTGGAATATCTGGAAATTTGTCAATCAGAGAAGGTGGGAGGGGATAAGTCCTATTCCCTATTCCCCCTTCCTATACGAGGGAGATTCTGCATTTGGGCAATTCCACGATAACACCGTGACACTTTTGAGTATAATTTCAGTGATCAAATGTAAATAATAATCAAAATGTGACACTTGAGAAAAAAAAAATTTATTGTGTATCTATGCATATCGTCATAAGCAACTTTGAAAACAAAAGAAAGGAAGAAAAACTGCTGTGGTAAATGAGTTATGCATGATTAATTACCACTGTAACACCATGACGCAAAATGGACATGGGTTTTTGTGCACTTTGTTTACTGACAAAACTCTGTGAAGTTAATGAACATTTTGAGAAGTGGATGTGTTCATTGGACGTACTAGAGACTCAATGATAATAATGAAGTAAAATTTTATTAAAGAATCAATTGACAGGAAAACTATGACATAGATTTTAAATAAGTGCATCGTAACACCGTGACTGTAACACCGTGACCTCTGAAATGTGTATAGAAAACCTATGGAGAATCCTGTTGTCTTACTTTCAGCTCATAGTGTTTCTCCATTAGGTAGAATGAAATGATGATTCATGATGAATGTTTGACATCACAGTATAACACTTCCAGATAAAACAAAAAATTATTGAAATCATAACAGATTAACAAAAACAACAAAGTAAAGAAAAACTTTGCACTGTAACGCCGTGACATGTCATATACGTTTGTACACGTTACAGTCAGGAACACTGCTCTTTCAGTAAAATATACTTTATGTTTTGAGACATAACTCACTCTATCATCATTGAAAGCTTGTTAAATATTTCTGAGTGAACTTTCGAGTTTACAACTACTCTTTAAAAGTCCAATTTCTATATTTAAAGATGACATGAAAATTTGAAACTTTGATTTTAATACCTTTGGTCACAAAGCCAGGTGACCCTACTTAGCAATTTCAGTAGCAATAAAAAGAATCATTCAAACAATTTGTGTGGTACAAAATGTACCATAATTATTCTTCTTTTACAAAGATGTACTGGAAAATGAACATGTACATAAAAATGATTACAATGAAAATTCTCATTCATACACATAAATCCTAGTGAGTGTGGCTCTTTTAACCCTATAAAGCCCAAGGGGGGGGGGCACATTGTGCCCCCCTACCAGATTTTCGTTTGCAACCCCTTCGTCCTTAATCCGATTTTAACCAAATTTGATGACTTTTCCTAAAATCTTATTGCGAACATTTTAATATATAATTTAGCTATATTTGATGTTGCTGTCAACCATAAACTGACAACCATGTCAGTCAGATTTTACATCTTTTTTCTGTTCCCATTTCATTTAACAGCATTACAGTGTATGAAATGGGTGTTTCTTGGCTGAAATTTGTTAAAGGAGCAAAATTTGAAGTAATTATGGTCCTGGAAAGTTTTTATTATTTCCTTTGTTTTTATGTGACAAAGGCATGAAACAATAGATATAATAGAGATAATTGAAAACAATAATATTTTCTACAGATTGCCCTTATATTTTGAGTTATTTTGATTCCTTCACCCAAGTTATGCCTCTAATATCATTAGTTTATCATATTATCAATTTGCAATCTCAACATTCCAGTATTATGCAAATATGAAATGTCATAACTATACATGTACTCATCCCAAACATTTCATCTCAGGTCTCATAATGTATCACTATGTTGATATGAATAGCGCCCCCATGTGGTGACCTTGAGAAATTTCAAACATAACAAATAATAAGATTCCACTTGCTTATTTGTGGCAAATATGAAAATGATTGGTCTATAATAAGACATATATAATGGGGATAAAGAAATTATACTGAAAAAAAATCATGTTTTTAGCATATTTCCTATGTATTTCTTTATATTTTTGTGAATAGCGCCCTCTATGGGTGACCTTGTGAAAATTCACATGTATGGTCATGTAGAGTATGAGTTACTCTACCTACGTGCCAAATATGACGATGATACATCAAATAATAAAAAAGTTATATGGGGGGGCACAATGTGCCCCCCCCCCCCCCCCCCCTTGGGCCTGCGAGGGGTCAAAATAGCTTGGGCTTAATAGGGTTAATGGTGAAACTTGTAAGATTGTGCACAGCACCATGCACAGGAAAGTAGTATTCCAGTGAGATTAACTTTTGGTGGACTCATCAATCTAGCTTCAGTATGCTCTAAGTAATTCTTTAGGATACCAGGGAAGCTGCAGCAAGATTTCAGACTGTTTATCATGTTAGGAACACATTTGAATCTACAAAAGAAGAGTCAAACCATGTGATAAAATGGTCAATTATGATGAAAATATTAAACAAAGGATATCAACTCAACTGAAACTGTTGCCTTTACCGTAATTAAAAGTTCAAAACCTTCCGAAATGTTTACTCTGGATAGTTATGAATCTGGAATATGGTAGGTGGCACACTGTGAGTGGATTGCTTCCATTTTAACCCACCATGTGCTCTGAGTGTTGATTGGCATATCAAACCCCACTGCATTGTAAACACAGTTCTCGATTTTGGGCACAGAAAGGGTTAAAATTGCATGATGCTGGCAACAAGTACAAGGGATAATCTTTGTGGATATAGCTTGACCCATCTGTTATGAACAATTAATCCTTAAAAAACCTCTGTCCTTTGAGTAAATGTGACAGAGAAATCAGATGGTCACTTCAAGAGTTAATTATCATGTGTAATCCGGTATGTGTCCTGTGTTATTGCAATGCAAGTCATGGTGTTATAGTCACGGTGTCACATCAGTTACTGTAACACCGTGACACATTTTAATCAGCTTTGATTAATCAACAAAATGAGTTACCATCATTTAAGTACTTGTATGTGGTAGCTACATGTGGTCATGATTTGGGCTATCAAAATAAACCCTTTTGTGTTTGTAATTTTCAAACAATACTGAAAACATTAGTTTTTACCGTAACACCGTGACATTATTGATGATCGTATTTGCGATGTTCGCTGAAGCTTAACACATAGAAAATCTTGCACTTTGATGATTTGGTAATGATGTTCAACCCTTAAACTCTGAAAACAAAGGCAAAGTTTTTACCTCCTTTTTAATTTTCTCATGCTACATTCATTTAACTTCATTATATTTTTCAGATAATCATGTCAAATTTAATTATGCTGATTTTATGCACATATTTAGCAAAGTAAATGATGTAATTTTTTAATAAGATGGTCAAATATGAAAAATTCAGTCCTTAAGCTTTCATTTGATACCAAAATGAATGAGATTTGACTATTTTGAAAATTTGATGGTCATGTCCACTTTATCGTGGAATTGCCCATTTTCTGATTGCATTTAAACGTTTTGGAGCACACACTTTGTGGCATATTTGGAAAACTCTCTGGTCCGAATTCACGAAAGTGGTACAAATGAAACCATGGTTTAAACCATGGACAAAAGCCATGGAGCGCCAAGTGTCGCATGGAATATTTCGTTACGAAATCAGTCATTTCGTCGATGAAATGATTATTTTGTAACGAAATTACAACATTTTGTAACTAAATGAACATTTCGTCCACGAAATAATGATTTCGTTTACGAAATGGTCATTTTGTCGACGAAATGACCAATTTCGTAACGAAATATTACGTACGACACTTGGCGCTCCATGATTTTTGTCCATAGTTTAAACCATGGTTTCATTTGTACCACCTTCGTGAATTCGGGCCAAAATGTTCAAAGTATAGCCACAGTCTACTTGTATGCATAGGGGCGGGGGGGGGGGGGGGGAGGGGACGGGCGAGCAGGGAGAAGGCGTGGGCGAGTGCTAACACCACCCTTCCAGTTTTCTATCAAAAACGCAAGAAAATTTTCCTCATTTCGGGAATCATTGGGTATCATAATGATAGAATTATGTTTGCCCCTTCCCTCTTCCCCCGTCCGCACTCCCCGTCCTCCAGGATTGACGCCCCTGCATACGAGGGTGCTTTTGCATTTTTAGAATTCAGATTAATATATCTCGTAAACACATTTATGATGTAATCTGGGAAAATTTCAATCCCAGAAGTGTATACTATTTTTTTTTTAATGGGGTGGGGGGGGGGGGAGAACCCTCCGTTAATTGAAAGTATCTACTGGATATCTCCTCTCACCCACGGAACATTTGCATTTTTTTAAACTGAAGTAACAGACCTGGTGCACACTTTAGATGAAACATTTTAAAATCTGTCAATCTAAAGTGTATTAAGTAGAAAGGACTGAACGGGGAGGGTATGGAAGGGGGAGGGTATGGAAGGGGTTAAGCCTATCCCCCTCTAACGCGAGGGAGATTTTGTATTTTCAGAATTGAAATTCAGCCATCTTTGGGTGAAATATTTAGACAGTTTTCTATCAAAAAGTAAAAACATTTCCACATCTCGGGAGTTACAAGGAGGAGCAAAATGATATGTTTGTCCCCAATACTTTTATGGGGGAGTCGAACCACCCCCCCCCCCCTCCATCGACGCCTCTGCATATGAGGGAGCTTTTGTCAGTGAAAGATCTGCTGCACACTCTTTGATAAAATGAGGAAATACGTCAATCTCAAAAGTGTACAAAGTCTATCGAAAGGGACCCAGTAGCGGAGCTTTTGCATATTTATGATTGCAATTCAACGATCCGGTGCATAGTTCTGGCGGTAGTTGGACAAATTTCCATAAAGAAAGCTCGAGATTTGCCCTCATCTCGGAAATTGCTTGGGGGACAAATGATTTGTCTGCCCCCAACATTTCCGTAGGGGCGGGGCAAATGCCCCTTTGCTCCCCCCCCCCCCCCCCCAGATAGATTCGACGCCCCTGATCATCGCTGGGTATGCCCATAGATGTATCAGAGTCATCATCGTTTCAGGAATGATTCAGGAATTGGAGGGGGGGGGGGGGGGTGTTTCAATTATGGCGGCATAGTTTTTTTTTTTTATTGTTTGTTTGTTTTCGTACATAATTTGCAGATGGTCCCGAGTTGCTCGCGTCATAGCATGTTTACATGTAAGCCTGTGTTATTTGACGTTGTCAACGTCTGGACCATACCTTATGTCGATATTACTTTCTTCGCGAGCGAGCGAAGCGAGCGAGCGCTTGAGAAAATTATGTATACATTATCCTACAGGCCCCCTCACACCTGAGCGAATTGCCTGAAATATGACTTGCGATGGCTGGCGAAAGGCATTTTTGGAAAAATCGTTTTCAATGGTAATTGATAGTAAGTCATATTTACCCTTCGTGTTTGGGTTCGTACACCTTCTGAACTAACAGTTGCGATTATTGAAATTCGCACGGGATTTTTGAACATGTTTAAAATTTCCCGACGAATTGAAAAATCGTCTGTCATTTGCATCTCTTATTTAGTCTGCGGTAATCGCTCGTTTATCATTCGTGTGCTATTGTCACGCATGGTCCCTCATCGCGCTTTTGCTAAGGTGGACCGATCTCGAAAGAACCCTAAACGAAGCAACACGATGACTAAATATGACTTGCGCATAGAAACGAAGATACTATGACAAACGTATTTTCGCTTGCCATCTTCTATGCGAAGGGAAACTAAGGTTGACTTTTACTAAATTTGAAAGGCGATGCATACACGAAGGCAAGTCTAAGAGATACTATGACAAACTATGGATTGCGAAGTGATACGAATACGAGCGAATGACCTGACGAAAAAATTGGCGAATGCTGAGCTGCTCTCTGTGACCAGCCACTCGCCACGCTACTCATATATAAACATTCCACCTGAAAGTTTCTTCAAAAAATGGAAGATGCAGCCCGCCTCAGAGTCAAGTATTTACTGGCAATTGCTCAGAATGATATTATACATCAGCAGCTGAACCTACACCAGTTCATCAGAGGCCGATTCAGATGGAGACGAGGCTTCAGACGACGTCGTATCTGGAGAAGGACGTGGCTGAACCCTGCCAGAAGAAGGGCTTTTGGAATCTACGACCAGCTGTTGGTTGAGCTCCGAAGAGAAGACCCTTCGACTTTCAAGAACTTTCTCTGCATGCCCCCTGAACTCTACGCCGAAATCCTGGAGAGGGTCAGAGGAAGAATCAGGAGGCAGTACACCTGGTACAGGGAGCCGCTGGAAGAAGGTCTCAAGTTGGCAGCTACTCTCCGTCATCTTGTGTCTGGCACCTAGTACTCCGACATGCAGTATGGATGGAGGGTGCCTGAAAACACCCTATCTGTAGTGGCCAGGGAAGTGTGTCAGGCCATATGTGACGTGTATGCAGATGAAGTCACGACAGCCCCTTAAACCCCTGATGGATGGAAACAACTTGCTGGTGGATTCTACAAGCGGTGAAATTTTCCCCACTGTGTGGCATCTATTGATGGCAAGCATGTGGCCATCAGAAAGCCTCCTCTGTCCGGCTCGCTATGCTGCAACTTCAAGGGCTTTTTTAGTATAATCCTGTTGGCTATTATAGTGGACAGTGACTACAAATTTATCTGGTGCGATGTTGGTGGTAGGTATGATACAATAGGGGAAAGGGGGTAGGTCGAGTCAATTTAGGGGTACGTCAGATTTGTTATCACCTCACCTCCATTGTTACTGTTTCAATATTTTTTTTTTTTTGCTAAAATGATAGCAATTGGGGCAATTCATCTCAGTTTTTGCTTGATACCCTTTTTTTTTTCTTCAAAAACGTGCTTTAAGAATAATTAATAATATTGGATATTTATTTCACACAAATGATCTTTTGTGTAGAAGCAAAAATCTGAAATTGATTGATTTGTTTCATTATAATGTTGGTATTTTTATGTATGAATTTTCAATTGATGAGCTTCCTGACATTTTTGCATATTTTATTATGTTCATAAGAAATAACTCTCTTCATATCTACCCAACTCGTCATTGTGATGACTATCACCTTCCACGTACTTCCACGTACACATTTTTTTTTTTTTTTTGCGAAAAAAACATTAATGTGTACAGTGCCAAAAATACTGGAATCTTCCGGCTGATTTCACTGTTTATCTTTGTCGTCCTTTAGATGTAAATGTTGCGTGGATGATTTCTCTGGCCGCACTGAAATCTGGACGGACCTGGTCGCCTTTATACTCCCCGAGGAGCGCACACACACGTACGAGAACGCCTGATCTATTCTTTCGCCTTCATTTCCAATCGTACGCCATATCAAACCATTGCTCATTGTTCGTTCGTCTTATCGGGTCATATCAACCCTTCACTCGCCTTCGGCCGCAAGGTACTCAAAGAAGTGAACCGAAAAATCGTTATCCTTCGCATGTCATATTTATCCTTCGCTTGCCGTTCGTTAATCATATTTAGTTTATAATTGGATGATTTAAAGGCAATCTTATTTGAAATCGTTGAATTCGCGCGCATTTCGTGCGTTTTTCCCATTCGTCCTCCTTCGTCCCCCTACATTCGCTCAGGTGTGAGGGGGCTTTACAAGATAAGAATACTGTTCAGCTCTGTTACCTGTCTGAAGGCGGGCGTACGAACGTCATGCAATATGCCAAAATTAATACAATCACATTTCTGCTTCCTCCATTTTTTTTCTCAAATTTCAGGGGGATGATTGTACAGGTCATCCCCCCTCCTCCATTTCAGGGGGGGGGGGGGATATATCCCCCATCCCCCCGGGATTTACGCCCATGTGTTAGAGGACACATTTCAAAAGTTTTTTGTTTCCATTTTCAGGAAAGTTCGTTTTCGTTTAAGGAGTTAGCAACAGTATACAAATAATGACTGCTATGAGGGGCACAGTTAAAATTATGGGCTCAAGGTGATGTGAAAACCGTAACTATGCCCGAAGCGAAGCTGAGGGCATGGTTATGGTTTTCACATCACCGAGGGCCTACATAATTTTAACTGTACCCCGAATATCAAGCAGTCATTATTTGTTTTATATACCGAAAATATAGATTCCGAAATATAGTTACCGAAAATCTAGATTCTAGTCTGTTTTACAGCACTCGTAATCAATGCTGATTGACAGCGCGGCGGTCGTAATTGGTGCGTACAGCAATCATCTATGTGTACAGTGTACGTTACGTGTACTACGGGGTTGCGATTGTCTCCAAACCAGTCCGCTAGTCTCTTTTACAGCATGCTGATTGAATGCGCGGCGGTCGTATCATTGGTGCGTACATATGAGCGATCTATGTGTATCGGGTCGCGACTGTCTCCAAACCTATTTACTAACTGTGCCCGGGCCCCGGTCACAGTAACTCAAAAATAGGGCACAGTTATTTTCATGACTCCCCTTTTAACCAATCAGATGAGAGGATTCTAGGAATGAGGTATATAAAGATTAATAACCAATAACTTTAATCCGTCCGAAGTAATGTAAAAATACCAACAGAAAATTCCGAATTAGGATACCCCAAAACCGTGAGCTATAAGGCTCCATATATGCTAAGGCCAGTAAGGGAAAGTATATAGGAAAGACAATTTTCTGTATGCTTTGTGAGCAGAAGAAAGGACAACTGAAGCATCTATAATTCCATTTGAAAACAGCTCTCAGGAACCAGTCACATCTGCGTTGTAATCATTGTTTCTCATTGACTGATGGTCTTTCCTGGTCTGGATTATAGTTTATTCCTTCCCCAGTCATGTCAGCAAATTGGTGATGCCACTGTATGATTTGTAAGATTTGTAAGTTTTTATTGACTCTATCGACCATCTCTCGGGTATGAGAGTACAAAGATATTTACGATATATATTTTATGTATACAAAAATGTAAGTGATAATGTAAATGTACATGTGAAAATAACAGATACATTTAAATAAACATGTTTAAAAGTCAAGGCGTAAAGGACGTTAAACTTCTCTACCACTACGTGTACACACATTACTATCTTTCTTCTGTGGTTATGAAGAAAAATGAAACAATTATTCTGACAAAGTTGGCTAGTTTACTTTTTTAAATGGTAATCATTAGCTGAATATGAACTGCTTTCACTATGACTAAAACATATTCAAGGGCAAGTCCAAGATATCGCGCACCTTACGTATGGGACATTCAGAGATTTGAAACCTCTGAAAAGTAATGAAGGAGCACTTAGATTCTGCTGTTTATCATCAGTAAGACTGGTATCCCTGTGAAGAATATTGTGTTTAAGTTTGATGTCATTTGACATTGGGTTAAGTATTTTATTAAGAAAAATATGTACTTACGTATGGGACGAGAGAAAAAAATGGATTTTTCAAAATAAAGTTTGAATTGAAAATTCTCTGAAAGTACCTTACTGATCAAGTTCTAATCAAAAGTGAAGAAGGGTACAGTACTGAAGTATCTTTCAGCAACGTTTCACTGCAAAGGAATAAGGCATATTTTCATGAAGTTGACTTAATTAACGAAAGTACACCTTACGTATGGGACATGGCTCAACTTACGTATGGGAAATTTGTCTTTAGTGCACAAGTGTATTTATGGAAATGCCTTTAAATGTCTCCATAGTGTCATATTCAGTTTCACAGATCATACTACAACATGTAATAAATGATAGACTTGTAAGTGGGTACTTTCCTGATTCAGGTACATAACAATTAAGCTAAAATCAAGACAAATAAAAGTAATCACCAATTTACAATTAATTTAATGTCTTAGTTTGGATTCCTTCGTGCATTAACACTGTCCTCATGGTGTCTACATATGTATGTACAGATATTGTATATTGACATTCTATTTCTATCCCATTTGTAATACTCTGTGGTCAATATTTTTTATCAACTGGAAAAAGAAATGTTCGAATTCTAGCTTGCGACCTTGATATAGCCTACCATGACTAATTTGTAGTCTTGATAGTTTCAACTTAAAATCTAATGTCATGTATTTGCAAATACAGTCTGAAGTGGATACTTTCAGTAGCTCTAGGCTTACCGTACCTTGCAAGTTGTCTTAAGTTTTTATAGAGCCATTATTGTTTGAAATGCAGCACAAAACACAACAACAACTGTACTTCATTTTGATCTGTAATCATGTTTTGCCATGTAAATTATAGCTTCTGCAAAATCCATCAAATTTTCCTGAAACTTTTAGATTTTAAAAGCCATGGTAGACCAAAGAGATAGAAGAATGCAAATGTACCTTAGATGCTTTTTTTTTATTGCTTGGCTTCAGGTCTATGAAACTAAAGACAACAAAATTTGCTTTACCTTGTACATAAGTACATGTATGTACAGCATGTTCGTGTACCGATACAGGAAAGATTATCATTTGTACATTCAAATCTTGAGAGAAAATGTAATTCTAGATTTGAAACACTTAAGTAACTCACTGATTTGAAACTTACAATTTTGATAAATGCTATAACCTCATTTGATCATACAGCACCAGATTGCAATACATTTTGATAATGTGTAGATGTGGGGTACAAATTAAGTATGAGTAATGGCCTAGCTGACTTAATACATGAAGGTTTCTCAAAGCAATTCTGTCTCTTCAAACACAAAATAGAAAAGAAAAATGAATTTCCCATTTGTTTGTGTATGTTTTGGCACTTCAACCACAGAACCAGTATTGATATCGTGGTTCATGGCAAAAGTGAAATAGTCTTTATTTTACAGGATTTTCAGAAATCATGTTCATGTCCTTGATAAGTCATGACATATTCTGGGGGTGTGCAGTTGAAATATTAAACATCATATATGAAAATAAAGTATTCTAGTATGGTTTTTCCTTTGCTATCAACTCTAGTTATGACTAAGTTACCTGCTGTCACCTCAAGTTAATTTTCTATAAGACCTGTAATGTTGTCATTGATGAGCGCCACAAGCACAATTGTTTTGATTTTCCTTTTGAGGCTGTAGTACATGCTGAACAGTGTACTGCACCTAAAATGACACTCAGAAAATCCCATTAGACAAAGTCATTTTGTAGAGCTCTTAAGTTGAAAATGATAACTGAATTAAGAAAATGTCCAGTATCAAAATGTTAAAATGAGGAACGTTAATTGAAGACCGGCTGCACAGCCTGTCAAGAAATAACAAAATACAAGTAGAAATAAATAGATTCTTTATTTTCCTTTCTTAATCATAGAATGACTCAATAATGTTGTTCTTAAACTTTCCCTGAGGTCAACTGAATAGGAGAGGCAGATATATCTAGACATATCCTTCTGAGTAGGTGCAAAGATAACTATCAACCAAACAAAATCGCATCCATGTCAAAAGGAGATTTTCCCACTCACTTTGCATGTAATGTCGCATACGTAAGGCATATGTCCCATACGTAAGCAAAATTTAATTAGTTATAAGATGAAGGACTAATTAAATTTCAACATTTAGTTTTGCTAATCTGGAGTTAAAATGAATAAATTAGAACTTCCTAAAGTACGACTGGTCAATGTTAGAAATCTTCAGAAAAAACTTTAAAAAACATACTCAAATCCTTACGTATGGGACACTTCGTTCTGGGAAAATGCATAATTTGCATAATTAATCTGCTGACCTTGTCTTACCAATTGGAAATTATACTAGGTCATAAAGGGGTCATGTCCATAAAGGAACTAGGTCAAGAACAAATTCAGCTGATTTTAGATGAATATTTTTCATTTGCCCCATACGTAGGGTTTGTTTTTGATTTATGCAAATTAAGGCAGTATTTCTTGCATAAATTTGCATAATTCAATATTTTCTTTGCTGGAAATATACAATTTAACTCTTTGGATACAACATGATATCAATGTTTTTTTAATCAAATCGAGATGAATTTTGAGCATCTGAGGGGACATTATCTTGGACTTGCCCTCAATATAAAGTGTCAACGTGTTCAAGTAAATTATAATCATCTTCATCCACCTTCGTATTATATATATATATATACACTTGTATATATATATATATATATATATATATATATGAGACTACCAACTTGCTATTCAAAGCGACTTGAGTGAATTCACACAAAGAAAAAGTCTCTTACCTTCGAATTTCATCACTCACCTGTATGGACAATTTTATTCAGCTTGCCAGTGGCTGGAACATACCATAGAGAACATGAGGAAATGGAACGCCCCGTGTTTGATATTCGAAATATGTGACCACTGTTTGATAGAGTCAGTCCATTTGCAATATGAGTATTCTTGATGGCACATATCATTATTGCCTGAAGCAATGGTGACTACGCTAGGCGTTACCGATTTTAACATGGCATATTCCCATGGTGTGATTTTACAATTCGCCGACAGAAAAAAAAAAATTGTATAGTTAATGCGAAGACAAACCTTCTGCAATGACACCTGCAGTAACCAGTTTGCACTGGGTTACTTGTGGGCCTTTATTCCAACTGAATGAGTGAGAAATGACGGCTTCTAGTTCACTCTTTTTCCAGTAAAGATAGTCGCCATTGTGAGCAAGTGGCTAGGCGTGTCTCAGTTGCTTCCAATATGGCGCATGTAGTGGGGAATACCAGATAGTGCATAGTGGAAAGAAAGGGAAAGTGTTTTTTTTTTTAAATACCTAGTCCAAAGTCCAAAGAGGTTGTAAATGTAAGAACCTACGAGGGCGTTGTTTTTTCGATTCAACAGTGCAGAACAAAAGCACTCCCTCAAAGTATCTACCAAGTTCTGTCACTTCCCTCTCCTATTCTTAAACCTCCATAACCCGCAAATAAACAAACAAACAAACAAACAAACAAACAAACAAACCCAGTCATGGGTCTCCGTGTGTATTTTTGTTCCGAAGTATTTGTGGGAAAAAAAAATGCACGAAGGCTACAATGAAGAATATATTTAGAGGCAAGCAAAATCAGGAAAGGTAGATCAAAAAAGCCGCCAAGCAGTCCTTTCCCTGTATACCTCAAACATTAAATCAAATAAACAAAATCAAAACATTCTATAGGTGTAAAGATTCAGTATGCATTTATGAAATTTCCAGAATAACGACAATACTAATGACGATGATGACGATGATGATGATGATTATAATAATGATGATGATAGTAATAGTATTAGTAACAATAATAACAATAATCAAAATCATGTAATAACAAAACTAGAAATGTCGCTATGGCGACTGATGCCTCCGCCATAATGCATGATTCTCCCAATAGTTGTATACTGTAGTACAATGTCGTCACAATGTGTGATGACAATTTCACATACTAGTAACTGCATGGCAAAATATTGATATGACAGGTTTGTCAGAAATGTCCTGAATGTTCACTTTCCTCAAACAGGGTTTGCTATAATTGTCTAACAGTGCAGGTACCCATATTTGGGGAATTGAGGATTTTTACTTGACTTCTGACCGACCCTGTTATAAGTTTACGAATTGAGTAATTTTCAAGGTATGAAGAAAGAGTGTAATTACAGTACAAAATAGATTTTTTTTCATTTAAACCTTACCTTTGACCGTTAACCTTTGACCTTTGATCTTCTGGCTGCAAATTTCCCAGAGAATCTCCATTAGGAAATGCATGTATATAAGTTTTTAAACTAATAATGCAAGCATTGCATTTGCTAGTATATGAGGGAAACAGTAAAATTTTGCGGAGTTGACCTTGACCTTTGACCCCTGACTATTGACCCACGACCCCTAAATTCCCTAGATAATCCCTGCCATTCAGTACATGCATATGTACAGTACTGCATATGTACCAAGTTCCATGAAGATACATTGAACCATTTGTGAGAAAAGTGAAATTGCAACATTATCACCTAACCTTTGACCTTTTGACCTTTGACCTTATGACATGAAACTCTCTCTGGAGAATCTTTACGCAGTAGTACATGTCTACACTAAGTTTCAATAAAATACCTTAGGGCATTGCATAGATATGGGGGAAATAGCAACATTTTTAGCATTTGACCTTGACCTTTTTACCTCTTTGCCAATGTCACTAAAATCTCCTCAACTAATTGCCCCATCATACATCATACTTGGACAAAGTTTGGTGAAAGCTGCTCCATCCAGTTTTGAGTTATCACGTAAGCAGATAAATTTTAAGATTTGACCTTGACCTTTGATCTTTGACCTCTGTCCGATTTCACTAAAAAACTTATGTAATTGTGCCATCATACATCATCCTCAAATAAAAATTTGGTGAAATTTGCTCAATCCAGTCTTGAGTTATCGCGTAAACGGATACAATTTCATGATTTGACCTTGACCTTTGACCTTTGACCTTTGGTCGATTTCACCCAAAATCTTATCAAATAATTGCCCCATCATAATTTATATTTGGACCAAGTTTAGTAAAATTCCAGTCAACATTTCTCAAGTTATCGCGTAAACGAATGCGGACGGACGTACGGACGGACGTACGGACGGACGGACAACCCGAAAACATAATGCCTCCGGCACCACTTCGTGGCGGAGGCATAAAAACAGTGCAACATAATACCAGTGGCTGTTGCAAATTGGCGCAAAAAGGGTACAAAGACGACATACTAGTAACAGACTGGCACAAGTCGTTCACTGAGAGCTTTGCAAAAACAACAACAATAATAATAATAATAACAATAACAATAATAATAATAATAACAATAACAATAATAATAATAATGATAATAATGCAAACAAATAAATACCAAGTGAGATCAAAAGTATGTGCATGAACCACAGAGAGTTCCGAAAATGACCAAGTTAAAATCCTCAGTGAGATGTCTATATCTAAACTGACAATGTCATCCAGCATAAGCGTCCGGATATCATCGTCGTATTAGAAAAGGCTCGACAAATGTGCATGCACGATCGTCAATATCGCTGTGAAGGCAGAGTAGCTGAGAAGGAGTAAGGAAGAGATGAAAAAGTACCCGGACCTGTCCAGAGAACTTTGCCACCTATAAATATGAGAACAAAGGTGGTCTTTGTTAGGTTATTGTATTCGGGAGCAGTGGGAACAATGCCGAAGCAGCGTTATTTGAGGGATGTGGGTGTACCCAACGAGTGCAAACGCTCCCAAAAAGCAGCATTGCTCGGCCCGAGGGCAAAAAAAAAAAAAAAAATCCTCAAAAACGGTTCAGAAGTCTGGTTCCAGGATGCAACTTAATGTGATATTGATCTCCAAAAGACAGTTTGTGATGATACAGACAGTGCATGATGATAATAAATTGATGAAAATATAGTATTAGTATATTCATCATAATACAACGCATGTACATTAATCACGCCATACAGCCACACCAATAGATACAATAAAACTATTCCAAGGCTCATTTTAAAAAAATGATACACGAAACCTAAAAACTTTACTTTCACGAATAAACCAATTTCAAGAATAGTTGTGAAGAGACATCATAGATTCATCTAATTTCCTTACATGATTGTGACAGATATTATACTGTTTCATGAAAATACATAATGCCAATAATGTTCTTTGACCTCAGGTTTAGATATACAGCCAACTTGAACATGGCTTTCCTCTTAATACACACACACACACACACACACACACACACACACACACTACAAGCAATTTTTATGTAAATTTTGTACAATACATTTAATACACCGTGTATTTTTTTTCAACTTGTCTCTGCTACAATACTGTTGCGCCAGTTTAACAAACGGTAAATCTATTTCAAGCCGACTTTGCACAAATCCATGATAAACTAGAGATTGTAATTTGTCATCACTGACAAATTAAGGTGATCCGATTTTTTTTTTTTTAATCAATGATTCAAGTCCTGATCGCAATAGGCATGACCATGCAGGTTTCATCTGTGTTCAGAGACATTGGCCGTGTGATGTTTGGATTCTCATTTAGAAAAGGGAGTCATATCTGTCATCTTTGGTACCAAATCTGTTTACACTATAACGAAGATACAACAAGAAGTACATGACCTTTGACCCAACTTTGCACAACCTAGATGGCATCTGAGCAAAAAGTGGTTATTTTGTGAAATGATTCTTGTAACATGATCTTTGCGTGTGCAAAATATGGGAAAGATAAGACATGTATTCACCAAGATACAGGATGAAACATTTGTGACCTTTGACCCTAATTTACATACCCAAGATGTTGTCCGATCAAGTAGTTGTTATTTTATGAAATAATGTACGTGACATGCACTAAACATGTGCACAATATGGGGGTGATAGGGGCTTTTTTTCTTGAGTTATTGCAAAGAAAGTTGCAGAAACATAGAAATATCTCAATACATCGAAGATAAGCTTTAATATCAACCAAGTATTTTAACATGATTGCGACAGGATTATGAAAAAACAAAGGACACTCAAAGATAGCGCAAAGTCTCAGTTACAACATATTGAAATCTGAGAAAAATTCACCGAAGGGTAAGTGAGCTAGTGCTCGATAAAGACAATCATGTCAATTTTCACATCAAGAAAAATTCCCTCCCATAGAGATAACACATCATAACGAAGAAACAGAAAGAAGTACATATGACCTTTTGACCCCACTTTGCACAGACAAGATGGCATCTGAGCAAAGAGTGGTTATTTTGTGAAATGATTCTTGTAACATGATCCTTGCGTGTGCAAAATATGGGAGAGATAGAACATGTATTCACTTAGATAAAGGATGAACCATTTATGACCTTTGACCCTAATTTACATACCCAAGATGGCGTCTGATCAAGTAGTTGTTATTTTATCAAATAATGTACGTGACATGAACTAAACATGTGCAAAATATGGGGGTGATTAGATAAGTTTTTCTTGAGTTATTGCAAAGAAAGTTTCAGAAAGAAAGAAATATTTCAATACATCGAAGATAAGCTTTAATTTCAACCAAGTTTTTTGACGTGATGCAGACATCGTATGAAAAAAACGAAGGGCACATTCACGATAGCACAAAGTCTCAGCTACAACATACTAAAATCTGGGAGAAATTCACCGAAGCATAAGTGAGCTAGTGCTCGATAAAGATAGTCATGTCAATTTTCATTTCCTGAAAAACTGCACTCCCATAGAGATAACACGTAAACTGGCCAAATTTGACAAGATTACTTTCAATCCTTTTTTACGAGATGATGCCGTCATCTAATCAAAATATTGTTATTATGTTAATGAAAAAGCATTCAATAAGCTACAATATACTGAAATCTGGGTAAAAATTGGCCAAGGATAAGTGAGATACGCTCGAGTAAACTTGAAATTTGATGACGTCATTTTGAAAATTTACTTTTTTACTTTATTAAGAAATTAGATATCTTTTAATCATTTTGCCAGCATTGCCCCCCCATGAAATGACATGTACAACTCATCAGCTTTCAAAATATGTAAAGAAATTGGGGGGTCACCGTCCATCCTGACGAGTAAAATCGGACATAAAATTGGCGGTTTTTTGGCATGGTTGCACTGTATATCGCCATTGACGCGCGCGCGGAATTTCAACTTTGATGGGCCCGTATGACGTCATATTGAGTCGGATCGACTTGAAACTTGGTAGAAGTATTCCTTGACATTTTAGACATTCGATCCGTGCAATAAAACGGGAAATTTCTATTAAATATGAGCTGTAGGTGCGTATATGCGCGCGCGCGTACGCGTCCGTCGATTTTTTTTTGAAATGCTGTAAATGACCTGAAACGTGTGCAAAACAATTTTGAGGTTGATTAGAGTATGTTTAAATTTCAACGCGCGCGTACGCGCTCGTTTAGTATGAACGTGACTAAATTTTATGAAATATATCAATAGACCTTGACTTGAACTATATGATATGTTAATTTCATTCAAAAATTCCGTTCCATTAATGAGATATTGATGTAAACGTGATTTCAGATAATGACGTCATAATGACGTCACGGTTAACTGATTACATTGATACACTAGATCTGTCGTCCTTATGACATGATACATACATGGTATAAGTTTGAAAGTGATAGGTAGGGGACTTTTTGAGTTAACCTCTGCACAAGATTTGAGGAGAAAGAAATAAAGAAGAACTAGACTTGGAATTTGTCAAGACTGACAAATTAGGTGATCCGATCTTTTCGAAAATCAATGATTTGAGACCTGATCCCAAAAGGCATGACCATACAGGTTTCATCTGTGTTTAGGGGACATTGCAGCCGTGTGATGTTTAGAATCTCATTTAGAAAAGTGAGTCAGACCTACCATCTTTGGTACCGAATTCCGTATACACTAACGAAGATACAAAACGAAGTATATTTGACCTTTGACCCCACTTTGCACACCCAAGATGGCGTCTGAGCAAAAAGTGGTTATTTTGTGAAATGATTCTTGTAACATGGTCTTTGCGTGTGCAAAATATGGGAAAGAAAGGACATGTATTCACCAAGATACAGGATAAAACATTTATGACCTTTGACCCAAATTTACATACCCAAGACGGTGTTCGATCAAGTAGTTGTTATTTTATGAAATAATGTACGTGACATGAGCTAAACATGTGCAAAATATGGGGATGATAGGGGCTGTTTTTCTTGAGTTATTGCAAAGAAAGTTGCAGAGAGAAAGAAATATCTCAATGCATCGAAGATAAGTTTGATTTCAACCAAGTTTTTTGACGTGATCTCGGCGTCGTATGAAAAACTGGAGAAAACACTGACGATAGCCCAAAGTCTCAGCTACAACATATTAAAATCTGGGAGAAATTCACAGAAGAGTAAGTGAGCTAGTGTTCGATAAAGACCGTCATGTCAATTTTCATTTCCAGAAAAATTCCCTCCCATAGAGATAACACGTAAACTGGTTAAATTTGACAAGGTTACATTATATCTATTTTCACGAGGTGAAGACATCATCTCATTAAAACTTTGATTGAAGAAAACTTAAAGAGTATTACATTGGCTACAACATACTAAAATCTGGAAGAAATTCACCGAAGGGTAATTGAGCTAGTCGTCGATAAAGACAATCATGTCAACTTTCACATCTAGAAAAATTCCCTCCCATAGAGATAACACGTCATAATGAAGATAAAGAAAGAAGTACATATGACCTTTGACCCTACTTTGCACAGACAAGATGGCGTCTGAGCAAAAAGTGGTTATTTTGTGAAATGATTCTTGTAACATGGTCTTTACGTATGCAAAATATGGGAAAGATAGGACATGTATTCACCAAGATACAGGATGAAACATTTTTGACCTTTGACCCTAATTTACATACCCAAGAAGGTGCCCGATCAAGTAGTTGTTATTTTATGAAATAATGTACGTGACATAAACTAAACATGTGCAAAATATTGGGCTGATAGAGCTTGTTTTTCTTGAGTTCTTGCAAAGAAAGTTGCCGAAAGAAAGGAATATGAAAATACATGGAAGATAAGCTTTAATTTCAACCAAGTTTTTGGGCATGATGCCGACTCCGTATGAAAAAATTAAGGGTACATTGACGATAGCCCAAAGTCTCAGCTACAACATACTAAAATCTGGGAGAAATTCACCGAAGCATAAGTGAGCTAGTGCTCGATAAAGATAGTCATGTCAGTTTTCATTTCCAGAAAAACTGCACTCCCATAGAGATAACACGTAAACTGGTCAAATTTAACAATGTTACTTTTAATCCCTTTTTACAAGGTGATGCCGTCATCCAATCAAATTATTGTTATTATATATCTGAAAGACCATTTAATAAGCTACAACATATTGAAATTTGGGCGAAAATCAACTAAGAATAAGTGAGATATGCTTGAATGAATTTGAAATTTGATGACGTCATTTTGAAAATTTACTCTTTTTATTTTATTAAGAAATTTGTTATCTTTTAATCATTTTTTTAGTATCGCCAACCCATGAAATGATATGTACAATTCATCAGCTTTCAAAATATGTAAAGAAAATGGGGGGTCACCGTCCATCCTGACGAGTAAAATCGGATTTAAAATTGGCGGTTTTTTGTCATAGTTGCACTGTATATCTCCATTGACGCGCGCGCGGAATTTCAACGTTGACGGGCCCGTATGATGTCATATTGTGTCGGATTAACTTGAAACATGGTAGAAGTATTCCGTGACATTTTAGACATCCGATCATAGTGAGAAAACGGGAAATTTCTTTTGCATATGAGCTGTGCGTGCGTATATGCGCGCGCGCGTACGCGTCTGTCCGATTTTTTCAATTTTTCAAAAAATGTTCCAAATGGTCTGAAACGTGTGCAAAAAAATTTTGAGCTCGATTGGAGCATACAAATATTTCAACGCGCGCGTACGCGCACGTTTTAAGATTATAGATGAAATTTGAAAACATGAGTAGAATTACCTTAACTTGAACTATTTCCGACGTAAATTTCATTGAAAAATTCCATTCCATTAATGAGATATGAATGAGAATGTGTTTTCATATAATGACGTCATAGTGACGTCACCGTCGACTGATTACTATGATTTTATAAAATTTGTCGTCTTTGGGTCATGATACATATATGGTATAATTTTGAAATTGATAGGAAGAGTACTTTCTGAGCTAATCGATACACAACTTTTGAGGAGAAAGATCTTTTTTTGTGACAACGGGAAGTTTAACACGAGAGATTGTAATTTGTCATCACTGACAAATTAAGGTGATCCGATTTTTTTTTTAATCAATGATTCGAGTCCTGATCGCAATAGGCATGACCATGCAGGTTTCACCTGTGTTCAGAGACATTGGCCGTGTGATGTTTGGATTTTCATTGAGAAAATCGAGTAAATATCTGCCATCTTTGTTACCAAATTCTGTATAATACACTTTAACGAAGATACAGCAACAAGTCCATATGACCTTTCACCTACCTTTACAGTCCCAAGATGGCATCTGAGAAAAAAGTAGTTATTTTGTGAAATGATTCTTGCGACATCGTCTACACGTGTGCAAAATATGGGAAAGATAGGACATGTATTCACCAAGATACAGGATGAAATATTTATGACCTTTGACCCTACTTTACATACCCAAGATGGTGTCTGATCAAGCAGTTGTTATTTTATGAAATAATGTACGTGACATGAACTAAACATGTGCAAAATATAGGGGTGATTGGGTATTTCTTTTATTAGTTATTGCAAAGAAGGTTGCAGAAAGAAAGAAATATCTCAATACATCGAAGATAAGCTTTAATTTCAATGAAGATTTTTAACGTGATTCTGACATTGTATGAAAAAAACGAATGGCTTATAACGATAGCGCAAAGTCTCAGCTACAACATATTAAAATCTGGGAGAAATTCACCGAAGGGTAAGTGAGCTAGTGCTCGATAAGGACAATCATGTCAATTTTCATATTAAAAAAAATCCCTCCCATAGAGATAACAGGTCATAACGAAGATACAGAAAGAAGTACATATGACATTTGGTCCCAATTTGCACAGACAAGATGGCATCTGAGCAAAAAGTGGTTATTTTGTGAAATGATCCTTGTAACATGGTCTTTACGTGTGCAAAATATGAGAAAGATAGGACATGTATTCACCAAGATACAGGATGAAACATTTATGACCTTTGACCCTAATTTACATACCCAAGATGGTGTCTGATCAAGTAGTTGTTATTTTCTGAAATAATGTTCGTGGCATAAACTAAACATGTGCCAAATATGGGGGTGATAGAGGCTGTTTTTCTTGGGTTATTGCAAAGAAAGTTGCAGAAAGAAAGAAATATGAAAATATAACATCGAAGATAAGCTTTCATTTCCACCAAGTTTTTTTTGACGTGATACTGACGTATGAAAAACTGGAGGGCACACTCACGATAGCCCAAAGTCTCAGCTACAACATATTAAAATCTCGAAGAAATTCACCGTAGGTTAAGTGAGCTAGTGCTCGTTAAAGACAATCACGTCAATTTTCACATCTAGAAAAATTCTCTCCCATAGAGATAACACGTCATAACGAAGACACAGAAAGATGTACATATGACCTTTGACCCCAATTTGCACAGGCAAGATGGCATCTGAGCAAAATGTGGTTATTTTGTGAAATGATTCTTGTAACATGGTCTTTACGTGTGCAAAATATGGGAAAGATAAGACATGTATTCACCAATGATACAGGATAAAACATTCATGACCTTTGACCCTAATTTACATACCCAAGATGGTGTCCGATCAAGTAGTTGTTATTTTATGAAATAATGCACGTGACATAAACTAAATATGTGCAAAATATGGAAGTGATAGAGGCTGTTTTTCTTGAGTTATTGCAAAGAAAGTTGAAGAAAGAAAGAAATATCTCAATACATCGAAGATAAACTTGAATTTCAACCAAAATTTTTGACATGATCCCGACATCGTTCGAAAAAACAAGGGGCACACTTAAGGTAGCGTAAGGTCTCAGCTATAACATATTAAAATCTGGGAGAAATTTACTGAAGGGTAAGTGAGCTAGTGCTCGATAAAGATAGTCATGTCAATTTTCATTTCCAGAAAAACTGCACTCCCATAGAGATAACACGTAAACTCGTCGAATTGGAAAAGATTGCATTCAATCCATTTTTACGAGGTGATACCATCATCCAATCCAATTTTTGTAAATATAATAATGAAAGATCATTTAATAAGCTACAACATAATGAAATCTGGGTGAAAATTGACAAAGGATTAGTGAGATACGCTCGAATGAACTTGAAATTTGATGACGTCATTTTGAAAATTTACTTTTTTTACTTTATCAAGAAATTTGATATCTTTTAATCATTTTGCCAGCATTGCCACCCCATGAAATGACATGTACAACTCATCAGCTTTCAAAATATGTAAAGAAAATGGGGGGTCACCGTCCATCCTGGCGAGTAAAATCGGATTTAAAATTGGCGGTTTTTTGGCATAGTTGCACTGTATATCGCCATTGACGCGCGCGCGGAATTTCAACTTTGACGGGCCCGTATGACGTCATATTAAGTCGGATTGGCTTGCAACTTGGTAGAAATATTACTTGACATTTCATACATTCGATCCGTGTGGAAAAACGGGAAATTTCTATTGTATATGAGCTGTGCGTGCGTATATGTGCGCGCGCGTACGCGTCCGTCGATTTTTTTTGAAATACTTTAAATGACCTGAAACGTATGCAAAACAATTTTGAGCTTGATTGGAGCATGTTAAAATTTCAACGCGCGCGTACGCGCTCGTTTACTATAAACGTGAGTACATTTTATGAAATATGTCAATAGAGCTTGACTTGAACTATATGATATGTAAATTTCATTGACAAATTCCATTCCGTTAATGAGATATATATGTAAACGTGATTTCAGATAATGACGTCATAATGACGTCACGGTTGACTGATCACAATGATGCACTAGATCTGTCGTCCTTATGACACGATACATACATGGTATAAGTTTGAATGTGATAGGCGAAGGACTTTTTGAGTTAACCTCTGCACAACATTTGAGGAGATATAAAGAAAGAATCAGTACAGATACATAAGGTGATCCGAGAGGATACTCGGATCACCTAACTAGAGATTGTAATTTGTCATCACTGACAAATTAAGGTGATCCGATTTTTTTTTAATCAATGATTCGAGTCCTGATAGTGCAAGGTCTCAGCTACAACATATCAAAATCTGAGAGAAATTCACCGAAGCATAAGTAAGATAGTGCTCGATAAAGAGAGTCATGTCAATTTTCACATCTAAAAAATTCCCTCCCATAGAGATAACACGTCATAGCGAAGATAGAAAAAGAAGTACATATGAACTTTGACCCCACTTTGCACAGACAAGATGGCATCTGAGCAAAAAGTGGTTATTTTATGAAATGATCCCTGTAACATGGTCTTTACGTGTGCAAAATATGGGAAAGATAGGACATGTATTCACCAAGATACAGGATGAAACATCTGTGACCTTTGACCCTAATTTACATACCCAAGATGGCGTCTGATCAAGTAGTTGTTATTTTATGAAATAATGTTCGTGACATGAACTAAACATGTGCAAAATATGGTGGTGATAGGGTATGTTTTTCTTGAGTTATTGCACATAACGTTGCAAAAAGAAAGAAATATTTCAATACATCGAAGATAAACTTTAATTTCAAGTAAGTTTTTGGACGTGATGCAGACATCGTATGAAAAAACGAAGGGCACATGAACGATAGCCCAAAGTCTCAGCTACAACATATCAAAATCTTGGAGAAATTTACCGAAGCATAAGTGAGCTAGTGCTCGATAAAGATAGTAATGTCAATTTTCATTTCCATAAAAACTGCACTCCCATAGAGATTACACGTAAACTGGTCAAATTTGACAAGGTTACTTTCAATCGATTTTTACGAGGTGATACCGTCATCCAATCAAAATTATGTTTTAAATTTGTGAAAGAACATTTCATAAGCTACAACATATTGAAATTTGGGTGGAAATTGGCAAAGGATAAGTGAGATACGCTGGAGTAAACTTGAAATTTGATGACGTCATTTTGAAAATTTACTTTTTTTACTTTGTTAAGAAATTTGATATCTTTCAATCATTTTGTCAGCATAGCCAACCCATGAAATGACATGTACAACTCATCAGCTTTCAGAATATGTCAAGAAAATGGGGGGTCACCGTCCATCCTGACGAGTAAAATCGGATTTAATTTTCGCGGTTTTTGGGCATAGTTGCACTGTATATCGCCATTGACGCGCGCGCGGAATTTCAACTTTGACGGGCCCGTTTGACGTCATATTGAGTTGGATGGACTTGAAACTTGGTAGAAATATTCCTTGACATTTCGGACATCCGATCCGTTTGAATAAACTGAAAATTTCTATTTCATATTAGCTGTGCGTGCGAATATGTGCGCGCGCGTACGCGTCCGTCCAATTTTTTCAATTTTTCAAAAAATGCTCCAAATGGTCTGAAACGTGTGCAAAAAAAATTTGAGCTCGATTTGAGCATACAAATATTTCAACGCGCGCGTACGCGCGCGTTTTGAGATAAATATGAATTTTGAGAATATGAAGAGAATCCGCTTGACCTGAAATATATGTGACTTAAATTTCATTGAAAAATTCCTTTCCATTAATGAGATATGCATGAAAATGTGTTTTCATATAATGACGTCATAGTGACGTCACGGTCGACTGATCACTATGATTTTACTTGCGCTGTCGTCTTTGCGACATGATACATATATGGTGTAAGTTTGACATTGAGAGGCAATGCACTTTCTGAGCTAACCTCTGCACAACTTTTGTCCAGAAATAAACAATCAGTACAGATACAGAAGGTGATCCGAAGGATATTCGGATCACCTAACTAGAGATTGTAATTTGTCATCACTGACAAATTAAGGTGATCCGATTTTTTTTTTTATCAATGATTCGAGTCCTGATCGCAATAGGCATGACCATACAAGTTTCATCTGTGTTTAGAGACATTGGCCGTGTGATGTTTACATTCTCATAAGGGAGTCATATCTGCCATGTTAGGTACCAAATTCTGTACACACTATAACGAAGAAACAGCAACAAGTACATATGACCTTTGACCCACCTTTGCACTCCCAAGATTGCATCTGATGAAATAGTGGTTATTTTGTGAAATGATTCTCGCGACATCGTCTATACGTGTGAAAAATATGGGAAAGATAGGACAGGTATTCACTAAGATACAAGATGAAAAATTTATGACCTTTGACCCTAATTTACATACCCAAGATGTTGTCCGATCTAGTAGTTGTTATTTTAAGAAATAATGTAGGAGCCATGAACTAAACATGTGCAAAATATGGGGGTGATAGGGCGTGTTTTTCTTGAGTTATTGCAAAGAAAGTTTCAGAAAGAAAGAAATATCTCAATACATAGAAGATAAGCTTTAATTTCAACCAAGTTTTTTTTTTATCATAATTCCGACATCGTATGAAAAAACGAAGGGCACATAACGATAGCGCAAAGTCTCAGCTACAACATATTAAAATCTGGGAGAAATTCACCGAAGGGTAAGTGAGCTAGTGCTCGATAAAGACAATCATGTCAATTTTCACATTTAAAAAAATTCCCTCCCATAGAGATAACACGTCATAACGAAGATACAAAAAGAAGTACATATGACCTTTGACCTCAATTTGCACAGACAAGATGGCATCTGAGTAAAATGTATTTATTTTGTGAAATGATCCTTGTGACATGGTCTTTGCGTGTGCAAAATATGGGAAAGATAAAACATGTATTCACTAAGATACAGGGTGAAACACTTATGACCTTTGACCCTAATTCAAATACCCAAGATGGCGTCTGATCAAGTACTTGTTATTTTATGAAATAATTCACGTGACATGAACTAAACATGTGCAAAATATGGGAGTGATAGAGGCCGTTTTTCTTGAGTTATTGCAAAGAAAGTTGCAGAAAGAAAGAAATATCTCAATACATCGAAGATAAGCCTGAATTTCAACCCAATTATTTGACGTGATTCTGACATCGTATGAAAAAACAAAGGGCACACTTACGGTAGCGTAAAGTCTCAGCTACAACATATTAAAATCTGGGAGAAATTTACCGAAGCTTAAGTGAGCTAGTGCTCGATAAAGATAGTCATGTCAATTTTCATTTCCAGAAAAACTGCACTCCCATAGAGATAACACGTAAACTGGTCAAATTTGACAAGATCACTTTCAATCCATTTTTACGAGGTGATACCGTTATCCAATCAAAATTTTGTAATTTTATGTTTGAAAGAACATTAAATAAGCTACATCATACTGAAATCTGGGTGAAAATTGACAAAGGACTAGTGAGATACGCTCGAATGAACTTGAAATTTGATGACGTCATTTTGAAAATTTACTTTTTTTACTTTATTAAGAAATTTGATATCTTTTAATCATTTTTTCAGCATTGCCACCCCATGAAATGACATGTACAACTCATCAGCTTTCAAAATATGTACAGAAAATGGGGGGTCACCGTCCATCCTGACGAGTAAAATCGGATTTAAAATTGGCAGTTTTTTGGCATAGTTGTACTATATATCGCCATTGACGCGCGCGCGGAATTTCAACTTTGATGGGCCCGTATGACGTCATGTTGAGTCGGATTGACTTGAAACTTGGTAGAAATATTCCTTGACATTTCAGGCAGCCGATAAGTGTGAAAAAACGGGAAATTTCCATTGCATATGAGCTGTGCGTGCGTATATGCGCGCGCGCGTACGCGTCCGTCCGATTTTTTCAATTTTTCAAAAAATGCTCTAAATGGTCTGAAACGTGTGCAAAAAAATTTTGAGCTCGATTTGAGCATACAAATATTTCAACGCGCGCGTACGCGCACGTTTTAAGAGAAAATATGAATTTTGAGAACATGAGTAGAATGCGCATAACTTGAAATATTTGTGACGTAAATTTCATTGAAAAATTCTATTCCATTAATGAGATATGAGTGAGAATGTGTTTTCATATAATGACGTCATAGTGACGTCACGGTCGACTGATCACAGTGATACATTAGATTTGTCGTCTTTGGGACATGATGCATACATGGTATAATTTTGAAATTGATAGGCAGCGGACTTTCTGAGCTAACCTCTGCACAACTTTTGCGGAGAAATAAAGAAACTAGAACCGGAATTTGTCAAGACTGACAAATTAGGTGATCCGATTTTTTTTTTAATCAATGATTCGAGTCCTGATCGCAATAGGCATGACCATATAGGTTTTATCTATGTTTACAGACAATGGCCGTGTGATATTTGGATTCTCATCTAGAAAAGAGAGTCAGGTCTGCCATCTTTGGTACCAAATTCGGTGTACACTATAACGAAGATACAGAATGAAGTATATTTGACCATTGACCCAACTTTGCACAGCCAAGATGGCATCACATTCTGAGCTAAAAGTGGTTATTTTGTGAAATGATTCTTGTAACATGGTCTTTGCGTGTGCAAAATATGGGAAAGATAGGACATGTATTCACCAAGATACAGGTTGAAACATTTATGACCTTTGACCCTAATTTACATACCCAAGATGGTGTCTGGTCAAGTAGTTGTTATTTTATGAAATAATGTACGTGACATGAACTAAACATGTGCAAAATATTGGGATGATAGGGGCTGTTTTTCTTGAGTTATTGCAAAGAAAGTAGCAGAAAGAAAGAAATATCTCAATACATCGAAGAACCAAGTTTTTTAACGTGGTCCAGACATCGTATGAAAAAAAGAAGATGAACATTACGATAGCGCAAAGTCTCAGCTACAACATATGAAAATCTGGGAAAAATTCACCGAAGGGTAAGTGAGCTATAGTGCTCGATAAAGACAATTATATCAATTTTCACATCTAGAAAAATTCCCTCCCATAGAGATAACACGTCATAGCAAAGATACAGAAAGAACTACATATGACCTTTGACCCCACTTTGCACAAACAAGACGGTATCTGAGTAAAAAGTGGTTATTTTATGAAATAATTCTTGTAACATGGTCTTTGCGTGTGCAAAATATGGGAAAGACAGGACATGCATTTATCAAGATACAGGATAAAACATTTATGACCTTTGACCCTAATTTACATACACAAGATGGTGTCCAATTCAAGTAATTGTTATTTTATGAAATAATGTACGTGACATGAACTAAACATGTGCAAAATATGGGGGTGATAGGGGCTATTTTATTTGAGTTGTTGCAAAGAAAGTTGTAGAAAGAAAGAAATATCTTGATATTACACATCGAAGATAAGCCTTAATTTCAGCCAAAATTTTTAACGTGATCCTGACATTGCATGAAAAAACGGAGGACACTCACAAGATAGCGCAGTCTCAGCTACATCATATTAAAATGTGGGAGAAATTTTGTTTATTTCCATCATTCCACAAGGAAAAAAAAACCCACATGACATATAAAAACAAAACAACGTTAATACAAGGTATTGTTACATTCATATGCTATACAGTATTGCTCGAAAGAAAGTGGACACCCGATTTTGGTCTCCCGCGGGGGACCACCGACACACGCGAGTGAACACGGCCGCACGCGTTATTGTGCGAGATTCATCGTCTGATCGATAGTGGAAGGAATTCTCACATAATCGATTCCAAAGGACCGATAACAAACCTCGCACTCTGCTTGCAATGCTTGCTTCCGTGTTATGTTGCTTTGTAGTCGCGAGTGGGATTAATCTGTTTTGCAGACGCCTGAGCAGACATGCCTAAGAGTAAAAATACTGCAATTTGTAATCTGCACGCATTTTTGCCTGCCTGCGTTCGGCAGCTTGTAAATTTCCTATCGCTGGATGGCCATCCGCCTACTAGTAGAGTGGATAAAATTAATTTTGTGGGCAGCTGGACGATTAACGCATGCAGGGAGGTTGAGAGAGATCCCCACTTACCTGGTGCCATTTGGCATATCTAATAAAGATTCCACATGCCATGATTTGCGAGAAACCAATTACTGTAGGAACTTTCTCATCTCTCTCATCTGGCACCTTGCACTTTCTCGCGAGGTACATCCGCTATTTACATCGTGCATTTTAGCATCTAATTGAGTCGATTGATACCGTTTATCATTTCCAAATGTAAAAGCAACAATTTGTTATTCATTTTAGCATCGTACGGAGTAGAATATTACCGTTATTCATTTCCAAATTTAAAAGCAAACATCGGACATTTATAAATGTCCGATAAAATATATTTTATTATCGTACGGAGCCGAATGCTACTGCCGTCCACTTCCGAAAGTGAAACGAATCATCTGACAAATCATAAAGCATCGTACGGAGCCGAATATTACTGTTTTTCATTTTTGAACGTCAAGGCAGATATCAGACATTTATCTTATCATCGTACGGAGTTGAATATTATTATTATTCATTTCCGAACGTCAAAGCAAATATCCGACATTGATCTTAGCATTTTCCGGAGCTGAATGTTATTGCCATTTACATCAAACAAAGACATTTTATTCTATCATCGTACGGAGTTGAATATTATTGTTATTCATTTCCGAACGTAATTCGACATTTATTTTAGCATCTTCCGGAGCTGAATGTTATTGCTATTTACTTCCTAACGTAAAAAGCAAACATCCGGCATTTATTTATCATCGTAGGGACTCCTAATTGTTATTCATTTCCGAAAGTCAGAGCAAACATCAAACGTTTATTTTACCATCGAGCGCAGCTAAATATTACTGTTATTCATTTCGAAATTTAAAAGCTAACATCCGACAATTATTTCAGCATCGCATGGATCAGAATATTACTGCTTTTCACTTCCGAACGTAAAAGCAAACATTTGACATTTATTTCAGCATCTTCCTCAGTCGAATGTCATTGCTATATAATTTCGAAAGTAAAAGTAACATCCGACATTTACTTAATCATCGTACGGAGTTGAATATTATTGTTATTCATTTCCGAACGTCAATGGATCATTCAACATTTTACTTTAGCATCTTCCGGAGCTGAATGTTATTGTTATTTATTTTTTTGCGTAAACGCAAACATCTGGCATTTATTTTATCATGGTATACGGAGTTGAATATTATTATCATTCATTTCCGGAAGTTGAAGCAAACATTCGACATTTATTTCACCATCTTCCAGAGCCTAATGTTTTCCTTCTTCATTTCCGAACGCAAATCAAATATCTTACATTAATTTCAGCACCGTACGGAGCTGAATCTTACCATTTTTCATTTCTAAAAGTATAAACAAACATCCGACATTTATTTTAGTATCAAACGGAGTCGAATATTATTGTTATTCATTTCCAAACTTAAAAGCAAATATCTCACATTCTTACGGAGCCAATTGTTACCGCTGTTCATTTCCAAAAGTATAATGGAAAACATCCGACTTTTTAGGTGGCCTGATCGGGCCACCAAAATCTTCATCTGAAATTTTGGTGGCCCGACGTACGTTTTTGATGGCCCCGGGCCACTAGGCCACCGTAAGTGTCGAGCCCTGCCTTGTACATGGCTTCGTTGATTTTGACACCTTTGATCACTATGCATGCTAAATTTGAATACTGGTGCTGTTATACATGCACCCAAGGTAATCTAAATACCGTCAACGGGTCGTGTCTGACAACATTATCCTTATAGTTACGAGATATAATTGTCGGCTCATTTTTTGATCATGGATTTCTATTAATCAATTGCTGACTGGTTCGTTTCTTGAGAAGCTTTTTTAGTCCCGGTCCCGCTTTCAGGATCAAAAGAACAACCAGAACAAAGAAAAAAAAAATCATTGTCCCGGCCTGTGCTCCCGGAGCGTTAACTCACGAGGGATTAAACCATCAATAGCAGGGAGGTAGGAACTCCGCCGCTTCTTTTGACTGCATGGCGGGCGGGACAATGTTGCAACAAGTCTATTGAAATCAGCTCAACTTTGTCTGTGATACCTTTCTCTGCTATTTCAGGGCATGAAGTGAATTTTGCAAGTCATACACGTGGAGTCGCACGAATGCAAAACGTAGTCCATGTTAGCCAAATCACCTTCCGTACCGCAAAATTTCTGAACACTTTTGGTTACATCCATATGCCGTCATCACTATGTATACCATAAATTCGTGACGTTACACCATATGCAGGGCTCGACACTATTATAACGGTGGGCCGGGGCCACCAAAAACGCGCGTCTGGCCACCAAAATTTCAGAAATGAAGATTTTGGTGGCCCAATCGGGCCACCAAAAAGTCGGATAATTGCCTTTACTTTTGTAGATGGACAGCGGTAATAATCGGCTCCGTAAGATGCTAAAATAAATGTCAGATGTTTGCTTTTTATTTTGGAAATGAATAACGGTAATATTCGACTCCGTATGATACTCAAATACAAAATTGTATTTAAGTGTCGGATGTTTGATTTTGTGTTCGGAAATGAATAAGGATAACATTCGGCTCCAGAGATGATGAACTAAATGTGGAATGTTAGCTTTGACGTTCGGAAATGAATACTAATAATATTCAACTCCGTACGATGAGATAATAAATGCCGGATGTTTGCTTTTTATTTTGGAAATGAATAACGGTAATATTCGGCTCAGTATAATACTAAAAGAAGTGTCGGATGTTTGGTTTTGCGTTCGGAAATGAATAAGGATAACATTCGGCTCCAGAAGATGCTGAACTAAATGTGGAATGTTAGCTTTGACGTTCGGAAATGAATACAAATAATATTCAACTCCGTACGATGAGAAAATAAATGCCGGATGTTTGCTTTTACGTTGGAAAGTAAATAACAACAACATTCAGCTCCAGAAGATGCTAAAGTAAGTGTTGAATGATCCCTTTGACGTTCGGAAATGAATAAACATGATATTCAACTCCATTGATAGTGAAATAAATACCGGATGTTCACGTTCAGGTGAATGATAAGAATAATGTCTTATGTTTGCTTTTATGTTCGAATGTAAACAGCAACAACATTCAGCTCCGGAAGATGCTGAAATAGATGTTGGATATTAATTTTGCTCTGACGTTCGGAAATGAACAACAATAATATTCAACTCCATCGTAGTAAAATAAATACCGGATGTTCACGTTCAGGTTTGAAGCAAATAGCAATAACAGATCAGCTGCGGAAGATGCTAAAGTAAATGTCGAATGATCCCTTGCCCTTTGACGTTCGGAAATGAATAACAATGATATTCAACCCCGAATGATGATTAAATAAACGTCGGATGTTTGCTTTTACTTTCGAAAGTAAATAGCAATAACATTCGGCTAAGGAAGATGCTAAAATAAATGTCAGATGATTGCTTTTACGTTCGGAAGTGAATAGCAGTAATATTCTGCTCAATACGATGCTAAAATGAATGTCATATGATATTTGCTATTACATTTCGAAATGAATAACAGTAACTTTCAGCTGCGTTTGATGGTAAAATATTTAATGTCTGATGTCTACCTTGACGTTCAAAAACGAAAAACAGCAAAATTCGGTTCCGTACAATGCTAAATTGTCAGACAATTACCATTTCACTTTTGGAAGTGGACAGCAGTAACATTCGGCTCCGTACGATAATAAAACAAATCGTCGGTCGCATTACGAACCGGCGAATGTTCGAATTTGCGCGAAAACACGATTACGAGATAATCGCGTTTAAAGAATCGGGACTTCTTTAAACGTATAAAAACGTGTCTTATAACCGCACATTGATGATAATATTAAGAGAGTGATGAAAGCGGAATTTTCTGCTTTGTTTGATACTAAATATTATTTTGTAGCAGCACCTGGGGCTCTGTGGTAGTGATGCAAAGTGCGTTTGCCGGTTCGTAAAACCCCCCATTTCAGCGTTTTACGTATATCGTGTACTAAAGAGAGGGCATTACGAACCGGCAAATGTTAACATTTGCCGGTTCGTAAAGCCCATGCTCAATACGTGTGGACGTAGCGAGTGCGCATTACGAACCGGCAAATGTAACATAAAATGGCGCGTATCATCACACATTCCACACGCTTAGGTGGTACGCGCACAGTGTAATGTATACATTCGCCGCTCTAGGTAGTGGGATTGTAATGCATTCATGTTCATTCATGTACATTCATGTTCATTCATGTTAGTTGTATCATAATCATGGGTATTAGGAAAGTGTAACAAACACCACAGTTATTTTCTCAAACTATACAACCTACCTGTACTTTTACACATCAATTGTTGATGCGAGTAATGTTATCAAACTGTGCAATGGGTTTGTGATTAATTGGATGAGTACCGTCCAATAAAGTGTGCCTGGTAGCCACTGCAGGGCTGCCAACTCTCACTCATTTTGGTCCTTTCTCACTCTAAAACTTTATTTCATTTGCATGCATTTCTATTGATCTCACTCATTTGGCCTCCTTAATCATAGCATTGGCCTATGGGAGTCTCACTCTCAACTAGTTTCAAATGTTGGCAGCCCTGTCACTATCTATAAATATTACAAGTGTTAAGTCAATATCAGTATTGAGAGAATATAATTACACCAATACAAACACAAACATACACAAACACACATACACGTACATATACCAGTAAACACACTCGAACCCACACACACAACCTACTTTCCGACACATGTTGATGCCAGTAATGTTATCAAACTGTACAATGGGTTTTTATTGATTACTGGATGAGGACTAAAAGTGCGCCTGGTAGGTCACTGTCTATAAAAAAAAATGTAAATTCATTATTGAGAGAATATAATTACACCCATGCAAACACAAACATACACAAACACACACTATACATGCACATACCAGTACACACACTCGAACAAACACACACACACACATACCCTCTTACAAAGCAGTCATAATCACCTTGTTCTCCCAATTCTAGGTATCTGTGTCTCTCTCACTCCTCTTTTTTCTATTCTTTTGTTCTTTTTTTTTGTTTTCTATTCACCAGTCCCCAAGTTTGTGAAGAATTCTGCATTTTATTAATTCAAAATGCACCATTCCACATGTGTGTTCATAATTACATACAGTAACTACAAAACAAAGCATTCTCCTCAAACTTCCAGATATAACCTGTAAATTCAGAGAGTGATTTTTTATTTATTTTTTTTTTTTTGCATTTTCGACAGCTCACAAGAATTACATTGCACAGTATTATTACAATACATTATATTACAATTGATACAAAATAAATGTTACATTCTCCATGATACTTCACTATGTAATCTCACTTGGAATGAGAAGTTAGGCATTTGTTGCATTTCAGAATTGTGTTCTGACCACTATAAAAGTGATGCAATAACATGTACAAAATACAAAATTCTCCCAACACTTCACGAGGTAATCTGACCTGTAAATTGGTGAGAAGTTCTGCATTTCCTTGACTTTAATGTATTACTGTAGTACGCGTGTTAGTCACAAATAGTGCAATAACATGATCAAGTGTACCATTCTCCTCACACTTCACAAGGTAATTTTGCCCAGGGTTGAATTAATGAAAGTGATACCCAATGTGTTTATAAACACGAGTCTACAAACTTTAACAGTCTGCCAACTACTGGACTGCTGGGAGGAGAGTAGTGTACGTCATTTGTCTCTTTTTGCTGTCCTTAGGATGGGGGACAACATGTTAATAACATGTCTGGCTAGCCATTCTCTTTCTAGGACCAGAATTTTCAAGGCATGATAACATTGTCTGATAGACATTCTGCCATTTTCACTGAGGCAATCATAGCCAAAAGATTTATGGTGACGTGTTAAATCACATCTTTGATGGTTAAAATGTATTCTACCATCTACAAATATTTCTGACTTTTTGTAGGCTTCCCCACTGTTCAGCTTTTTTTTTTTTGACAATTCTGTTTTAGATTCCATGAATTTTTTCATGACAACTGAAGATCTATCACGAATAGAACTGATGTCAGTACCTACATATTCTTCCACATGAAAATCTTCTGGCTTTGCACTGACATCTATCTTCCACTCCCTCAAAAGCCTCAATGGCAGTAGTTTCCAAATTTGCAATGAAGAGACAATAAATGGAATACATACTGGAACACTACACTTTATTTCTATTGTTTCTTTTATATTTGAATAAGGTCCTCCCGAAGTGATAAAAATTGGTCGATTTGTGTGAAACTGTGTTGAAATTATTGAAAGCATGTAGCAAATATGTAACACTGAAGATAAAATAATTACCAGAAAGTATTACAAACTTGATCATGCATCAAGTCTATATTTGTACAAGGCATTATGAGCAAGAAATTCACCAATAATTCCCTTTCCTTTCCTTACAAGAAACATGTACAATAGTTTGCCTAAATGGTCTTTATTTTAGGAAAGTTGGTCAACAGTTAGTGCACTACATATAATAATGTAAATACAACCAGATGTATACCAACAAGACTAGATAGAGGGCAGTATAGAATACATACAGCATATGAATATGCTGTACTTCCATTACACTTCACAAACAGTTTTCTATCGCTTTCCTGTGTCCGGTTACCATCAAAATCGGTTCTTCAATGTCTGACAGGGACATTGCTTTCTCGAGATTTAACAGTTTTCCATCATCAAGCAAGGTTCAGTATTCTTTGTAATCTGAAATAAGAGTGGAGGACTTAGTCTGCTTTCAAATTGAAATCAGGTACACCTAATGCAAGGAAAACAAATACATAATTTGATGAAACTGCCAAGTCTGGTTGAATAATTGTTACTTCATTAACTTTTTTTTTTAACTATTGTTTGCAGAAGACAAACTATTTTCTTTAAATTTTACAGGTTGCCTGCCACAAACTTTTTCTTACAAGAGTGAAGGATAAAAGAAAAAAAAAAGATAATCAAAGTATTTATCACATGTTTAAATTATTTTACATTTGTTATTGGAAAATGAAGTTTTGGCTCATAATTGCTTTTTTAGGAATTTGCACCACACAGACAGATAATGCAAGAAATACAAACAACAGTTATACAATGCCCTGAACTTCTCAACTCCAGTTGAATTACCTTCAGTTTCAAAGGTAACATTGCTGCGTTGTTTCTTAGAATGCGGACACCACAGTTGTTTGTAGCGGCTCTGCTTCTGTTGCTGCTGCTGCTTCTAGCAGTGTTGCTAATGTTCCTGGAAGTGCAGATGCTAAAGTTGCAAGTAGAGGCTCTGCTGCTACAGTGGAAAGTAGAGGCTCAGTTGCTACAGTTGTAAGTAGAGGCTCTACCACTGCTGTCATACTTAGAGGCTCAGCTGCTAGGGCTGTATGTACAGGCTCCACTGCTGCTGCTGCTGCTGCTTCAAGCGGTGCTGCTGATGTTTCTGGGGATTCAGCTGTTACAAATCGACGTTGAGGCTCTGCTACTGCTGTCGCAAGTAACGATACTGCTGGGGAAGTTGTAAACAATGCATCAATGAAACAAATTATGTGACCATCCTGAGGGTAGAATCAACAAGATTTATACTAGATATACTTGCAAACATCTTTCATGGACACTAGAATCTACAGTGTATTACATGCACATAAAGCAAATTATCAGTAATTGATTTTGTTTTGGGACTGAGAAGAGACGTTGACATAATAAATTGTTAGTAATAATCAATATCAGACTTTTAAAGAAAGGAAGTGGAAAGCTAACAGTCTTCAGCATCCTACAGTCATTACAAACTGCAATTATGACATTTGTTTTATTCATTACACAGAATTGAACATTTATATTGAAATGGTAATGCAATGAAAGTACATTGTACCTACATGATACTATGCATAAAAACCTCTACATCATTTTAAAATGAAAAAAGACATAATATATCTTGATAAACTTATTGATGTAGAACAAATCAGTAACTATTCAAATTACCTCAGGCAGAAAGAGGAATGCCCTCGTCATCTGACATCCTACGTCCATCCATGGGCATGTTGAAGACTTGAAGCACCCTCCCTTTCCACCAGCCATTTTCACTTCTCATATGTACGCAGGAACCTTGTTTCGGTTTGGTCCGTTGAGCATGATAGAGGTCACTTGAGCTGACAGGATTCATAGAACCATCCCTCTTCCACTTGACAAGAACATCTATGCCTACGGTGGTTCAAAAACACAAAAAATTGTATGGACAATTTCAGTGAGAAATTTGACAGTTGTGTCATACACTATGTGATAAAACATTACAAGTACCTGCAGGTTTGAAAAATGTGAAGAAGAGTATTTCTTAGAGCTAAAGCACAATTTCAGAAGAAAAAACAAAGTAACATAAGGAAATTCTTTACAGGCAATCACCTATACGACATTTTGTGAGACAAAATGAAAATAGCTATAGCCAGCATACCTATTTGAAATGCAAAATAAATTGTCATCAAAGTCTGCTGATCTCTGAATTCTGGGCATAGTAATTCAGGTGCTATTGGTCGAGCTTTTACACCTTGGGGTTGGCAAAGGTAAATAATGATAACTGCCTGCTACACATTCTTTGATTAGAAATGTGATGTCTTTCACATAAAAACCTAACAATCTTATACACAGAAGTGTTAGTGCTTGCTTTTTTCTCTTTTAATACATTGAGTAGCAGTCAACATTGATATACATGTATGAAATAATTACAGTAAGGCCGTTAGAAACTTGCCCCAAGTATGCTCAAGCAGGTGCCTAGGGAAGAGCTTGTAATATCAACATGAGCCTGTCCTCACCAGGTTAATATCTGCATAAGATACTTGACAGTAGAGTTAGATAAGATCGACATTACAGAAAAGGTATGACTACATTACATTCCAGATATCAAAACAGTGATTTCTGTCAAATGACATCGTATTGTTCAATCACCTATTCCACTGAAAGTAATAAATGACCTATCCCATTCACCGTAAACTGAGAAATGTTTGTGAATACCTGGTTCCTGGTACACTTTATGGTCCACAAGTACCGGTACCATAATCACTTGTTACGAATCAAACTTACCATTATAGGCAGAAGGAAAAACATCCTCATCACCACTACTCTCTGCGGTTGTATGTAGAGGCTCTGCTGCTACAGTCTGAAATGCTCAGCTGCTACAGTTGTAAGTTAGGATCATGCTGCTACAAATGTAGAGTTTTACGGTAGCATACGTAGACGCTCTGTTGCAATAGTACTGTCGGTAGGCCTACTGTAGTACATAGAGGCTTCGCGACTACAATTGTATGGAGAAGTTCAGCTGCTACAGTTGCACTTTACAGGCTCTGCTAATGCTGCTCCTGCGCCGAGAGGTGCTGCTGATGTTCCTGGGATGCTAGCTGCTACAGTTGTAATGATAGTGGTGCTGCCTTTGTTTGTGGGGACTCGGCTCCTGCTTGTAGTGGCCTGCTGCTCCTAGAATTATCCCCAAGATATAAATAAGGAAAATCATGTCAGTGTTATCAGGGCACAAATAGGATACCGCGTTAACTTATATAAAATAAAAATCCCTGGATATAGGCTTATTTGTACATGAGTATTAAAAAAAAAACTGTGAGTACCGTACCGGTACCGGTAATCAACTTCGTTTAATTTTTCTGAAAGTTCATTGATATCTGTCCCGGTAATCAAAATAAGTACCTTCGGTAACGTACCGGTGAATACAACCTCGATCTAGCCTATAAATTTATTGTTTATGCAGGATTTTAGTTAGACAGTAAAGGCCAGAGTAGCCATTCTTGCATGCTTAAGGAAGCTATATGTAACTATAACTGACTTAACACTGACGCTAAACAGTCTCATCATGCAATTTCATTCTTACTTAGGGCCTAAATACAATTTTTTTTTTTTTTTTTAAATGCAACAACATGAATCTTTGAAAACAATGATAATCATTTAGGGTACCTATTACTTTGGGCCTATTTTCAGTTCTACCTGGGTATATGCAATTGCTACACGATATTTTCTTTCAGTTTATAGATACTATGCTTTAGTTTAGAAAAAAAAAAATGCATCCGGGTTGTATGGGAGGATTGCTTTATCTCTGACCAAGAATAATCAAGGACCCCCTTCGACAAAATGGTGGCTAAGGTACGACTGTGTAGGATCTACAAGGAAATAAAATACACAGGAAAGCTACTTTTACATGATAATGTCGAGCAATTCTACTTCTCTGATGTAATATTTTATGATTACACATTAACCTGCCCCGATTATCATTACTTTTGTTTTTAAACAGAAGATTAAATAACAAATGAGCAACAAAATGCACCTAGTAGTTACATACCAGCACAATTCCGATTGCATGGGACTGATGGTGATGACGAGCCCTCGCTCGCGGCCTCGCAAGCTCCTCCATTCGCCCCACATACCTCACGTGTGTTACCGTCTGAGCAGGGATTTTACGAACCGGCGTATACGAACATTTGCCGGTTCGTAATGTCACAAATTGCAGCATTTGGACATTTTGAAAATTCGTCACTACCAAAAATACATGTTTTCGTGAATTTTGCGATTTGATATTTTGAGGATAGATAGAGTTTGGTATGGACATTCAAAAAATGGAAAAAAGTGAATTTTGAAAAATTGACCCAAATTCGAACATTCGCCGGTTCGTAATGCGACCGACGAAATGTCGGATGTTTGCTTTTTTAATTTTAAAATGAATAACGGTAATATTCCGCCCCGTTATGCTAAAAAGAAACAGATTATTGCCTTTACATTCGGAAATGATTAACGGTATCAATCGGCTCAGTTATCTAGATGCTGAAATAAATGGGGGATGTTTGCTTTCACGTTCATGAGAAATGAATAAGGATAACATTAGCTCCGTAAGATGCTAATGAATGTCAGTTCCTTGTTTTTACATTTGAAAAAAAAAAATAATAGTAACATTCGGCTCCGTACGTTGTTAAAATACTAGTAAATGTTGGATAATTGCTTTTACAATCACAAAATGAATAACGGTAACTTCCAGCTGTTTATAATGCCAAAACAGATGTCGGATGTTCACAAATGTCTGCAAATGCTCCCACTCTATCGTTTAAAACGTAAGTTTTGACCACCTAACTAGGCATCAACTTTTATAATAATCTATAAGCCTAGTTGCTAAACCTTAGAACTCAGAATAACGGTGTTAAGATGATTGAATTTTCTCTTCATTTATTTTAGACATGGGTACATGTATCACTTCAGTAAAAACAAAGACAACTTTTATCATTGACATAAAACATAACACATTGAGTGAGCATGGATTCATGATGACTTAATTCCATCAGAACGTTGGTGATCAATGTGTTCAAGTTGAGAGGTCATGCTGTTATTGCACAAGACACAAACTCAATATCGTCCACAGGTGTCTCACGTGGTGACGCCGTATCCACAGTTAAAGAGATAATAATTAATGTCGGCTTATTTTGATCATGTGATTTCTATCAGTCGCTGTCTGGTTCGGTCATTAAGAAGCTCTTTAGTCCCGATCCCGCTTTCAGGATCAATAGGACAACCAAGACAAAGAAGAAATCATTGTCCCGGTCTGTGCTTCCCAGAGCGTACACTCACAAAGGATTAAACCAGGGAGGTGGGGTCTTTTCCCACCTCCCTGATTAAAGGCATAATTTACCATTTGCAGATGAAAGCATTAGTGCTATAAAATAGTTCTAAAATGTGAGTTAGGGATAGAAACAACCACTGTCAAAATTTGAATCCGTATAATCGATGTTAAGTGTTGTTAAATACACAAAATGTGAACAATAGTTATAATAAAAAATTTTCCAGACTAAACCGTATACAGTTACGGTTTATTGAGAAAAACTCTGATATCTCCTTATATTTTAGGTTTTATTGCAAATATTTCATATGGTAGGATGTTTTATGATACAACAGACCTACACATATGCATCAAATATGATATCTTGAAAATTTTTGAAATCACTGCTCCCAAAGGTAAACTGGACCTTTAAACTACGAGTAAACCGCTTCTATTGACTGCATGGCGAGCGGGACAATGTTGCAACAAGTCTATTGAAATCAGCAGAACTTTGTCTGTGACTATCTTTCCCTGCTATTTCAGGGCATGAAGTGAATTTCGCCATGCATATAACGATCGCATGGATATAAAACGTTGTCTACAGCAGCAAAATCACAATCCATGCAAGTTTTGAAAACTTTTGGTTACATCCACGTGCTGCCGTCGCTGGGTATAAGGACCATACATTACTTTGTAATGTCGTTTGTGAAAAAAAAAAAGGAAAACAGAAAAAATAAACAAAACAAACAAACAATGGATTGAGCAACGGAAAAAATGGACAAGATGATCAAATAGACTAATAAATCAACGTTTTGGACTATACAGCAGTTAACTATACTCTATGATTTGAAGAAATAAAAACAACTAAAGTAATAGTAATAATGTCAGCGAGTACTTCAGTACGAATAACGAATGCATATTAGTGAACTCGCCATTATAATCGTAGAGGAATTAGAGGTTATTTTTTTTTTGTCTTTATTTTTCATTGACAGCAGATATAACTTGCTTTAATATACTTTTGTAATAGTAGACTGTGAACTCGCCATCATATTCGTTAAGGAATTGGAGGTTTTTATTTTTTGTCTGTATTTTTTTTAATTGACAGCGGATAAACCTTGCTTCAAGATACTTGTACAAACTATAATAGTAGACTGTGATATCATTTTGCTGGAATTAGACTCGAGTTAATTTTCCCGTTTTGTGTAGGCGCCTATACACGTGGTTGTCACCAAAACACGAAGGTTTCCGTCTTTTAACCAGAGAAGTGAATTCTAGTGTTCTAGTGTCTTTATCTTTCATGACAGTACACAAACTATATTGAGCTGTCTTGGACGGTCCGTTATACGCGGTATGGTCGGCCCCCCGCTATATAGAAAGCGAATGGTCCCCCGCGAGAAAAGTGATCACACAATAGGTCACCCGCGAGAAAGTGCGTATACACAAAAGGTTTCCCGCGAGAAAACGTTTGGTCCCCTGCGAGAAAAGTGCGAACACAATGACCCCCAGAAAGGAAGCGCTTGGTCCCCCACGGCAATGTTCATACACTATCCTCTCGAGGGCATGGAACGAGAAAGAACGCAATCACTTAAAATGCGTCAACCCAAATTACGTATTGGTATATCATCTGTCTTTTCATTTTCTCGTATTAACACGTTCATACCAACATTCTTCAAGCATTATTATATTGTGAGCCTAAATTGTTATGAATGCTTCATGTAAGGAAATCTTATTAAGATGAATGAGCTGTAATATCATTCGCTGGAAATACAACTTGATTAGGCCCATTCTGTTTCGTGTACTCATGAAGTCACCAAAACACGAAGCACACTGTCTACGCTAATATCATAAATCGTCATCTCTTTTCTTTCCATTTTTCCCATACAAACACATACCGGCACTTTTAAAGCATGATTATTGTGAGACTAGATTGTTATGAATACCTCTTATGGAAATCTTCTTTTACTGAACTGTAATTATTTCTGTAATCCGACTAGAATTATTCTGTTTCGTGTATTCTTGATCGTCACCAAAACACGAAGATTGCTGCCTTTAAACCTGATAAGTGAAGTCGATTTTATATTCGTAGAGGAATAAGAGGTTAGTATTTTTTTTTTCGTGTTTATTTTTCATTGGCAGCGAATAAACTTGCTTCGATATACTTAGTAATAGTTTAGTAGACTGTAATATCATTTGCTGGAAGCCGAGTTGATTTCTTTCTTCTTCTTTTTTGTATGGGCACCTACTCATGATCGTCACCAAATCACGGAAGTTGCTATGTTTTAGTGTCTTTATCTTTCAGTGACACAAACTTGCTTCACGGAAGCTCCCATAGAGCTGTCTTGGACGGTCCGTACGCGATGTGGTTGGTCCCCCGCGAGAAAAGTGCTCACACAATAGGTCCCCCGCGAGAAAGTGCGTATACACAAAAGGTTCCCCGCGAGAAAACGTTTGGTCCCCCGCGAGATAGTGCCAACACAATGCCCCCCCCCCCCCCCCCCCCCCCGAAAGGAAGCGTTTGGTCACCCGCGACAGTGTTCATACACGGTACGCCAAGGGCATGTTAAACGAGAAAAGAACAAAATCCCTTCGTGTCAATAAAAAACATCAACCCAATTAACGTATTCGTATATAAGAATCGTCATCTGTCTTTTCTTTTCATTTTCTCATACAAGAACATACCAGCACAGTTTTTAAAGTATGATTGTTGTGAGCCTAGGGAAATATTTTTGTGAACCGTATTTGCTTGAATCCGACTTAGTTTTTTGTTTCGTGTACTTACGATCGTCACAAAAACACGAAGATTACTGTCTTTGTTTGTTTGTTTGTTTGTTTTATTTAAACACGGGTAAAAAATACTTGCACTCAGCCGTTAGGCTGTTTTTCAGCAAGTCCGTATGATATACACTGTACAAAAAAACATAATGTGGTACAATAAACGTATAGGATAATACATAGACAATAATCGGTATAACGAAACAAAAAGATGAGAGAAAAAATACATATATACACAACACTCTTTACAAAACAGTCAGACGGTAGAATGCAGTAAGAAGAAAAAAAAAGTCTCGGAAAGGGAGTGATTTAAAAAAAAAGATATTACTCAGAAATAGAAAAACTCATAACTCAAGTAAGAAAACAGAATCGATATCCTTGAGAAATTGTGCTAACCTTGAACATTGATTGAATAATTGAGCTGCTATGTAAACAGTACTACTTTTGCAGAAATTGGTCTTTGGTTTTGGTAACAATACCTTAAATGCCGAGTTCCTCAGAGTATAATTAGATACTTTTACGTTCACTTGATAAGTCAGAAAATCAGGCAAGAGGTTACTAGTATTCAAAACTTTGTAAATAAAAACAACAAGATCTTTTTTCACTTTGGCACTGAGGCAGTCAATAGGCAGCCTCCCATACAAATCTCGTCTATTGTGACGACGATCCGCTTTCATAACAGTTCGCAAGGCTCTGTTCTGAAGTATGTGCAGTCTTTTTATGTTTATTGGTGAACTCGCCATTATATTCGTCGAGGAATAAGAGTTTTGTTTTTTGTCTTAATTTTACATTGACAGCAAATAAAACTTACGTTAAATACACTTCTGTAAGAGCAGACTGTAAAAAAAAATATACATATTTTTTTTTTTTGCTGGGATCCGAGATGATTTTTCCGTTTTGTGTAGGCGCCTACTCATAATCGTTACCAAAACACGAAAGATTATGATAAGTGAATTCGCAATTATAATTTTAGAGGACGAAGAGGTTGTTATGTTCTAGTGCCTTTATCTTTCAGTGACAGTACACAAACTTGCTTCAGGTGAGTTCCTATTACGGTGCAGTCTTGGACGGTCCGTACGCGATGTGGTTGGTACCTCGTGAGAAAGCGAATGGTCCCCCGCGAGAAAAGTGTTCACACAATAGGTCCCCCGCGAGAAAGTGCGTATACACAAAAGGTTCCACGCGAGAAAACGTTTGATCCCCCGCGAGATAGTGCCAACACAATGTCCCCCCCCCCCCCCCCCCCGAAAGGAAGCGTTTGGTCACCCGCGACAGTGTTCATACACGGTACGCCAAGGGCATGTTAAACGAGAAAAGAACAAAATCCCTTCGTGTCAATAAAAAACATCAACCCAATTAACGTATTCGTATATAAGAATCGTCATCTGTCTTTTTTCATTTTCTCATACAAAAACATACCAGCACAGTTTTTAAAGTATGATTGTTATGTGGGAAATCTTTTTGTGAACCGTATTTGCTTGAATCCGACTTATTTCTTGTTTTGTTTTGTTTCATGTACTTATGATCGTCACCAAAACACGAAGATTACTGTCTTTAACGTTTATTGGTGAACTCGCCATTATATTCGTCGAGGAATAAGAGTTTTTTGTCTTTATTTTTCATTGACAGCAAATTAAACTTACGTTAATACACTTTTGTAAGACTGTAAAAAATATCTTTTCTTTTTTTTCTTTTTTCTTTTTTTTTTGCTGGGATCCGAGACAATTTTTCCGTTTGTGTAGGCGCCTACTCATGATCGTCACCAAAACACGAGAGATTATGATTAGTGAATTCGCAATTATAATTTTAGAGGACAAAGAGGTTGTTATGTTCTAGTGCCTTTATCTTTCAGTGACAGTACACAAACTTGCTTAAGGTGAGTTCCTATACGATGCAGTCTTGGACGGTCCGCACGCGATGTGGTTGGTCCCTCGCGAGAAAGCGAATGGTCCCCCGCGAGAAAAGTGCTGACACAATAGGTCCCCCGCGAGAAAGTGCATATACCAACGGTATACACAAAAGGTTCCCCGCGAGAAAACGTTTGGTCCCCCGCGAGAAAGTGCGAACACAATGCCCCCACGCCCCCGCCTGCCAGAATTAGCGTTTTGTTCCCCGCGAGAACGTTCATAGACTGATTCGTCTCGCGAGGGGCATGGTGAACGAGAAAATTCTTTTCATGTCAATAAACTGCATCAACCCAAATAAAATATTCGCATCATCTGTCATATTTCTCATATTAAAAAAAAATATCATTAGTATTAAATCCGAACATATATAAAAAAAAAAAAAAATCGTCTTCTCGGTCATAGATAGCTGTGATATCATTTTCTTGAATCCCAAGTTATGTGTCATGATCGTCGCCAAAACACGAAGGATGGTGTCTTCTAAGTCAGTTAGTGAACTGGCAATATTCTGAGAGTAATAAAAGTTGATATGCTTCGTTATTTTTTCATCGATAACACAGACTTGATACCTTACTCTGCCATTATTACTGAAAACGCGAGAGTTTTTGCGTGGAGTCCACCAAGATTTGCGAAAGAAAAATGCATATTTTTTTTTTATTTGTTTTCGTTTTCCTTTTGTCTACACAATGCATTACATGCCAGTGACAATTCATGGAAGCTTCATGCCACAAATATATCTATTTTACGGTGATATTTTCTTGTTAATGGATACGTGGACTTCAAGACATCCCTATATTCCTTTGTCCCTCGTGAGAGGAGGTGTGTGTACCAACTGGTCTTCATCGAGTGGCAGGTGAACGTGGAGAATATTAGAACCTGCTTGTCATGAAAATAATCGAATGCGGTAAACAGTTGTACATTGTATTACGTTAGATATGGAGAAATCATTTTGGTCTTTTTGGCGAGGGAAAAAAACAAAAAACAAATCCAAAACCACTCACGAACGAATGTTGATAGCCAAAACTTTGAAAAGTAATAAGCAGCTTTGATGAGCGTGAAATTCATTGTCATGATTTTGTTGTCTAACCGGCTGGTGGCTTCATCACATAGGACTTACTCGTACGTATTCTATACGAGACCTTTCATGTATTTTTGTGATTGCATGTTTAGTCCAGCGATTAATCAATCCTTTTCATTGTCCAGGGAACAAATAAAATTATTCGAACAAGTACAGTGTACACTATAATCGACTGTTCGATATTTCCTACCATGCACCAAAAGAAAGGCTATCTAGAATCATATCTTTGCAATGATCAACCCAGAGGAAGTTCTTTGATCGATATTTCCATGTTATTTACACGCTGTTTAATTACAGAATCCAGGGCGCGCATTCTTTCGTCTGGCACGCACCTGGTTGTGGCACCTGGTTTTGTGGAAATTTCCACGGGGGAGATGGGTGGGGTGTCAAGTTTCTTCGGTTCGAAGAGACCGCATAATAGTACTAGTATACAATCTCTTCACTTCTATTTACTGTCGTTTGTTTATTTTCCCCTTATTTTTTTGCTGATAATGAACCTTAGATATAACTTTACGAAAGTTGTTACACGTGGTTCGTTTGGTGAACAACAATATTTGCGATGATGCTGCATAAAAGTACAATGATCAGCTCACTGCATGCATTACAATATTGTACTCGTTAGAATATCCTCGCCTTGGCATTAGTTTTGACACGGAGCTAATCTTTGACGGCGCGTCCCTCTCCACAAGCGCGCGCAACCGATCGGAAATTTACAAGCTTCCGAACGCAGGCAGGCAAAATTGCCACCAGTACTGGTTCATCCAAATCAACATGAACTACACTGTTTCTGGCCTCCGAACTCGATCTTTTTTCACAATTACCGCGGGTAGAAGTATGTTGGTGAAGTCACCACGCAGCTATAGCAACAGCAGGTTGTACAGCAGGCAGTACGGTGCACGCTCAGCTAGCCAGCGTAGCAATGAGACAAGCGATCAGCGATCTGCCTTTTCATGATCGATTACACTGTAATACATTTAGCAATCGATCGCGTGTGGATAAAAATCTCGCGGAAGCCTTGTGTGCGCCCGACCGTGGTGTCTCGCGGGGGACCGTGGTCCCCCGCGGGAAACTGTCCACTTTCTTTCGAGCAATACTGTACAAATCAGCACAAAGTACACAACTGTAATGATGAAAAATGGAATGCACATAAGAAAGCCTTTAAATGGCTTGTAGGACTGTGCATACCTAATAGTGTATAGAAACAGATTTGAATTGATAAAACAAACAAGCAAAAACATACAGAAACAAACAAACAAACAAATCAACATGGTCAAAATACATTAAGGATATCACCCAAAATCTAAAGAATCTTTTTATACTGTTTTTTTTTTTTAAATATTATGAAATTGTACATTAAAAACATGGTTCACGTTCAAATCCTTCCACAATACAGGTCCAGTATACCGTAATGAATATTAGGACCTATCATTTGAGAAAGACCATCGGTGAATCTGGTAACATGATCTAAATAATGAGTGTGAACATCAGCATTAATCATGAACATATTCATAAAATACGGAGGGAGAGATTGTGAATGATAACGTTGCATCAACGAGGCAATTTGCATCTTATTTATATCTATTAACTTCAGAGTTTCAATGATTTAAATAATTCAGATGTAGGCGCTTGATATGTAGAGCCAGTGCAGATACGTATAGCCTTCTTTTGTAAAACTATCAACTTTTGCAAGAGGGAAGAATATGTATTCCCCCAGATAGAATTACAATATGTCAAATGTGATAAAACATGAGAATTATATAAGATGAATAATATAGACTTTGGCAATTCATATTTCAACCGGTTTAAAATTCCAACAAAACGAGACACTTTTCGGCAAACAGAATTAATATGTTCCTTCCAACTTAAAGTGCTAGTCAATGTGACACCAAGAAAATTTACAGAATCATAAAACATTAAAGAATCTGAATCTATTTTGACAGACAGATTGCCAATTTCCTGTTGTACACCTTTCCTTTTAAAACGGATACACTGTGTCTTGCTAATATTCAAATATAATTCATTTGTTTTAAACCATGAAGATATCTGAGCCAAACTTCTATTCAAGTTACAAATCAACACATTGATATCTTTATGAGATGCAAGGACTGTAGAATCATAAGCGTATAAAATAAAACGACAATCAGAACAAACATTTACAATACCATTAATATACAATAAAAACAATAATGGCCCAAGAATTGAGCCCTGGGGTGCACCTGTGCTAATGATTTTTTGTGTGGATGTACAAGAATTAAATACAGTGTATTGTTTCCTATCTAACAGATATGATTTAAACCAGTCAAAAAAAAAAACACCTCGTATTCCATAATAATATAATTTTTGCAACAAAATATAATGTGAAAGAGAGTCAAAAGCTTTTGATAAATCCATAAAGACTGCAATGACCTCATTCCCCGAATTTAACTCATCCAGGATTCGATCATGAACTTCAATAATGGCAAGGTCCGTAGAATGATTGTGACGAAAACCATACTGGCTATCATACAATGTACAATGTACAACACATTATGTTTAATTAAAAATAAATATAATTTATCAAACACCAATCTCTCTAAAATTTTAGAAAAACAGGGTAAAATTGATATTGGGCGATAATTATTGCACAAACTTGGATCACCTTTTTTAAAAACTGGAACGGTCTTGGCAAGTTTCATTTCAGATGGTATAATACCAGTACTGAGTGAGGAATTAAAAATATGATGTAAAGGTTGAACTATGTACGGTAATACATGTTTGAAAACAGTTGGGCTGATGTCATCATATCCACTGCTCTTCCCGTTCTTCAACAGTTTACCAGTTCTGATTATTTCTTCCTAGAGTCACTGGCTTTAAAAAATAAAGAATGAGACAGTGGTTCTTGCAGATATCCATAAAAATCATCAGTTCTTCCACTGTCAATCTCACTATTAACTTTAGATCCAGTATGAATAAAAAAATCATTAAAACGTTCACAAATTACATCAGAATCTCTACAATGTTTACCATCAAATGTGATACCTTCACTACGCACATTATTTTTCTTACCGAGTATAGAATTTATATGAAACCACATCTTTTTGAATTATTTTTTTACTGAGTCAAATTTATTAAAATAATAATTCCTTTTTGCTCTTCACAAACAAGCTGTAACATGATTACATAATTTCTTGTATTTTTCATATCTATATTCTGACGGGCATTGAAGATATTCTCTATAAACATTGTTTTTCTTATTGATGATCTTTAGAATACGAGAGGTTACCCATGGTTTCCTACTTTTCTTACATTTCTTCACATGCTTAATAATTTTCGGTAAGTGTGTGTTATATAAACCTGTAAATATTGCACAAAATACATTATATGCTGCATCAGGATCATCTTCCTTATACACATCTGACCAATCTGTTGTTTTCAACCCTTCTATTACCTCACCGATACTTGCCCTCGTTACATTCCTGTAACAAAAGGATACCTGCTCAACATTATCATCACAGACAGCTTCATTAGATAAATAGAATACAGGAAAATGATCTGATATTTCAGTCAATAAAATACTAGTACCACACAGATTACAGTATCCCACATCATTTGTATAGATGTTGTCGATAAGAGTGGCCGATAATGAATTCACCCTTGTGGGTTTGTCTATAGTTGAGCAAAACCCAGATGAAACAACTGTATTAACAAAATCAAATACCTGTGCATTGTCTTGTTTTTTCATCAAATCAATATTAGTATCTCCCATAAGGTACACTTTTTACTCTTCCAATCCTCAGTGTTCAACAAGTTATCAAACAAAGATGTAAATGCAGACACTGAGGATTTGGGCTGTCGATACACAACTCCTACAATTATATTATTACGGGATTTACGTTCAATTTCTACAATCAGATAATGAACACCGTCACATTCCTCATACATGTAATTATTCTTTAACATAAAATTCAAGCTTTCATGTATAAACAAACCAACTCCACCACCACGGCCACTGGGTCTATCCACATGGACAAATTTGTAGCCATCAATCACAAATGGCAAAAGTTAAAGATGAGTTTATCCATGTCTCTGATATCCCTATCACTGAGAACGAAAATTGGATACTTGAGATATAACTGTGAATTTGATAAAATTTCGGGACAAACTCCTTGCATTAAAATGTAACATACTAAAATTATCTGTTAACATTAATTGCTGAACTGTTACATCAAACTCGTTAGCCAGATAATACTTGACTACACTTGAGTGAGTTTCTTCATTTTCAACAACATTTTCATTTTGTTCACTACAAAAATTGGAAGATGTAGTTGATTCTTCCTGAAAAACAGATATCAAGGGAGAAACCCTCACATCATCATGCACTATTAATGGAGTATCTGTATGTAAAGTATCTGAGGTTCCGTTGTCTTCGACCACTTGAGTAATCAAACTATTACAAGGCTCAAACATTTGGGGAAAAAAAAGAAAAAAGAAAAGAAGTGCAAAAGTTATACAGAAAATCAGAGATATACAAGTGTGTACAGTACTGTACATATAATTCAAAAAGAAAAAAAAATATACAAAATTCAACAAAATACCCAATATTTGAGTGCCTATTTGGGATCAATTTAGGCCCATGTCAAAGCTTTTCCAAGTCACATTCACTACGGATGGTCTTCTTTATTGTCTTTCTGTTTGTTGCTGGCAACAAAGTTTGACGGCTGGGATGTCGCGATGTCGTTGCGGGGGGCAACACGATGCGATCTGTCAAGATTATTGAGAGTAAT